>CM068726.1:12066890-12566890 GCA_035079005.1 Fraxinus americana | reverse complement strand
TTTTCAACCACACGTTTCATTGCACTCCAGCTTTTATCAACTTTCCAACCACACATTTCATCCGTTTTTATCTACAAATCTGACTTTTTATTAAACCAAATAGGGTCGAAATGTTTAGTACTTGTTTAAGCAGTAAAAAGTTAAAGAAAGCATTGCTTTTCAGGTAAAAACTTAAAAAAGTTTCACTAGCAGAAGCAATAGCATTTACCTAGGCCATAAGGATAACTTGGAAGAAAAATGATAGGCCCCCAATCAAATACACCTATTCTAGAAGGATCAAGAAGGCTGTGGAGGAGTAACAAATTCTGTTGAGCAAAGGTGACATGGTGAGAGTTAGTTACACCGGGGGGGGGGGGGGGGGGGGGTTTATAAATAGAATAAGTGCTGAAAAAAATTGTGAGAAGTAATATTAGGAGAGCATGGCCATCTCGAATGGCCTCTTATGATTTCCATTTTGAGTTGTAGTTTTTTCATTGAATTAATACAAATCAATTCCTGCTTCCTTTCTAATTGGAATCTATCAAAAAACTACTGTGACGAAAATATTGATCCGCACCTTGTTGAGTTTAAAAAGTATCTTAATGTAAACGAAGGGTTATGAGCAATGTCATCATATGTATGCAAAGGTTCACAACCAATTTTTACTCCTTAAGATTAAACTAGTGGCTATCACCTCATAGATAAATTAATAAAGGAGAAAAGATTCACAAACAATTTTTACTACTTTTATGTGTCAAAATGCAAAGCAAAAAAAAAAAAAAAAGTAGAGAACAGGAAGCGGACCCGTCTAGACAAAATCTTTCTTTCAGTCAATTAAGTGAGGAGAAGGACAAAAGGTTCACAAACAATTTTTACTACTTTCAAAATGCAAAGCAAAAAAAAGTAGAGAAAAGGAAGGAAGGAAGAAAGAAGCATTTAAATGCTGACCCGTCTAGACGAAATCTTTCTCTCACATCAATTAAGTGAGGAGAAGTAAACAATCCAGTTCGGAAACCACACTCCCTCAAAATTGCCTCACAGAAAGTGCATGTGGAGCCCTGAAATACTAAAGGTTAGAAGAAAAGAAAAGGAGAGAAGAAAGGTAGAAAACCAAATATCTAACCATACATCAATTCCTTTAAATGTTCAATAAATCTCATGTGGATACTTGCATGACAATATACACAAGAATTCATGCTCTAGTAAATAATCATCATCTTGGCCAATGGACTGGGTAAGCATATTGGAACATTAACCACCAGGTTAATCCTTAATCTCCAGCGAATAATAATTTTCAAGAATATTTAAAAATCGACTTCATCAAGAGTGCCACTGTTTTCCTTTTTCTAATAATAAGACGCAAACTAGTACAAGGTATTTAATGAAAACTCCAAAACACATGAACAAAAACTAAGCATCTTCTTCTGCATTTCCAAATTCAAGAGGCAACCTAAATGAAAAGTCCACCAAGTGCAGTAAATTTGATGCACAGAAGCTTCTCCTAAGAATGTATTAAGCAAATGACAAGGTATTGTTGCCAGTCTTTAGATAATTAGAAGCGTACTTTCTTTCAGAAAAATGGATAAATTTCAAATTTTTTTTTAAGTGATTATGCACATATATAACAAGAATACCTTTCCTTTAGTTCCAGCAACGTGGATAATTTTGAGGTTGGCAAGATGTTCTTCCAAACCCAGAATCTGTAACAAATAAACATGCACTTCTTTGTTATTTCTAGGCAATGCCAAAGTACATTTGAAAAAATCAATAACCTATCTGTTTAGTGATACTCAACCATAAAGCTTCAGAGCTGAAAAAACAAGCTCTCATCAAAAGATGAGAAGAAAAAAAGTGGTGCAGAAGCATTTGTGAAATTCTTGTAATAAGAATTATGTATTAAATAAGAACGATTTGGAATGATCTTGCTTTGTGTATATTGAATAACAATTGATGTTGCAAAAAAGTGTACAATGCCTTTGTACTTATAGGCAAAATTATTCCATAATCCTATTAATATAAAAAAACTACAATAAGGAAACTAAATTCTATAAAAAATGAACTAAAATCCTAATATAAAAGAAATCAAAAATCATATTCTAAACAACAAATAAGAATAAAAAGATAAAACCTATGACAATTAGATATCTAACTTATTATAAATATCCAACTTTTATCCTATTTACAGTAGGATTCTCCTACATCAAAAAGATCTTCAAAGACAACACGAACAAGAGGTTCTCAATTGTTCATTTGCATTTAACTCAAGGTTTGTAGATAGGAAATATGAATGCAACCAGATCTCATACATCCCAAGTGGGGTCTAAAGAAGAAACTAATATTTATTTACACATCTGAGTTGAGGATAATAAATGACAGTTTCAATTGCCAGCTAAATGCCTGGAAAATAAATATAAACAAAAAAAGTGTTCAATTGAAAAATAAAATAAATTGCGTCATTCTGTCAGCCTTAAGTGACTAGCTCATATCAGGACACTGTTGTGGTCGATCAGAGTGACCAAAGGAAGTACCTCTCTTCTCCTCCCACCCCTTCCCCCTCCTGGCAGCTTGTGTTAGCACACAGCTCCTTCCGATTATCAAATTGAATTACACCACTGAATAAGAACCCTAGAATTTGGCAGCTAGTGAAGTTTCTTTCATCTTTGAAATGAGTCAATTGTCTGTTTTAGAAGATTAAAGGCATAAACAAAATCCTTAAATGGAAGACAAGTTAAAATTATTGGGTTGTCAACACTGAGTGTGGAAAAAAGTTTACTTTACCCAAGGAAACAGAAGTAAATAATCAGGTCCAAGAGTTAACTTACCATGATCGAATATAAATGCTATTTAAATGAAGGACGCAACTAAATGAAACTACATCAAACTGCATATGTATACATAGATGTGGAAAAATAATATTTATTACATTTTAACAAAATCATTACATAAATTTCCTAACAAAGAAAAGAAGTTATCAAATGAATTGTCTCCGCATGGTTACCTTAACATACATCAACATCCTGTCCAATTTTTTATATTTACCAACTGGAGACCTATCTCCACGCTTTTGGCGAGTAATGAGGGAGGAAAGTGCTTCCATGGCAGTGTCATAAGGAGATGAAAGACGCGAGTCCTTTGAGTTTTCTTCAATCGCCGCCCTGCTGTCCATTTTTTCAAGATGCTGGGATGAAAGTTTCCTATATTTAAAACCTACGATGTTAAGCCAGACAACTTATGAGAAACGTTCTTGATAACATTTAATCAAGCCACTAAAAGGAAAAACATGGATTCATGGCATAATAAATTTTACATAAAAAATAAATTGTACCTTTCTGTCCAATCTCAACAAGTGACTTCAATCTTTTAGCTCCAGTGATATCAAAGGAATCCATGCCCATGGGCAAAGAAAAAACAGTCCATGCTAATTTATCAGAGTTTAGGCATTCCCTCATATGGAAGTGTGAGACGCCAGCTACTCCCAGACTCAGATAAGGGGGCTTATATATGAGCATAGGTCAATTAAATCTTGCAAATGACAAAAGCTTCCAGTTAGTAATCTTGGTAAATAAATTTACCTTTCTTCCCAATCTCAACAAGTGACTTCAATCTTTTAGCTCCAGTGATATCAAAGGAATTCATGCCCATGGGCAAAGAAAAAACAGTCCATGCTAAGTTATCAGAGATTAGGCATTCCCTCATATGGAAGTGTGAAACGCCAGCTACTCCCAGACACAGATAAGGGGGCTTATAAATGAGCATAGGTCAATTGAATCTTGCAAATGACAAAAGCTTCCAGTTAGTAATCTTGGTAAAACTCCCTCACTATGATGAATCCAATACATAAAATAATCAGCACCTTTGACTGGTGTTAAGCTTTCTATGATGCCTAAAAATTGGAAAAATTAGAACCACTCAATAGTAATGTACAAGATGTTAAGATTTGGGGTTCATCTTAAAAGGTCAACCTCATTAAGGGGAGTACTCAAATCCCATATAAGTTGATATATGTTTTCATCTTTATTCGGTGGGATTTTATCCCTTGTGATGCTTTCGCAAGATGGTGGTTCAGACCCATCTTGAAATCCTTGTAATCATTTTTTGAGTTTTAATCGAATAGAATTGATCGTTGGAGTTTAATGGGCTTTAATTTCATGTCAAGACTAGTGGTTACATCTTAAAAAGTTGGTCTATTTCATCTATGGAATTTTATCCCTTAACACACAACACCCACCCAAAAAAGGGAATTTGCTACAGGCTTCACCGTTTGGGCCAATTTGCCAACAGTTTTAAACGGGCAGGATATTACAGCTCTACCTATAATTCGTTTTAGGGGGTTAGGGAGGAGGGGAAAAAAACCTGGAGATTTTGTTGCCATTTTTAACTAAGAGACAAAGAAGTCATCAAATAATCCAAAAAAGAATAAGAAATTCCAAAATCAAAATCAATTCAACAATAAAAACAAGAAAATGAAATCACCTTGCCCATCCGTAAAAAACAGTAAAATCCCATCGATAACGCCAACAAACTTATAGTCATACATACATACATACATACATATGTTATATATACACAGAGACAGAGACAGAAACAGAGACGTACTAGAGTGAAGGTTGTTAAGATATTTTGCAGATACTTACTTGGGAATTCCCATCTTCATATTCCTGGTTCTTGACAGAAACACAATCTTTGTTGGGTACTTGATGAATGACTGTGGCAACTGGCAAGGCAACTGCCAATTCTTATACTGAAGTGGCCGCTAAGAAAGCGTATTTACATTAATGTCCCTGCCTTATTCGGTATTAATTATTCTACATCTAGATTTCTAGGGTTTACCTATAAGGCTCGGTGTTTTTCTTTCTTTCATTTTACACCCATGTAATTTTTTAACCGTTATTATTTATATAAAACATAATCAAAAAAGAAAAATGGATAGTTAAAATATTGTCTATTGTTCGATTATCGACACTTTCTCTCTTTTGATGTCAATGTGAAGTGGTAACACGTTTCATTTATATTTGAAGAAACTTTCGACGTCTATTTATTATATTAGATTTGTGATCCCATAATATCAATTGAAATGTGGAATAAAATATATAAACCATATTCGTCAATAAAACAATCTAAATTCAAATATAGATTTTTTGCACGTATGGGTTAATTTCAGTAGTCGTCACTAAAATTTGTTAACCTTTTCAAAATGGTTAATGAAGTAATTTTCTTACAAATGTAGTAATCACTGTTTCTAATAGTTATACGAATGGTTAATCGACTCGAAACGTTAACCTAAAACTCTAGGTATCTATAGTAAATTTCATCGTGGACATTTAATTAATCCGTAACGCAAACAAAGTCGCATTGATGTATGTTAAAGGCATAAAATTATAACACGATTTCTCCATATTTGTTCAGTTTTTGGTAAGCAATTAGTGAAGCTTCACATTTCTGTTGACGGATTTTTTAAAGTTGTCTCGCGTGGTGTGCTAGCTAATGTCATTTGTCTACCGTTGGACTTTAACAGTGCACGTAGAATTTTAGGTTAACATCTCAAATCGAGTGACCATTAGTATAACTATTAAATACTTCAGCAATTACTAATTGTTGCTAAATTAACTCCTCACATTTTGTGTCCTTTCTTTTATGGCATGCCTTGTACATACAATGAGTATCAAAATATTTAGACACATATGATATCATGGAAAATCGATCATGGAAAAGGAAAGTATATAAAATTAAGAGATAATTGCAGCAAAAGCTCCAATCTTTAAAACATTAGCAAACTTTCCCCAAATCTTTGATTTGTTGCAGCCGTCACCCTTAACATTTTGAAATGTTGTAGGTAAGGCCCTTTTGAACGGTTTCCATACAAAAATATCGTCATTTGATCCAAAAAATTGATTTTGACCACATTTTTATCAATTTTTAAAAGGGCAAAATGGTAATTATCTATTAATCACATTAAATAATTAAATAACAAACAAAAAATGAAATTAAAAAAAAAAGTCGACCCCAAACCAAAACCACTTGTTCTCTTCTTTTGCTTCCAAGCATTAAACTCCAGGGGCAGCAGTAGGCGGCATCAAAATTGTTCGCAAAAAGCTATTTAAGTCCAAGAAATCACGCTACGTTTCCAGTTCGAAGACCGACCCATTTTTGTATGCAAATCTTTACTGGGTTTTCTCAGTTTATTGCCTGTATTTTTTCTTCAATTGTTTCTGCGATCTGATTACGCACAAAGTGTTAAGCGGTGTTGTAGTATAGTTTTAGGGTGTCGTATCCACAGGGAGATGGAAAAGTGATTCAAGGGGTTCAATAATTTTGGGATCTCGTGAATTTGATGAAGGTAATTTGTTTATTGTATTCAAATGTAAATGTCACCGGAAATAATGATGAAATTTAATATAATATGTAAAATAGTGAAGTTTTGGGGTTCCCTCAATTAGATTGGATCAATCAACATCAATAATTCATGCATTCTCTACTCAATTAGAAGTTTTTGTCTTAACTTTCTAATCGGATGATTTAAACGATACAAACCAATTTAATTGCACATGTAATTCTAGAATTTATGTTTCCCAAAACATAATCATACATCAATTTATTGAAATCAGACTTAAAGAGCGACTATATATCTCTAACATATAGCAATAATTAAATCACACAAATAAATGATTTGAAAATCAAATTTGAACAAGTATTTTAGTTATTTAATAGAAGGAATATGATTAAATCCATGAAAATCTGAATAAATGTTAAATCTAACTCAAATCTAATTCAAAATACGGGAAAACATAAACCCTAAAATTATTTAAATAATGAAAAACACATCCTAAATTCTAGATCTCCTTAACAATTATCACAATCATCTATTGAAATCAGATTATAAATCGTTCATATATATATAGCATAAGAAAGTAAATAATCACACCAATAGATTTAATGAAATAAAGATTCAACACATAGTTCAATTGTTCGATAGAAAAACAAGATTGATTCTATGAAAAACTTAATACATGTTAAATCAATTTCAAAATTGATTCATAAATATGAAAATCTAGATCTAGAAATATTTAGCAAAATAAATACCAAAGAGCATGAATAAATGATGTTGAAATCCCCGAATTCAATTGAGTTCATCCCTTACTTCACCTTTAGTTTAGTTCTTCATAGGTTTCTTGAGCCAAAAAAAAATGAAAAAATGGTGTAGAATGAAGAATGATGATGAATGGAATGTTTTTTGGGTCCTTTTCTAGACTTCTCGCGGCCCAAACATTAAACAAAACCCTACTTACGCGGCGCCTAAGTGCCATGGGAGCAGCGCTTGGGCGCTTGAATTCTGTCAAATTTTGGGTAAAATGGCGCTTGAGCGCTGTGTCGCTATTCCGAATTCTGCGCATTTTTCAGTATTTTTATCATAACTTTCTCTTCCGATATCCGATTGAGGCGATTCAAGATGCGTTGAAAATCTAACTCAAAGTCCTACAACTTTGATTTAGAGACCATCTTCAAATTAGATCGTTTTCTATGTCAAAAATCGGTCCCAATTTGAGGCTGAAAATCGGTGCGAAACTTTTCAACTTGAAAGTTGATATTTGATAATGTTTTGGCTGTCTTTTATCCCTTTGACTCTTTTTTTCATCCAATTGACCGTTAACACTCTCGAATCTTCATCACAAGGTTGGAAACAAGTTAATAGTATTTTCATTTTAGTCCCTGAACTTTTACTTCCCTCCATCTTGGTCCTTTTTTCACTTGTTTCTTCTCATTTCCACCGTATTCGTCCATTTGCAACCTAAACCAAAATATGAGTGTACTTAGAACATTTAGGTGCTGATAAATCATGAAAATGCAATTATTAGTGGATGAATAACGTGATAATTGCACTATTATCACACCCCCAACTTGCTTATTGCTAGTCCCTAGCAATTTAATACAAAATAAAATGATCAACGACTAGTCAATATTGCAAGTTAAATTATCAAGTTCTAATTTATCCACAGATCATACTCTTTTCAAACTCAATACCACAAAGAAATTAATAGTGTCATGATTACCAGGATGTCAAGAACTCATGTCAAATGTGCGAGTGTGTGTCAAGCCATAGCCATCTTACCGCCAACCCTAACACATACAACATCAAGTATATCTCAAGCTGAAGGTTCAGCTCCATAACTCACTAGTATCAACGTGTTTGGTGCAGGATTTCTCTCTATGGAGCTGAGAAGATGTACACTCAAAATTGGTGGCTTAAATATTTATGAACAAACAACAAGCAAACATTGATTCTGTGATAGGCATACTACCAAATGAGAATTCATCAACTTCTTACCACAGCCTACTTAGGATCAAAACGGTCAATACAAAGGGTTGTAATGAAGTTCAGGTTGGATCGTATGAAAAGAAAGGATATAAAAATTCAAATACTTCCAAGTACGTAGTTAGATATCTTATCAAACATCTCGATCGATCACAACTTCCAATAAATACCTATTTTGGCATTTCAAACCCCAAAATCAATCTTTTTTTTCTCTTTTTTTCTTTCTTTTTTTTTCGTTCTTTTTTTTTTTAAACTCTCAAATACCTGACACTAGACAATTCTTGTCATTTTTCTTGCTTCTCTTCTTCATAAATAAACATATAATACCCACTACACACTTGGAAGTAAAAAGATAGAAAAAATGCTCAAAAGTTGTACTCCAATGTGGAGAAGTATGGATAACATAGGTGCATGAAGAAAGTGATATATATGTGTATGGCTCAACGTGGATACTAGGGGTATTGAAAAGAAAGGTTGAAGGCCCAATGTCAGTCCTAAATTGACCTTTATTATTTCCCAAGTAATCCACTACCTTACCACAAACCATGTAGTGTTATTCTCAAAGGAGTTTTCAATTCACAAGATCAATGAACGCTTATGCCATATTTTAGTATATTGTGGCTTTCAATCTTCACCAATTTTCTCACAAGAAAAACTTCAACAAGAGACTCTTTAGCTACATGTGTTAAACTACCATCTTACCATAAAACTCGTGTGCACGAAAAGTTTAGCAAGTGTCATGACATCTAGATTTTCACAAACAAAATTAATTCCCAGTGTTGTCATTCAAAAGCATAAACATGTAGAAAATTAGAGACTCAAACCATAAAAATTTCTGAAAACTCACATGCAATTCACAACAAAATCCAACAGATCCTCCCCCCAACTAAATTTTTGCATTGTCCTCAATGCATAAACATAAAAAATAAATGAAGGGAATGACAAATATCACATAATAATGTAGTGAATCAACATAAACTTAAAGAGTAAGAGCCGAAAGCACTCAATGGAACGGTAAAGCAAAGAAAATAACAAAATTAACTAGAATAAAAAATGCAAAAGGCAGAAGAAAAAGAACGAACTCCTATTGGGTTGTCTCCCAAGCAATGCCTTTGTTTATTGTCTTTAGCTCGACCCAATGCTTCCTCCCTAGCCTGCATCTAGTAAGGGCGATCCCAAGTTTCTTTGTGGGGTACCAAACTCATTGGACATAACTATTTGTATGGCTCATCTGCCTCCATCAAATACATGCTTGGGGTTACTAGAGAAAGACTCAAAATCTGGAGTGGGGATATGTTCGTCGATGGCTACGTCCGATTCATCTAGTTCTAGAGTTTCTTGCGGTGGTCCAAGAAACATATCATCAACTACCTCCTGAGTGAGTACATCAATTACGTATGTTTGGTCACATGCATCATCTTCCTCAACCTGCTTAGTGACATGAAAGATGTTAACTTCTAACGTCATATTCCCAAATGATAGTTTCATGAGACCGTTCATACAATTTATAAGAGCATTAGCTGTAGCAAGGAATGGTCTACCAAGAATGATAGGAATTTTAGAATTAACATTTATGTCCTCTTTTAAGTCTAAAATCAAGAAATCAACAGGGTAGTAAAATTTATCAATTTGAATCAAGACATCATCAACTACACCCCTAGGTCTAACAGTGGACCTATCAGCTAATTGTAAAGCCACAGATATAGGCTTCATCTCACCCAAACCTAATGACATGTAAATAGCATAAGGCATGAGGTTGACACTAAAACCTAAATCTAGAAGAGATTGTCTAATCTCATGGTTCCCAATGATGCACGAAACAGTAGGACAACCAGGATCCTTATACTTCGGTGGGGTCTTTTGTTCAATCACAGCACTCACTTGCTTGGTCAAGAAAGCGGTTTTCTTGACATTATGTTTCCTTTTGATAGTGCATAAATCTTTAAGGACTTTAGCATATGTAGGAATCTGTGAAATCACATGCAAAAAGGGCATATTGATTTTTACCTGCTTTAGATGCTCTAAGACTTCACTATATTAACCAGCAGATTTTAAGGTGGACTTAAGAGCTAGTGTGAAAGGTGCTCTCACTGGATTTGTCATCACTTCCTTCCTAGGGCTACCCTCTTCAGGCTTACTAGACTCTTTTTCAATTTCCATAGGTCCAGGGGTTGGTTCTATGACTTTCTCTGACCTAGTGGTTATGGCATTTACCTCCCTAAGATTGTTTACATTAGATCCTGAGGTTTGTGTCATGTATTGCCCCTTAGGATTTGGTTGAGTTTGAGCTGAAAATTTCCCACGTTCCCCCACAGCCAAGGCATTGGTTAATTTAGACATATGACTCTTTATCTCCTTGTTTTCCTCAACTATCTGGCCAATCATAGTCTCAAACTTTTGGTTCATTTTACCCTGTGCCTCGATAAATGCATGTAAGGTGTCTTCTAAGGAATTCCTAGAGGTCGTGATGTGATGTGGAGGTGTATTGTAAGCTCGATTTTGTTGGGTGGATTGTTGGTTTTCAGATTTCCAACTAAAATTGGGATGATTCCGCCACCCTGAGTTATAGGCCTCGGAGTAGGGAGTGTAGGGCTTTTGATATATACCTAAAGCATTACAGTATTCTTCATAAAGCCCCCTCATCTCAGCATAAGTGGCACAATCTTGCGCAGGGTGGTTACTTCCTCCACATACAAAACAAGGCTCTAAGGTCTCAGCATGGGAAACAGACCGAGTGGTTTTTGATTCCTTAGTACATAAGGCTTCTAGTTCTCTAGTAAGGGTTTCTACCTTAGCTCTAAGATTGTCTTCTTCCCTAAGATGATAGATGCCTGCACTAGAAGGATTTCCTACGGCTCGTGACCTATTGGTGCTATCAGTGGTACTAGGGCCAGTCCAGGTATGGGCTTTCTCAGCTAAGTCATCTAAATATCCTATAACATTATCTGGATCTTTTTGTAGGAAATCACCATTACACATCATCTCAACAAACTGATGCTCTCTAGGTAACAACCCCTCATAAAAATAACTCACAACGCGCCAACTTTTATAACCATGGTGCGGACAGAGAGTTTGCAATTCTTTGTACCTTTCCCACGCTTGATATAAAGTTTCACTCTCCTTTTGGATAAAAGAAGAGATCTGTTTTTTCAAAACAGTAGTTTTGTAGTGGGAAAAGTATTTGCCAAAGAACGCTTGAGTCATTTCAGCCCAAGTCCCAATCGAACGTGGTCTCAATGAATACAACTAGCTCTTAGCCTTTTCCTTAAGGGAAAATGGAAAGAATTTGAGCCTAATTGCATCAAGTGTACCATGTTGATTGTGGAAGGTAGCTACAACCTCCTCGAATTCTCTAATTTGCACGTATGGATTCTCATTATCTAGTCCATGAAAAGTGGGAAGAAGTTGAATCATTCCCGGTTTAAGGTCCATACGTGGCATATTAGGTGGAAAAATAATGCATTACGGTATGGATGTGCGCGTGAGATGAAGATAATCATGTAAAGTCCTAAAAGCTGCATCATGCTCACTGTCAGACATTGTATTATGTGATGTGGTGTTCGTGTCAATAGATGCAGAATCATAAATAGGATTAAGGAGATATTCAAACTCCATGAGAGGTGTTTCCACAAATCTTTCTCTCTCGTCTCGATACCTGCTCATAAAACACGAGTAAAACTAAACTAAAATGAAAAATACTAAAGAAAATAATAAATTGAAATAAAAAGATTAAAAAAGCAACGAAGTAACCCTTTTTGCAACCGAATCCCTCAATTTGTTGTACCATCTCCCCGACAACGGCGCCAAAATTTGATTACGCCCAAAGTGTTATGCGATGTTGTAGTATAGATTTGGGGTGTCGTATCCACAGGGAGATGGAAAAGTGATTCAAGGGGTTCAATAACTTTGGGTTCTCGTGAATTTGATGAAGGGAATTTGTTTATTGCATTCAAATGTAAATGTCACCGGAAACAATGATGAAATTTAATATAATATGTAAAATAGTGAAGTTTCGGGGTTCTCTCAATTAGATTTGATCAATCAACATCAACAATTCATGCATTCTCTACTCAATTAGAAGTTTTTGTCCTAACTTTCTAATAGGATGATTTAAACGATACAAACCAATTTAATTGCACATGTAATTCTAGAATTTATGTTTCCCAAAACATAATCATACATCAATTTATTGAAATCAGACTTAAAGAGCGACTATATATCTCTAACATATAGCAGTAATTAAATCACACCAATAAATGATTTGAAAATCAAACTTGAACAAGTATTTTAATTATTCAATGGAAGAAACATGATTAAATCCATGAAAATCTGAATAAATGTTAAATCTAACTCAAATCTAATTCAAAATACGAAATTGGTTCATAAATATGAAAATCTAGATTTAGAAATATTTAGCAAAATAAATACCAAAAAGCATGAATAAATGATGTTGAAATCCCCGAATCTAATTGAGTTCCTCCCTTGCTTCACCTTTAGTTTAGTTTTTCATAGGTTTCTTGAGCCAAAAATAATAAAAGAATGGTGTAGAATGAAGAATGATGATGAATGAAATATTTTTGGGGTCCTTTTCTAGACTTCTCGCGGCCCAAACATTAAACAAAACCCTACTTATGCGGCACGGTGCCTAAGCGCCATGGGAGCAGCACTTGGATGCTTCAATTCGGTCAAATTTTGGGTAAAATGGCGCCTGAGCGCTAAGTTGTAGCGCTTGAGCGCTGTGTCGCTATTCTGAATTCTACGCCTTTTTCAGTATTTTTGTCATAATTTTCTCTTCTGATATCCAATTGAAACGATTCAAGATGCATTGAAAAGATAACTCAAAGACCTACAATTTTAATTTAGAGACCATCTTCAAATTAGATCGTTTTCTATGTCAAAAATCGGTCTCAATACGAGGCTGAAAATCGGTGCGAAACTTTTCAACTTGAAAATTGATATTTGATAATGTTTTGGCTATCTTTCATCCCTTTGACTCTTTTCTTCATCCAATTGACCTTTAACATCCTCGAATCTTCATCACAAGGTTGGAAACAAGTTGATAGTATTTACACTTTAGTCCCTGAACTTTCACTTCCCTCCATCTTGGTCCTTTTTCACTTGTTTCTCCTTATTTCCACTGTATTCGTCCATTTGCAACCGAAACCAAAATATGAGTGTACTTAGAACATTTAGGTGCTAATAAATCATGAAAATGCAATTATTAGTGGATGAAAAACGTGATAATTGCACTATTATCACGACCCCTCTGTTCTTTATCCCTTTTCCCCCTTTTTTTTGTGGGGGTGATAGGTTGGCTAATTGAATAGATAAAAGAGAATAAAGGAAAGAAGAAAGGGAACAGAAAAATAGTTTTTCAATTGATTTTCTTTTTTTGATTCCAGTTTTTTGTGTATGCATACTCTTTATCAATGGTAGGACATTATTGAACAATTCTTTTTTTTTTTTTTTCTTTTTTTGTTTTCATTAGAATTTACTGCCTTTTTACTAGATCCATGTAATTTTTATTGCATATTCTTATGTTTGGTGCTCTCGGATTCGAAAAATGTGAGATGGTTGAACCATGCTATTGAAAAGATCTGGCTTGTTTGTGTAGAAGAAATAGTTTATCAGAAAATTCTTCTCCCAATTGTATGGTTTTGGTTTGGGGTTTTGTTGACTTTTTTTTTAATTTCTTTTTTTATTTAATGTGATTAATAGATAGTTACTATTTTGCCCTTTTAAAATTGATTAAAATGGGATCAAAATCAATTTTTTGGTCAACTGGCTGTATCTTGGATGGAAACCGTCCAAAATGGCCTCACTTGCAACGTTTCAATAGATTAAGGGTGACGGCTGCAACAAATCAAAGATTTGAGAAGTCTGCCAGTGTTTTAAAGGTTCGAGACTTTTGTTGCAATTATCCCTAAAATTAATATAATGATTACTCAAAGCAATCGCAAATTCCATTTATAAAAATATGGGCTTTTTGACACAATTAGCAATTTAGCATTTCAATATCAAACTAATTAGTAATTACTGATGTGATTAGCAGGTAAATGGTGTTTTCACAGAATAGATCATAAATTAGGGGGGGACCCACCGTCAACTTTTATAATTCAATTTTTTTCACTGAAAAAATTTGAATCCAATTAGACAATCTAGTCTAGGTGGGAATTCAAATAAAGCATTGAGCTCACAATCTAGATAGAGAGTTCCAACTCAATTAGAAGAAAATTAACTATAAATTTTTGAAAGTGTTATTTATTGCTAGACAAGTACTTTTTCTGATATAAGGGGAAAAAATTTAATAGAAAACTCTTGGTGAAAAAATTACTCATGCTTTTCCAAAGAGAGTCTAGTCCCAACTCCCAAGACACATAGCCCAAAGAAAAAGTATACCTCTACCTGGTTGGTCATTGAACTTTTTGTAAGGTATTTAAGGGATTACAGAACTTTACAAATTTTCCCGTTAATCGTTGAATTTTATAAAAGTTTTCCCAAGTGATGAATGATATTATATTCTGTAAAGTTCAGTAACTAACAAGGAAACTTTTGAAATTCTCAGTGATTGATTTGATTACATTTGTAAAGTTCAGTGACTAACGGGAAAACTTTTGAAATTCAGTGACCCCTTGAAAATCTTACACAAAGTTCAGTTACCAATCAGGTGATTTATCAATCTTTGCATATATTTTTTTAGTCTTTTTCTTTCTTCCTTCCTTCCTTCCTTCCTTCTTTTTTTTTTTTTTTTTTTTGTACTGCTATCCCATAATTTTGTTCTTTCTAGTATCGTCAAACATAATAATAATAAAAAAAATAGCTTTTATCTTGAGAGTAATTGACAAGGTTATCTACTAAACTCTCTAAAATCAAAGAGGCAGCAGTGGTCCATGCAATCAACTCATTCGAAAGAAAACTCTTTTAGCATTGATCACGTCATAGTATTGAACTTTGAGATTCACACATCTTCACCTAAGAATTTGATAGATTTTTGTCTTTTATTCAAATGTTCAAATGGAAAGAAGATCGAAATTGAAGCAACTCGTAGAGCTGTCCTATATTGCTTCTTTAATCTTAAAGAGATCAGTAGAAAACCCTGTTAATTATTCCTGGGATAAAAGGTTATTCTTTTTTTATATATGAGTTTGATGATACTAGAGATAATGAAATTGTGGGGTAGGAGTACAAAGAAAAAAAAGGAAAGAAAGAAAGAAAGAAGAAGACTAAAAAAACAAAAAATCGATTGGTCAATTACCTAATTAGTTATTGAACTTTGTATAAGGTTTTCAAGGGGTCACTAAACTTCAGAATTTTCCCCCTTAGTCACTGAACTTTACAAAAATTTCCTCATTAGTTACTGAATGATCCATGTGATTACATTTTGTAAGTTCGGTGATTAACGGGGAAGTTTTTGAAGTTCTTGGTGATGGATGAGATTACATTTGTAAAGTTAAGTGACTAATTTGGAAACTTTTAAAGTTCAATGCCTTCCTAAAAAATAACATAAAGTTCAGTGACCAATTTGGTAATTAACCCCTTCTTTAAGGTCCTTTTAAGAAATAAAGTGTATTAATGTGATATAAATAAGACAAAAAGATCATTTAACTATTAAAGGGGTAAGGAAAAAAAATCACTCTTTTATGATCACTTAATTATACCTGTTACAATGTGATTATTGTACACAAATGGACATTTTGTGGAACAAAATAATGTTAAGTTGTGAACCCTAATTATTACTATTGTGTGGAACTAGTATGTGGATCAACCTTTATGACGAGGTCGTCCCGAAACTAAAATTTTATTAAGGATAGTTTAGCAACTGGTGCCCCTATAAAATTTGATTTAGGAATTTTTGTCCTTGTAAAATTTGTTTTTATCCTATTTTGTCTTATAGATTGAGAGTAATCATTAAGGTTTTGCACTAACCTCACAAAAGGAGAGAGAGGATAGAGAAGATATATGTGTTATTTTTTTTTGTAAACTTCTTTTCAACATATTGAATTATTGAAAAAGAATATATTCTCACATTGAGGTGAACCTCTATAAATTTTTGTATGTTCTTGAATGTCTATTTTTCTTTTTGTAAATTGATTGTTCTCGATAGAATAGAATTAATGTTTCTAATTCTTTCTAGATAATTGGGCATGATCAAGATAGGACCAAATCATTATATAAATATCAAAATTCATGAAATTTATTAAAATTTAGAATCTTTAAATTTACTTAAACTCCCAGTTGAGGTCAACCCTATAATGAGATAGGAATTTTTTTACAAAAAAGTTACACACTCTGAATAGATTTCAATAGAACCCATAAGAATCTCATTAAAAATTGTGATATTTCAAAAGAATTTGTTATGTGTATTTTTAGGTTTGAAATTCACATAAATCTTTTGAAATTCTTTTATTACTGAAATTCTTATAAATTCAAGAGTTACTGAAGATATCTAAATTTTAATGAATTTCATTGGAATCCATAAAAAATTTAGTTGAAAACACCCTTAGATTATGAAAAGTGGGTGCATTTATTTTTTTTTTTTTTTTTTTGGAACTATAGAAAGAAAGTTACAATTTCAGTTTGAATTAGAACATTGATCGAACAAAAAATTTAGGTTGATTTTTCGTACTAAGGTCCTATCCTCTAATACTTAGGGGCTTTGTTACTTGTAAAAAGTCTTATCCGAATGTTTATAAAACAGTTAAATTATTTTTTATTCACACATAACGTGGGTTCCACAAATACTATTGAGTTATTTATCACCCATTTTTATCTATTTATAATTTAAAATTTATATACGCTTTTCAAACAATGGCATAAATAAGTTGTAAATATTTGGAAATCCCGCATAGCATATCGATTGACAAAATTCCTCTAAACTTTGCTACCGAATGGATACAACCCTAATTTTTATGAACACGCCTCATTGTCACGTACAAGTTTTCCTCTCTTCTAAGAAATTGGAGTAGGCAATATGGATGGGGAACCTAGCTATTTGATGGTCTACTTCTTGTTAATGTTCTTCTGCTTGTAGAGAACCATGTAAACAGCTTTTAATTGTACATCTTAATTTAATTATCTACTCTCGGTCCCCTCTGATTAGTTGCAAGAAAAATAATTTATGGATAAATTACACTATTTAATTTTATTATTGTTGTACTTTTGATTAAAAAAATGCTTTTAAAACTGAAACTTGTAACTGATAACTATATTCTGGACTACGATTGTGACTGATGTTTGAGGCAACTATCATAGACGAGGCCTAAAGTCTTCAACTACCAAGCATTTTTTTAATGACATGTCCATTCTGTTGGGAATTTACTTAACATGAACAGCGGAAATAAAACAATTTTCAATTCCCAAACGAGGATCTGCAATGTGTTTAGATAGAAACTGTGATGAGAATGATACCTTTGATGAATTGCACAAACTCTTTTGCTTTTTCTTGAACTCCAATGATCACGATCTGCAATCCAAGCTGTCCAATTGTCCAGCCTCTAATGGTGATCCACACAGAGAACAAGAATGACGGCTAGGGTTTCTTTTCTTGTGCTAGCAAGAATAATAAAAATTCCTTACAGTTTTCAAACCCTAGTAGTCTATTAATATAAGTCCAGATGGGCTCGGTCCATCTATTAAACTTAATCCGGTCCAATATTTAATTAAGAGGAAATTACACCCTGGCCTGTTTTTAAGTTTTCATTTTCATTAATACATAATGAGGTTTATAAGTTCAGAAATCAGGTTTTTTAAGTAATTAATTATATTTTTAATTAAAATAACAACTACCGCCATTTACGTATAATTGGAGAGAGAAGACGGTTTAAATTTGTAAGGTTATCACTAATAACCGTTTAATTACCAAACATCACCTCTTTTGGGAAAACCAAACCTCTATTAATCTTCACTTCCCGCCGTCATGCCGTCCCCAAAAACCTAAGATTTCGAAATCAAGTTTGAGAGAAAACCTAAATCATTCTAAAAGCCAAGGGTGTCCGTTGAGGGAGAAGTCGAAACAAGAGAAAGAAGTCCAAGGTGAAATCTGTGACCGGATTTATAGCAATGGCAAAAACGAGGAGTTGTGACCGGAAGGCACAACCCAAAGCCGGAGACACATATGTGACCGCACAAGGAAGGGAGAAGATGTCGATGGCGCCGAAGGGGGATCGTACACAAATGCCTACCTCGCCGGCGGCGGAGAATCCGAAACGGCAAAAGAAATTACGTGAGGAAATGCCCGGAAAATCTACGGCTAAATCGAAGAAGGTAAGTCCGTTTCTGGGCAATTGGCTTTGTTGGAATTTCATTTGTGACCTTTCTATTGCAATGTGTGACCTCATTCTTCTGTTTGAATGTAACGGTAATATTCGGGTCACAGTTCTTCGTATGATTTGTGACCTCGATCTTAAAATAGGCAGAATTTTGTCTTTCATTTCATGGTTCACATAGTGATCACAACTTATCTATTGTGATGCAGTACTGGAAGTATATAATTCCAGAAGATCAGTGGTTTCCGGGAAAAATTACCACAAATATTGCAAAAAATGTTATGTCGAATTTCACGTCTAAATTCGATGAGGAACAGAGGACTATCCTGGCGAACACATGTTTCTCTTTCTTCCTGGAATGCAACGAAATTGTTCTGCAGCCCCAACTAATACACTACTTTTTGATCAGGGAAGTGAAGCAGCCGAATCCTAATGAGATGTGGTTTAAGGTTGCGAATAGATTTTTGAGATTTTCATTGTGTGAATTTTGTTTGGTGACGGGTCTTAGATATAATGGTGATGACATTAGGAAGGAGATTGACAAAATTCCCTCTAGGATCAAGGGTACATACTTTGGGGAATTGAAGTTGGTTACCAATGAAGACGTTAGAGATGTATTCTTGAGTGTGTCAGACATTGATGCTCATGATGTTGTGAGGCTTGGGATTCTTTATTTGATTACTTCATACCTATTCTCCACATCTTATAAGAAGGTGGTTGACAACTACTTGTTTGCACTAGTAGAAGATTTTGAGTTATTGGAAATGTTCCCTTGGGGTAAAGAGTTGTTTGAAATGTCTATAAAATCTCTGAAGGAGGGTTTAGGTCGCAGGAATCCACATTATAGACTGAAGGGGTTTTTGGTTGCATTTCAAGTTTGGATATACGAGTCTATTCCCAGCCTTAATGGACCCGTAACAAGTAAAATGGGGAATGGTTTCCCACGCATTGTGAACTGGATGTCAGACAAACAGCCCTCGGCCGTGAAATTGGATGAAGATGTATTCTCTCATCCTAATGTAAGTTTTAAAATACTGCTTTGCAATGAACACGAATATGGGTCACATATTCCTTTATATAGGTCACAAAGTATCGTTTATGCATGCACAATTCACAATGTCACATTCTTGCATCCGTATATTTAGTTTCTAATCGCATATTATAAGGTCACAGATGTTTGTCTATAGGTCACAGATTTGTGTACATAGGTCACAAGGTCACAGAATGATGTCTGCAGGTCACAGACTTGTATACTTTTGTCGCAAAGTCACATAATTTTCAATAGGTCACAAAATCAGATTTTTTCATTATCGTAACACGATCATTTCCTCTCTCGCATGCACTGTGTCACGATCATTTGATCTCTAACAAGGGTTCCATTTGTGGGTTGTCACAGCTTGAAGTACGGCATATTGTCCCGTCTGATTTGGAGTTGGAGGCTCCATATATGAGTGGTGTTCCATACTCCAAACCAGAGCAACCTCAAGTCGGACACTTCAAGGATGCTAGCCATGCTGGTACGAGTGGAACACGGTTGCTAATGATCACAGATGGAAGAAAAGGTCATTCTAGCGATTTCGATGATGACGACGATGATTTCGTTGATACACCCCCAAAAAGGCAGAGGACATCATCTTACTTCACCCCCCCAGACGAACGGCAGCAAACACACATGAATTATCCGTCAGAACCACAGACAGGAGACTTTCATACACCAGGTGAGCTCCAATCAACTCATGGAAATTACACTACGGAGCCAGAGAAAAGTGATGTTCATACCCCAAAGGAGCAGATGGCCACAACTGCACGTGGTGGACAACAATCAAATGTAAGTGCATTCATGTTTACTTTATACAAGTTAGAAATCATTTTGTCTCATGTTAAGAACCATATATGTCACATCAAATGTCCATTATGTTGTTTGGTACCTGTCCAAACACAGGTGATTGACCAGTTGAAGGATTTGTGTGGGCAAGTAACTGACATCAAGTTGAAGAATAGCGAACTAACGGCACAGCTCACTGAAGTCAAGTCACAGGTCATGTCATTGAGGGTGGAAAGGAACAGTAAAATCAATCAGATTATCCGCATGCAAGGCGAGATTAAGTGTGACATGGTGGACATAAGGTCCAACATGACTTTCCTGTCTGATTCTGTGAATGCGTTGATATCAAGTACAATGGATGCAATTTTAGAAAAAATGAATAACAAGAATGATGGGCAGAGTGCTGGGCTTCCAAATCAGCCAGAGAAAGTAAGAATTTAAACACTCAGGTCACAGGTCACAGGTCACAGAGTCACAGTTCATAGAGTCACAATTATTTTTCGTGTTCCATTCAGGTCACATGCAATGAGCCACCAATGGACCGGAAAGGCAAGGGTAAGATGGATCCTGCCGATGCAGTTGAATACCCGAACTTCCCTTCATTCGATTTGGGTATCTTTTCAACTCCAGTACCAGAACAAAAGCATGTTGGTGGTGATAGTGCCGGTGTGGCGGAACAAACCGAAAGTGATGATAAAGATGCATCAATGACCAAAGCAATAACTGTTGAGGACACGGTACCTTCATTTATTTCTCATTACAAGAACTCACACTCCCTCCACTTCACAAGTCACAACACTGATTGCACGTCACGAGTCACAAAGTCACATTTATTGTTCAACAGGTCACAGAACACAGATCATAGTACACAAGCTACAATAACAATGGTGTTTTGCGTGTAGGTATCACCCCCTTCTGCACCGTCATCTGGATTACCTATTAAAAGGGCTCCAAGACCCACAAGAGTACTACAATCCCCATACATCACCGGTGCAGGAAAACAAAGTAAGAATTCAGACACTATTATTGTTTTTGAAAATCACGACAAGCCTGCGGATGAGGTTGACGTTGTTGCATTCAATAACTGGTTCAACAGAGGCTATAAACCAAAAAACAAGTACGTAAGGGTCCAAATATTTTGATTCGTTCTTAACATCGTTGTTCGAGTTAAGTATTGATTATTTTCTACGTTCAGGAAAAAATTTAATGACGCTGATGATGTAATTCGTCCTCCCTTCGTCATTGGGTCGCTGACGGTAGGTTCCAAATCATGGTGGCACGAGCTTGTATGCCCGGATTCTTCTCTTAGCAGCACGGTACGTTTCAACTATGCAGAAGTTTACTGTTGTCACAATTTACGTACACATTCACAAACAGCAAGTCACATATTTTTAAATATAGGTCACAGGTCACAAACTTTCATGCCCAGGTCACAAGTTTCCATTCACAGTCACATTTGCATGCGGCCACACAACACACACTCCTAGGCACAGTCACGAGACATAAACGCGCGATCACGTATATGTTATTGCCGATTGTTGTTGTTTTTTCAAAGACATGGACGTGTGTTTCTACTATCTACGTCAATTTGTGACAAAAAGTCCGCATGCCAAAGTGAATGCAACCACGACCGACTCATTGTTCCAGGCAAAGATAAAAAACCTGTTTCCCCAGTTCATGAAGGACCCGAAGGTGATAATGACAGATTCGTATATTGTTGACGTTGCCACTGGTGGCATGTTAAAACTTAATCTTCCTTGGGCAGAAGTTGAATACGTGCTGATGCCACTCTTGCCCACAAATCGTGCTCATTGGATGCTTGGTTGCCTGGCCATACGAAAGCATATACTATATGTGTTCCATTCCAGCTATAAGACGTACCGGGAGAAAATGGTTCATGTTGGGATCGAACCATTCGTAAAGATTATCCCCCAGCTGTTGGTGGGATTGGGCATCTGGAAAAAGACATCTGATGATGATACCGATGATCCCATGAGGATGACAGTCATGGTTGCTGAGAATGTTCCGCATCAACAGAATGGGTATACTTGTGACTTTTGTGTCTGTCCACAAACTCACCAATGCACATATCATGGTGTGATCTTAAAATAGGCAGAAGTACACAGGTCACACGTCACGTACACACGCATAAGTCACAGAACACTTTTATGCATATGGTTATGGGTCACAGACCACTTACTTTGTTTGTTGTTTTCAGACATGACTGCGGAATCTTTGTGATTAAGTATGCGGAATACATGCTACATAACGACATGAAGTCTTTGCCGCCGACGTTTGATGCTAGCCGTGCTAGGTTGGACATTGCAACATTGCTCTTCAAACATAAGGAGACCAAGAAGCCTTCAAAGTTAGTGAAGCCAAAAGGAGAGAGCATCGACGTATAGTGATAGTTCAGTGTCCGTTTTAGTTTCTAGTTGATGTTTTCGTTTCCAGTTGATAGGGGATGTTTTTATGCTTTTGAATGTCAGAAATATTGGATAGTTGATGTTTTAGTTTCCAGTTGATAGTGGATGTTTTAGTGTAATTCATGGATATTTCGGTTCATTTATGTCAATATAATAGATGTGCATTTCACATTTTGTCCAATGATGTTTTGGTTCCAATCAATTGTCTACATTTATTGGTCATTTTTTTCCACATCTCAAGGCACAGTGTCACGACTAATGTGTCACAGTCACAGCCACAGCTAACAGGTCACAGGTCACAGCTAATAGCTAACTGGTCACAGGTCACAATTAACAGCTAAAAGCTCACAGGTCACAGCTAACAGTTAACAGTCACAGGTTACATGTCACAACTAATAGGTCACAGACAAGAGCTGCACTGGTCACAAATATCAATGTCATGTATTTTTCAATTCTGTCTGATGCCTTGCAATCATGGAATCACGGGTCACAAAAAAGTTGTTCCACCATCTCTGGTCACAGGTCACAAGTGAAACATGTCCGGTCACATGTATCACTTCTACGAATTCTTTCAAAGTAATTCAGCATTCTTTCACGTATCACAAAATGTTTTGACCTGATCTCATGGCACAGGTCACACAACTCAACTATCTTTGTACACATAACTTAATGAAGTGAATTTGTTTATGTCGTTCGGTCGAAATCATAGGTCACACACGCGTAGTAAACAGAAATGCACATACCACAAATAAAATGAATTTCATTTCAAACAAGCCACAAATATTTCAAGGTCGGATTACAAAAATGAATGAAACAATTATTTGAAGTTCTTTATCATTTTCCAGAGTCACAATTCTGGCTTAATGGAATCAAATTGGTGCACGTCCTCCGATTGTGACCAAATGTTTGGCACCGTCCACATTTCAAGGTTTGTTTCCGCTCACCAGAAGATCTTTTCCTCTTTTCTGCTGGCCTCCCCGAACTCCTCTTCTGGTTGGGTGGTAAGACAACTATGCTTTCTATTTCTTGAGTCACAGTCCATTCATTTCGATTACCGACTGGGTACACAGATTCCTGGTATGCATTCGCGTACGCCTCTCGTGTGTAAAAGTAAGAACAGTAATCATATAAATCTCCCTTCGTAGTTGCTATCACTGCTAAAGTGTGTGGACATGGTATCTGATCAACTTGGAGCATCCTACATGTACACGTACGCTGCTCTATGTTGACAACAAATGTGGAGCCCTCGTTCGAAACCGAAAATATTGTTTGGTTTGCTGGAGAAACCTGCACATAGAAAGTACATCACGTCACAGGTCACAAAGAAAATATTTAGGTCACACATATGGAATGATATGGCATATCCTACAATTACCCTCATGGTCTTCAACTCTGTGCTCATTTCTCTAATTAATTTCTCGTATTTTGTTGACAGCTTCGTGAATGTGCTATTTGCCAGATCCCTATTCTTACAGCACCAAGATTGTACGGTTTCTCGCAATGACTCCAACAAAGCCACAATAGGATAGTTCTTTGCTGCTTTTGTGACCGCATTTACAGATTCAACTATATTAGATGTCATAGTGGAGTATCTGTTAGCCTGCATGTGGTATCGTGACCATCTTTCTGGTCCAACCTCATTCTACAGAATGTCACAAAATTGAATAAGAAATGAGTATACAAAGTCACGACATCATTTAGCAAGAGAAATTAAGAGCTCACCAAGTACCCCCTGATCTTTGTGTTGATCTTGTCTAGCTGTTGCATGTTGTACTCGTACTCTGTCAATGTATATGCACGCACAGCTGCATTGAATGCTTGAGTGATGTTGTGACCAGATTTTCCATAATATGATTTGAGGTTTTGTAGTAGATGGTATGTGCAAATCCCATGACTAGTTTGTGGATAAACACGTTCAATTGCATTTCTAATACTGTTGTGACGATCCGATACGAAGCATAGACCTTCCAGGTCCATGATTTATCGTTTTCATTATCTCCAATTCCAACTGCGAGTAAGTATATGTTGTTATTCGCATCTTGTGTACATGCAGTGAACAATGTACCACCGTAGTGTCCAGTCAGGTATGTGCCGTCAACAACAATGACAGGTCTACAGTGTAACCATCCTCTAATTGATGCACCAAGTGCCATGAAGCAATACTTGAACCTACTGTGACTATCAACCTCGAATCCTGTGACCGATCCTGGATTTGCATGTTCAAGCATGTAAAAGTAGCTCGGTAGCAGTTGGTACGACTCTTTAGGATCACCTCTGATCATTTTCAAAGTCTTCTCACGGGATCTCCAAGCTTTAACATAGTTCAAGGAAACTCCGTAGGTATGTAAGATGTCATTACATATATCATTCGGAGTGTATATAGTACGCGACGATGTATACTTATACTTGATGAAGGAGGACACAACGGACGTTGTGACACACTGTGAGAACCTAAGACTATGTTCGAAGCACATGTGTGTCCATCACTAATCTTTCTAATCTTAAAGAGATCTGTTTTACTCATCCTTGAAGATCTACATATCCAATTGCACTCATCATGCGAACACTTGATTAGATACTCACCTTTGTCGGATCGAACAACCAGAAATTCGAACATGTTTTGTATGGCATAGAAACACAAGCTCAATTTCAAAACCTCCTTGTTCCGAAAACTCCGACCCTCTTCTACACAGCTCACATTAGCATTTGATACAATTGTGACCTCATATGCATTACTGTGACCTGAAGGTTCCACTGTTGCTTCACATATATCTCGTGCTACTTCCTGTAGCGAGTACACTGCTCCGCAGTTGTACAAAGAGTCGAGATCGCTCGGGTGTGTGGAAAACTGAGACACTGATGTCTACTTTCTGACTCTGTGACCTCAATATTGATGGGATATTTGGAAGGATCACGATCCATACCTTTGAGAGTAATGTATGACAAAACATTGCTGTCACTTCTTATTCTGACTGGAGGCATATCATTTCTCAATTGGTATTTCATTGTGACCGCCACCCTTGTAGGATCCAAACCAAATTCTGTGACTACCGTGTCCAGCAGCTTCAAGTAACAACTATTACGATCGAGCATAACCAATGATGATTGTTCTCCAAACACCAAGCAGACATGCAGGTAACCCATTTCTGTATTCATGCACAAGCAATGTCAGTGGCATAGCACAATAAAGTCACAGCAAAATTAGACGGAGGTCACAATTTTTAACATCACCGCACCAATTTGAAAGTCAGTTTTACAGTTTGGCAGCTTGATGATCGTACAGTAATATTTCGGTCACAATTCTAAATCTTGGTTACAAACGAAAACTTGGTCACAATTACAGTATAACCACACAATTGCAATTATCGAACTCTTGGTCACAATTACAGTCAACAACATGCAATTACTAATGAAGGCGTACTGAATTAAATTGGTCACAATTGCAATATCAGTGGCATAGCACAATAAAGTCACAGCAAAATTAGACGGATGACACAATTTTTAACATCACCACACCAATTTGAAAGTCAGTTTTACAGTTTCGCAGCTTGATGATTGTACAGTCATATTTCGGTCACAATTCTAAATCTTAGTTACAAACGAAATCTTGGTCACAATTACAGTATAACTACACAATTGCAATTATCGAAATCTTGGTCACAATTACAGTCAACAACATGCAATTACTAATGAAGGCGTGCTGAATTAGATTGGTCACAATTGCAAGTATCGTCTTTGTCTACACAGGTTGTCAATCACACACGCACTAAAATTTAGAAAAAAGTCATTGAGGAGAGGAACACTTACGATTAAAGAGAGATAATCGCCTCCTGGTAAAGGTTGTGACCTGCCTCTACCCACAATTTTCCGATTGCAGAAATACGGTTTCGACTGGCCTGTAGACGTGATCTGAGCTTTTAGAATTTCCGATTGCGTAATCCTCTGACCTCCAAGCTACTGTGACCTCCCAGCACCAATAAATTTCGAATTGCAGAGATCAATGGAGTCGGATGAAGATACGCTTTGACGGGAATATTGTTTGGACGGGAATGTTGTTTTCAAATGGTAACGGCTTCCATGATTTCAGGGATTCTATTTAATCATTCCTAATTAACGTAATTTCCATATATAATTTATTATATATTTTTTAATTAGTAGAAACCTGATTTATGAATTTTGAAAGTATTTATTGTAAAAGTGAAATAGTGTTTCCTAATGGGCTGATATATGTATTGTTCCCTTTAATTAATCAAATTAATTAAATCTGGTCCATGAATTAATTAATCCAATTAATTAATTCGAGCCTATTAATAAACAACCCAATTAATTAATTATCCAACACTTGTCAATTAATTAATTGGTAAATCTCATTCTTCTGATTCTCTTTTATGTGTGACCCATTAGGTTCCCGATCACGATACCGAACGACGTGAATTATTATTTTGATCTAATCAAAATCGATAAATTAAAACGCCCATTTTAATTTATCACTAATTCATTTTCGTTGTCCCAGATTGACATCTAGCAATGTATCAGGGCAATACATGTGACGGGAAATATCACGTAGCATGACAAAACCAAACTTGTTCATTTACCGTGAAACTATAATCCTTTCGTCAATATGATCCGATCAATTATGAGATATGGATATGTGTCAATCTCAATTATCGATCATATCTTTTATCCCACTATTAAGTCAATGTACGTCGAAAACTCTTTTCCGATTTATGAGTTCACCTTGGCCAAGGATTTCATAAATAACTTAACTGGATAAAATGTAGATCATAATCTCTTACTATCTAAGAGTGACGAATCCTATATTGATCATTCACAACCTTCATATGATTCTTGACATACCCGAACGATGCTGTATTGGCGACCCTTGACAGAGCAGCATCCAACACCACCAAAGTATGTCTGCCCTCATATAAGGTACTATGATGACCTCAAGTCAAAGGACCAATTCCACTACCGAACGTTAGAGATTAACCACTAACACTTAGATAGTTATCCATGTGGAATCTCTCAGTGGGTCTCCAATGTTTTGTTCTATAACAAAACATCCACGTGTTCATTCAAATGTCACCACACTTTAGCTTGTGAGATCAGCTACTTACTTCACAAGTAAGAATGCCACACGCGATAGTCTATCCGTAATAACGATATCCGTATCTCGTTATTACTTCGATCACGGACGATTTAAGATTCAATCATATGTAATTTGTATCTCACAATCACAACTCCTTGTGATTAACAAATCACCAAGACTTGAATCTACGGATTCTATTATTTAATTTATTAGAATATTAATTCAATTAAATAATAGATATTGCCATATATATGCATTGATTATATATATTCAAAGTGTTTATGTCCAAAGTTGATTGGACCTAGGGCATAACACTTACACATTCTTGAATGATCACGTATAAAAGTTTAAGCTAGCAATGATGAAACTTTTTTTACAAGAAAATTAGTATTCAACACGCACATTTGTGTGCAGCTTGAATTTAATTTATGTTTTATCAAACATGTGACACTACAATTTTTTTTTTTAGAAATGAACGTGTTTGCATGCATGATACTTTGTTTGAACTATCTCACGTGAAAACCAAATTCAGCATTTAGATGAGACATTTCAACACAAACTCAATTGCAACTTGCTAGGACTGGTTCCTTAATTGTATACAGTATGGTGTATATCCTCGCAGCCTTTGGCCCGAAGGTAAGAGTAATTTAAGATATTTGCAAGATTTTTTTTTTTAATTAACGAAATTCTAACAACATGGTTAATTAATCAATGGCACAGAGAGCTGCCAAATGTTTGTGCGTGCTGCTAGGGACTTACCGAAACAAGTGATTCTGCTCTGATAGATTATAGAAGGCAAAGAGAAGGAATGGTAAATATTTTCATTACAAACAATGGTGAAACACAGCTGGAATATATATCCATACTTTGGTACATTACAAAAATATTTTTCCACCAACAATTCTACCTACTACCACATCTACCATACTTGACAGCTTTGATCAACTTGTAGTAGGTTCTTGCTCAAGTTACAATATAACTTAAGCTATAATTGAGTACAAAATACATAAAACAAATGATAACAAAAGACATTGGTTTGACAACAAAAGTGTCACGTTCATCAACACTCCACCTTGACACTTTTGTTGGAAACACAGAGACACTTTCTTAGTGTTTCAAATCTTTCCTTTGGTAATGACTTTGTCAAAATGTCAGCATATTGATCAATAGAACAGCAATGCACCAGCTTCACTTCAAAATGTTCTTGTGCTTGCATAATTGCATGGTACTTGATTTTGATGTGTTTTGTTCTACCATGAACCACCTAATTTTTAACCATAGCAATAGCTGACTGGTTATCACAATAAATCACAGTTTCAACAGTTTGTTTGTAGTTAAGATCCTCCAAAACCAGATGGCTTGGTTAGTTGCTTCAGAAGCTGCTATATACTCTGCCTCAGCAGTTGATTGAGCAACTATTTTTTCCTTCATTGAATTCCAGCAGATAATACTTCACTACAACAAAACTGTGATTTCGCGACAAGATTTTTTGCGACATACAAAAAGTTGTTGCAATAAGTGACTTAACGCGACACATTTTTTGAGTATGTCGTGAAGTTTGTGATGAGAAAAATAAGTACCAAAAAGCCTTTGGCGACATAAAAAGTTGTCGTGAAATGTGAGAAGTTGCGACAAATAATAAAGAATGTCGCCAAAAATATGAGGGAAGCAAGGCGTCAAAATATTTTTGGTGGGAAACTTAGGGCAACAAACCTTTATTTCTTGCAACAAAATGCTTGTAATGCAATAGGGTCTACTTTTTGCGATAAAAAATATTTGTTGCTAAAAATTCGAATTGTGATTTCGCAATAAGATTTTTCGTAACATACAAAAAGTTGTTACAATAAGTGACTTAACGCGGCACATTTTTTTAGTTTGTCGCGAAATTTGTGATGAGAAAAATAATTACCAAAAAACCTTTGGCAACATAAAAAGTTGTCGTGAAATGTGAGAAGTTGCTACAAATAATAAAGAATGTCGCCAAAGTCAAAATATTTTTGGTGAGAAACTTATGGCGACAAACATTTATTTCTTGCAACAAAATGCTTGTGATGCAATAAGGTCAACTTTTCGTGATAAAAAAAATTTGTTGCTAAAAATTATAATTGTGATTTCGCGATAAGATTTTTCGCAACATACAAAAAGTTGTTGCAATAAGTGACTTAACGCGACACATTTTTTGAGTTTGTCGCGAAATTTGTGATGAGAAAAATAAGTACCAAAAAACATTTGGCGACATAAAAAGTTATCGTGAAATGTGAGAAGTTGCGACAAATAATAAAAAATGTCGCCAAAAATATGAGGGAAGCAAGGCGTCAAAATATTTTTGGTGGGAAACTTAGGGCGACAAACCTTTATTTCTTGCAACAAAATTCTTGTGATGCAATAGGGTCTACTTTTCGCGATAAAAAATATTTGTTGCTAAAAACTCGAATTGTGATTTCGCGATAAGATTTTTCGCAACATACAAAAAGTTGTTGCAATATGTGACTTAACACAGCACATTTTTTTAGTTTGTCGCAAAGTTTGTGATGAGAAAAATAATTACCAAAAAACCTTTGGCGACATAAAAAGTTGTCGTGAAATGTGAGAAGTTGCTACAAATAATAAAGAATGACACCAAAGCCAAAATATTTTTGGTGGGAAACTTATGGCGACAAACCTTTATTTCTTGCAACAAAATGCTTGTGATGCAATAAGGTCAACTTTTCGTGATAAAAAAATATTTGTTGCTAAAAATTATAATTGTGGTTTCGTAAGATTTTTCGCAACATACAAAAAGTTGTTGCAATAAGTGACTTAACGCGACACATGTTTTGAGTTTGTCGCGAAGTTTGTGATGAGAAAAATAAGTACCCAAAAACGTTTGGCAACATAAAAAATTGTCGTGAAATGTGAGAAGTTGCGACAAGTAATAAAGAATGTCGCCAAAAATATGAAGGATAAGTGATATAATATGATGTAATAGGGTCTACTTTTCGCCATAAAAAATATTTGTTGCTAAAAATGTAATTGTGATTTCGCGATAAGATTTTTCACTTCAAAAACGTTCATTTGTTTTTGACATACCAAAACTCAATCATATAATTTATTTTTCTCTTCATTGGGTATGTCGATCCATCTTCTGTAACGGAGTGGAGCAAATGATTGAAAGTTGACACAAAATACGTTCGACGACTCAACATTCGAAACAAACATATTTGTCGTAAAAACTTTATTGGAACATTAGTTTTGACAAACACATTTGTCGCCCTTTAAATTTTTCGCGACATATATACATTGCGACGACATTATGGCTACAGATATTGTGCTGCCATTTCGTATTTTCTACGTCAAACAAATAGTGTCGCGATTTTGTTACTGCAATGAATGGTCGAAAGTTGTTGCAAAATACGCTCGGCAACTCAACATTCGAAACGAACATATTTGTCGTAAAAACTTTATTGGAACATTAATTGCGACATACACACTTGTCACCCTTTAAATTTTTCGCGACATATATACATTACGACGACATTATGGCTACAGATATTGTGTTGCCATTTCATATTTTCCGCGTCAAACAAATAGTGTCGCGATTTTGTTACAGCGATGAATGGTCGAAAGTTGTCGCAAAATACGTTCGGCAACTCAACATTCGAAACAAACACGCTTGTCGCCCTTTAATTTTTTCGCGACATATATACATTGCGACGACATTATGGCTACAGATATTGTGTTGCCATTTCGTATTTTCTACGTCAAACAAATAGTGTCGCGATTTTGTTACTGCAATGAATGGTCGAAAGTTGTTGTAAAATACGTTCGGCAACTCAACATTCGAAACGAACATATTTGTCGTAAAAACTTTATTGGAACATTAATTGCGACAAACACACTTGTCACCCTTTAAATTTTTCGCGATATATATACATTACGACAACATTATGGCTACAGATATTGTGTTGCCATTTCATATTTTCCGCGTCAAACAAATAGTGTCGCGATTTTGTTACAGCGATGAATGGTCGAAAGTTGTCGCAAAATACGTTCGGCAACTCAACATTCGAAACAAACACGCTTGTCGCCCCTTTAATTTTTTCGCGACATATATACATTGCGACGACATTATGGCTACAGATATTGTGTTGTCATTTCGTATTTTCTACGTCAAACAATAGTGTCGCGATTTTGTTACTGCGACGAATGTACGAAAGTCGTCGCAAAACACATTATGTGACTCATATAGAGCGACAATACCCGCAACGAACATATTGTTGTCGCTAAATTACTTTTGCAACAAAAACTCAATTTTTGCGACAACATTTGTTTGTAATGAAATCGATTTTTTTAGTAGTGCTTGAACCCAAATAAAAAACATAACCAGAAATGCTTTTCATATTATCATAGGAACTAGCCCAATCACTATCTGTATAGCCAATCAAGTCCAGTTTTTCTAACTTTATAAACCAGATTCTCATATCTACATCCCCTTTAATATATCTAAGAACTTTCTTTGCAGCTTGGAAATGCACTTCACTGGGTTCTTATTTGAATCTGGAGAGTAGATTTGCAGCAAAAGAAATATCAGGTCTAGTGATGGTTAAATACAAAAGACTTCCTACCAAGTTTTATAGATCTTTTCATCAGTCTTTCTACCTCCATCTTCCTTCATTAACTTTAGGTTTTGCACCAAGGGAGTGCTCATAGGTTTACAATTTTCCATGCTAAAATTTTTTAGCATCTCCTTAGCATATCTTCTTTGACAGACAAAAATTTCTTCTTGAGATTGATTTATTTCCATGCTAAGAAAGTATTGATCCCAAGGTTAGTCATCTCAAATGCCTGCTTCATTTCATCTTTCACTTCCTCAATTGAAGCTTGATTGTTGCCGGTTATTAGAAGATTATCAACATATAAAGAGATGACAATCACTTCTTCCTCCAAATGTTTGATATAAAGTGTTTGCTCATTAACACTTTTATTGAAACCAAGACAACTCAAATACTCATCTATTTTGCTGTACCAGGCTCTTGGAGCCTGCTTCAAGCCATACAAAGCCTTCTTCAACTGATAAACTTTACCCTCTACTCCAGCCACTAGAAAACCATCAGGTTGTTTGACAAATATCTCCTTATTTAAGTAGCCATTTAAGAAGGTTGACTTAACATCCAACTAATGAATTTTCAAACCTCCTTGAGCAGCAATAGCAAATAGAAATCTGATCGTTTCATATCGTGCTACTGGTGCAAAAGTATCTATGAAGTCAATGACAAATTGGTGAGCATATCCCTTGACAACCAACCTAGCTTTCAAAATGTTGATTACACCATCAGAGTTCAATTTAGTTTTGTACACCCATTTAACTCCAATAACATTTTTATCTTTTGGCCTGTCTACTAACACCTATGTTTCATTCTTCTCAATCATGTTTAGCTCCTCCTTCATTGCAGACATCCATTCCTTAGAATTCTCAGCTTCTGCAAAGTTTGAAGGTTCTAGTTGAGCTGAATTACATCTGGCATACACATCAGCTAATGGTCTAGTCCTCAGTACTTCATTTTCTGAATTTGAATCACTATCAGATTCCTCTTCTTCTTCATTGACATCAGTTTCAACTGCCTGAGGAATGGCATTTGGAACCTGAGGTTGATTGCTTGCAGATGATTCCTAATTCCATGAAGCTTCTTCATCTACTTTGATATCCCTGCTAGAAATTATCTTCTTGCTATGAGGATTGAATACTCTATAGCCTTCGGCATTACTGCAATAACCAATTAGCACTCCAACCTCAGCTTTTTGGCTTAATTTATCCCTCTTCACATCAGGTATCTGGGTGTAACAAAGGCTTTCAAAAATCTTCAGATGAGAGACATCTGGTTTCATTCCATACCAGGCCTCAAATGGTGTCTTTCTGTCTAAATATTTAGTAGGTAACCTATTAAGTAAATAGACTGAAGTATTTACAGCCTCAGCCCAAAACTCTTTAGGCACCTTTTTCTCCAACATCAGACACCTAGCCATCTCCATAACCGTTATATTCTTCCTTTCACAAACACCATTCTGTTGGGGAGAATATGGAATAGTTTGCTGATGTTGTATCCCCATATCTTCACAGAATTTATCAAATTAGCTGCAGCAATATTCTGTTCCATTGTCTGATCTTATAGCCTTTATTCTGCAGTTGCTCTCATTTTCTACCAAGTTCTTAAACCTTTGAAATACACCATCAACTTCAGACTTCTGTCTCAGAAAATATACCCAACACATCCTAGTTAAATCATCAATAAAAAGCACAAAATACTTGTTGCCATTTAAAGTATGGATTTTCATTGGACCACATATATCAGAATGGATAAACTGCAGCTTGTTTGAAGCCCTTCTAGATTGATTTTTAGGAAATGATAATCTAGTTTGCTTTCCCAATTGACAGATTTCACATACACATCCATCAACCTTACCGATTTCAGTTAAGTTTTAACCAACTCCAAATCATGTAACTGTTTAAGTGATGTGTAGTTAGCATGTCCAAATCTCTTATACCATAGTGAAGACTCAATGATAGTGCTTGCAAGTGCCTGATCACCTACAGGTTTCCATTCTAAAGGGAAGCTTCTATTCCTCATGCCAATGGTCATCACTTCTTGATTTTTTAAATCAAATATAGTGCATCTATTGTCCTTGAATACCAAGGTATAATCTTTTTCAATCAATTGACCAACACTTATCAAGTTTTGATCGATATTTGGAACATATAAAACTTTAGAAATATACTTGGTACTTGTTAAGGTCTGCACTGATATTTCACCAACTCTCTTTACCTCTACAAACTCTCCATTCCTCCACTTTAACCTTTGATCTATAGCCTTCATCTAGCTTTACAAAAATGCTGGAATTGGAGGTCATATGGTGAGTACATCCATTGTCTAATAGCTACATTTCATCACTGTTGCAGGCCCTTTCATTCATTGATGTGAACAAATGTTCCTCCCGCTGATGAATTTTTACCACCTAAGCCTGATGTTTTTCGCTTCTCCTTCTGGTTTTTACACACTTTTTGAACATGTCCAAATTGTTTACATACTCTGCATTGGCTCCTGGCCTGTACCAACACTATTTGGGAGAGTCTCCGATTTTCTTGCAATAAGGACAGGGTAGATAAACTTCATTTTTGCACAGCTCACGCTTCTCTCCTTTCTTCTTTTCAGGTTGTTGCTTCTTTACGCTAAAGCTTGTTTGAGCTTTATACTTTCCTTTGGCAAACATGGCTCCTTCAACCTGTTCTTTCTGTCTAAACAACCTCATTTGCTCAGTTGCTTGCAAACTAATAAGAACATTTTTTACCACATGCTTATCAGGAAGTTCATCCCCTAACAACCTTATTTTGTTCACCACTTTCATCAACCTATTCCAGATTCAGCCTCCTTCATCTTCAATGTCTCATACACCCTTCTAAGATTGAGAACTTTCATTTGCCTTGTCCTTGCATTCCCCATAAACTCCTCAAGCAACCTATCCCAAGCCTCATTTGCTATTTCACAAGTAATGATCCTGGTAAAGATTGCATCAGAGACGGTTGATTGAATGCAAGACAAGGCCTTAAACTTTTTTGCAACCTCTTCACTATGTTGCTTCAACTGAGCTGTAGTTGGATTTGCTCTAAATGGTGGTGGCTCTACTCCAGACTATGTGATTTCCCACAGATCATAGGCCTTCAGATAAGCCTTCATCTTTGCAGCACAAAAATCGTAGTTCTCACCTGTAAACATTAAAGGTAAGGGTGCTGAGATACTACTTGAAGCCATCTTCTTACCAGTATGATGAAAAGTTTTCTCTCAGAGCTGACTTACCGGATTTACACTAACTTACCGATTTTTGAAGTACTTACCGAATTTGATAGGTCTTACCGAATAGTGAAGCTCTTACTGGATTGTGAAGCACTTACCGGTTTGTTGAAGTACTTACCGATTTCTGCAATTCTTACCAGATTTGCTCAGATTTTCCAGGTCTTTTATAGCCCTTCTAAGATCTAAAAAGCTCTGATACCACTGATAGATTATAAAAGCAAAGAGAAGGAAAGGTAAAGATTTTCATTACAAACAATGGTGAAACATAGCTGGAATATATATCCATACTTTGGTACATTACAAAAATATTTTTCCACCAACTATTCTATCTACTACCACATCTACCATACTTGATAGCTTTCAACTTGTAGCAGGTTCTTACTTGCTTAAGTTATAATATAACTTAGGCTATGATTGAGTACAAAATACATAAAACAAATGATAACAAAAGCCATTGGATTGACAACAAAAGTGTCACGTTCATCAACATGCTCGAGCTACGATCACCGGATGACTAAGGGAGGAATGTGTTGAGGCAAAGACAAATCAGCTATAAGCATTGTTTCTGTCTAGCTAAGCTTTGGGTACTTAATTGTGAATTTAGATTTTTAGTGAGATTATTAGTTTAGGTGAAGCATGGAGGTTGAGACATTCAAATTTAAGAAGTAAATATGTTGGACAAAACAATGTAAAAAGCTGAAATCCTCTTTCCGAATGGAGGAGATTTCTTTATTTTTTATATTTTTTTATAATCGTGCGTGTCCGAGCCAACTTGTGCACACCTCGACTAATCCCACGAGGCCCTAAAGTTTACGATCGGGTACTCACCTTAGTGACCCTGAGGGGACTCGAACTAATAATCATTGGGGAGCAAACCCAATATCTGACCAATTGAGCAACCCCTCAAGGTTCCGAATGGAGAAGATAATGGTAAATGTTATACCCTAAGTCCAATCGACTTTGAACATAAACACTTTTGATATATAATTGATGTATTTCATTTATGGTAGATTCATTATTTAATTTAATATTCTAATAAATGAAATAATAGAATTCATAGTTTGAAATCTTGGTCATTTGTTAAACACAAAGAGTAGTGATTATGACGTACAAATTACATATGATTGATTCATAAATTATCTGTAGTCGTAAGTAATAATGAGATACGTACATCATTATTACTAATAGACTATCACGTGTGACACTTCTTACTTGTGAAATAAATAGCTCATCTCACAAACTAAAGTATGATTATACTTAAATGAACATGTGTATGTTTTGTTATAAAACAAAATATTTGAGACCCGCTGGGGAGATTACTCATGGATAATTATCGGAATGTCAGTGGTCAATCTCTAATGTTTAGTAATGGAATTGGTTTTTGACTTGAAGTCATCATAGTACCTTATATAGAACAGTCATACTTTGGTGATGTTGGATGTTGCTCTGCCAAGGATCGCTAATACGGCATCGTTTGGGTATGTCAAGAATCTTTTGAAGATTATGAATTATCAATAGAGGATTTATCACTCTTAGATAATAAAAAATTATAATCTACATTTCATTAGTTAAGTTGATAAGGCCAAGGTGCACGCATAAGCTGAAAAAAAGTTTTCGACTTATATTGACTTAATAGTAAGATGAAAAACATGATCAATAATTGAGATTGACATATATTCATATCTCATAATTAATCAAATCATATTAACGAAAAGATTATAATTTTATGGTAAACAAACAAGTTTGAATTTGTCATACCACGTGACATTTCCCGTCACATATATTGCCCGACACATTGCAAAATATCAATCTAGGACGACAGATGTGAATTGATGATAAATTAAAAAGAGGTATTTTAATTTATTGATTTTGATTAGATCAAAATAATAATTCATGTCGTTAGGGATCATGATCGGTAACCTAATGGGATACACACAAAATGAGAACCAAAAAAAATGAGATTCATCAATTAATTAATTGTGTTGTTTGTTAATATGCTCGAGTTAATTAATTGGATTAATGAATTGACCAAATTAAATTAATTAGATTAATTAAATATTGGATCGGGTTAAATTTAAAAAACGGACCAAGTCCACTTGAACTAATATTATTAAGTGTGGGATAAAATAATGGAGAATCAAAGAATATCAAACCAAACCGAAGGCCCGTGTTCACACGGTTTCCTTAAATCGAATTCGCCGCCTCACCGGGGTGCACGAGGTTTTGGTCGGTGTTCGATTCCCAGGATACAATCGGTCGTCGGTTCCCGCTGCACTACGTTAACCACCTACGAACTAGCTGTGTCTTTCTCTCGAAGAATTTAGCAAAGGAAAAAGGAAAAAATGGAAACTGGAAACGGAGGAAATGGAGGAAACAGAAATTTTTTTTTCCTTCTATTGTGTTTGCTGCTTTTCCTTTTGTTGTTTTTTTTTTTCACTGAGTGTTCCTCTATTTATACATATAGATGAGGAGCCAACACATTAAAGCATTGAATGGAGAGGAGTTATAGCATTGAAGAAAATCAGCCAGTTAGAACTGAAGATTTATTTCCATGAAACTGATGAAAACGGATGACCTTTCCTTTACTTTTCATTCAATATTTCCAACAATCCCCCACATGAATGAAAATTTGGAAAACAAAGACCAAAAATAGAAAGAGAGAGTAAAGCGAATCAATCCTGCATAGGATAGGTAGCATCTTACTTTGAACCTTCCCTTATGAAAATCTATCGAGTATTACTAGCAAACCAGTGGATCTGATGCCTTGAACTGTTTCGCCATTTGTGTAAACTAAGACAATAGATCTCACACAGGACCATTCTAGACACAGCGTAGTTCTCAATGTTGTGTTCGTTTTGGCCATGAACACGTCACCTGGTTCTGCAAGTGTTTGTTCAAGAATGTAGCCTTCGAAATCCTTATAGAAGCGGCCCCACTTCACACTCACATAGCTTAACCTGCATCTTCCAATCACTGTAAGCACCATAGGAATGAGTAGAAGGAAACCTTCTCAGTGATTTACACAGATATACATGGTTTAGTTTTTCCTTTGAACCTAGATCCTGGGATCTCCATTCAGCTAGGTTGGGTTTCCACCATGATACCTTTCAACGTCATAGGCTGCAAGCCCATTCCCCTCGATGCTTTTTCAACTAGCTCTCGAGTTAACCCTTTGGTTAACGGATCCGCAATGTTATCCTTTGACTTCACGTAGTCTAGAGTGATAATACCTTGTGAGAGTAGTTGTCAAATGGTATTATGTCGTCTTCGAATATGTCGAGACTTACCATTATACATATTGCTCTGTGCCCTGCCAATTGCTGATTGATTATCGCAATAAACACAAATTGCAGGCATAGGCTTTAACCATCTTGGAATATCTTCAACAAACTGGCGAAGCCACTCTGCTTCTTCAGTTGCTTTGTCCAATGCAATGAATTCTGATTCCATTGTAGATCTTGCGTTGCAAGTTTGTTTAGACGATTTCCAAGAGACAGCTGCACCACCAAGAGTGAAGACATATCCACTAGTAGATTTTGAATCTGACATATCAGATATCCAGTTCGCATCAGCATACCCTTCGATTACTGCAGGGTATCTAGAATAATGCAGTCCAAAATCACGAGTGTACCTCAAATAATGTAACACCCTGAAAATGGCTCTCCAGTGGATAGCACCTGGGTTACTCGTGTAGGGACTCAATCTGCTAACTGAGTATGCTATATCCGGTCTTGTACAAGTCATTAAATACATTAAACTCCCAATTATCCGAGAATATTCTAACTGTGATACACCATCACCAGTGTTCTTGGATAAGTGGAGACTCAAATCAACTGGAGTCCTGGCCACAGCCGTATCTGACTTGTTGAACTTGTCTAATATCTTATCAATGTAATGAGATTGAGATAACGCAAGTCCATTTGGTGTTCGAGTGATTTTTACTCCCAAAATGACATCTGCGAGACCCATGTCTTTCATGTCGAATTTTGAGTTTAACATATTCATACGGAGTCTTATCCATATTCTTTCTTAACACTTTATTCAAAATGTAATTCGCAGAAAGAATAGCTTCTCCCCACATGTTCTGTGGTAATCCAGAACTAATCAACATAGCATTCATCATTTCTTTTAACGTTCGATTCTTACGCTCAGCAATTCCGTTCTGCTGAGGTGAATAAGGTGCAGTAGTTTGGTGAATTATTCCATGTTTAGCACAAAATTCACCAAATGGTGATTCATATTCACCACCACGATCACTTCGTAGCACCTTTATTTTCTTGCTAAGTTGATTTTCAACTTCATTCTTATAAAGAATGAATTTATCGATAGCTTCGTCTTTACTTTTCAGCAAGTACACATAATAATATCTCGTGCTATCCTCGACAAAAGTAATAAAGTACTTATTGCCGCCTCTTGTTTGGACAAATTTCGAGTCACACACATCACTGTGGACTAGTACCAATGGCTCGGTACTTCTTTCAATACTATGAAACGAAGACCTAGTAAGCTTAGCCTCAACGCAGGTTTCACATCTATGTTTTGAATCAACTTGAAACCTAGGCAAGTAATTTAGTTTACTTAGTCTACGTAATGCATTGTAATTTACGTGACCTAATCTACCATGCCAGAGATTAGGAGACTCAAGCAAGTAAACAGAAGGAGTTTTCTCATTCTTGCTCAGAAGAGAGCCAGAAACCAAATTCTTGCGAATCTCTGGCACGTACAGCACATTAGTCAGAGTAAGCTCTCTGCCTGAGGTCATCTTCAGGATCACCTTGCCTTTACCAAGCACTTTAGAAGTTGCAGAGTTTTCCATAAACAACTTTTCACCATTTGTAACTGGTGCAAAAGTAGTGAACATACTCCTGTTGGAGCAGACATGGCAAGTGGCCCCAGTGTCTAACCACCACTCCTTAGGGTTAGACCCTACCAGGTTAACCTCACTAATCACAGCCGTGAGATTTAGGTCAGACATGTCATCTGAGAGATGATCTCTCTTATTTCCAACCATATTAGCCTGAGGGCGCTGTTTGTTATCCCTTCGCGGTGACGGCGATCACGATCGATGCCCAACTTTATCACAATTGAAGCACTTTCCATTGAACTGGAACTTAGGTTTCTTCTCTACCGCACCGGTAGGCTTCAACTGAGACCCTTTCATGGTCTGCTTTTTGTCTTTCCAATTCCCGTTACCATGTTTGGCTTTAAAGGATTGACCTTTCTTAGTACCAGAACTTTGACCGTGTTCCAATACATTAGCCTTCTCAGAGTAAGAATTCCCTGACTTACGTTCAGCCTTTTTGTTATCCTCCTCAATGCGCAGCTTGATAATTAAATCCTCGAAAGACATCTCTTTCCTCTTATGCTGCAAATAGCTTTTGAAAGCCTTCCACTGAGGAGGTAGCTTATGAATAGCAGTAGCCACCTGTAGAGATTCTGACATAGTCAGACCCTCAGCATGCATTTCTTGCAAGAGCACTTGATACTCCTGAACTTGGCTCACCACTGAACGTGAATCAACCATTTCGAAGTCCATACACCGACTGGCCAAGAACTTCTTAGACCCAGCATCCTCGGACTTGTACTTCTTTTCTAAGGACTCCCAAAGCTCCTTAGCAGACTTCTTTACCACATACACGTGATACAGAGAATTCTGTAGGCCATCCAAGACATAGTTGCGACACAAAAAATCAGCACTTTTCCATGCATCCCAAGCCGCACGCCCATGCATATCAGTGTCGTTTTCAGCCACGATAGGGGCATCCTCAGTTAGGAAACGTGTAAGGCCCAAAGTAGTAAGATAAAAAATCATCTTATTCTACCATGTCTTAAAATCAGTGCCAGCAAATTTATCCGGTCGAATTGCATGATTCACCGGAAATTGAGCCGGAAATGGTGGCAAAGGTACCGAGGCCGCAGCCCTAGGTACTGGCAAAGGTATTGTGCCAAATTGAATTGCCGAGGCCGTAGCCGTAGGCAAAGTGGGGTTCACTCCAACATGAGGAATTCCGCCACCAATAGTCCCATCAACGGGAGGAATGCCAGTCGAGGTCTCCATAGGGTTAACAGCTGGCCCAACAGTGTTGCTTCCATTGTTCACATCGTCATTTCCATGTGACGCCATTTAACCTTAAAACAAGCAACAAAAAGCTTAGAACAATAGTGAGTTTGTAAATAGATTCAAAATCTATGTTATCAATTCGGAAAAAAATTTCGGAATTGAAAATGAGAGCAAATTATTTAACTAAATTTTCAATAACTTTAACAATTATTTAAACATCAATTAAAATCATTAACTAATGATTAAAATTAATCATTAGAAAAAATAAATCAATCATATACTAATGATGAAGCAATAATAACTAGCAATTAAAAAATTGTATGACAATGATAACCAAATGATTTAATCATATAATCATTACCTATAATTGTAAAATAATTAGGCAATCATAAGAAATCATATAATTGTAAAATAACTATCCAATCATTACCAATTATTTCTAAATCATGCATAGCATGCAATACCATTTAAAGCCATGCAAAACCACATTTGTTAAAAAAAATTCACAACTGCACGTTTTTTTTTCCTCTTCCAAAATCTTTATCAACTTGAAATCTAACTTAATGCATGTTATGTAAATAGTAACCAGAAATTAGAAAACAAATGAACTGAAGAAACACGAACTGAGGAAAAAAAACTATAGAAACCGGGAGAAAAAAAATAAAGCAGAAACTGTTTTCCAGAAACAACAACCAGAAAGAGTTTGATCCACCAAACCGAAATTCGATTTAAACTTGTGGGATAAAATAATGGAGAATCAAAGAATATCAAATCAAACCGAAGGCCCGTGTTCACACGGTTTCCTTAAATCGAATTCGCCGCCTCACCGGGGTGCACGAGGTTTTGATCGGTGTTCGATTCCTAGGATACAATCGGTCGTCGGTTCCCGCTGCACTACATTAACCGCCTACGAACTAGCTGTGTCTTTCTCTCGAAGAATTTAGCAAAGGAAGAAGGAAAAAATGGAAACTGGAAACGGAGGAAATGGAGGAAACAGAATTTTTTTTTTTTTCCTTCTATTGTGTTTGCTGCTTTTCCTTTTGTTGTTTTTTTTTTTTCACTGAGTGCTCCTCTATTTATACATATAGATGAGGAGCCAACACATTAAAGCATTGAATGGAGAGGAGTTATAGCATTGAAGAAAATCAGCCGGTTAGAACTGAAGATTTATTTCCATGAAACTGATGAAAACGGATGACCTTTCCGTTACTTTTCATTCAATATTTCCAACATTAAGCTATTAGGATTTCAGAAAAATAGAACACGATTCATAATCTTGGTAGTACAAGAATAGAGAAACTCTAATTCTCTCATTAATTTCCATTGGAAGCTGGACTATTGGACAACTGTGAATTGTAGATCATGAGTTTTTGTGTTCAAGATAAGTAAAGAAGTTTGCAGCATTCAACAAAAGTATATCTTCTATCACTGTTTCTATCTAAATATAAAGCAGATCATTAATGGGAATTGAAATTTGTTTTATTTTCTGATGTGCATGTTAAGTAAATTCCCTACAACAACTTCTAATTATATATACAATACTTACAGTTGTAAGATCCCAAATAATAAAAAAGAATCAATTACAAATATACAAAATATTCCTACAGCTATACAAGCGGTTGTCATGGCAAATATTATAGAGAATCATTCTATTCTCCCTTATCACCCTCTACAAGGTAAGTGTGGCAGAAGGGATAATACTGAGCTTGCTTCGAAAGAGAGAATTGAGGCTTGGTGAAAAGCCTTTAGTCAACGAATCCGTAGCTGCAGACGTAAAGGAACAATATCAACTTAAAAAGCACCATTAGCAACAAGTTCACGAACAAAATGGGAGTCGATCGCAAACCGAGGACAAGTAACCGAATTGATTTCCATAAGAATAACACTTTGATTGTCGCAAAGAATTTAAAGGGCACTGAGTGTGTAACACAAAGGTCTCGAAGCAGTTGAATAATCCTGGCAATATCAATAGTGGCAACAGATAAGGAGCAATATCCTGCTTCAACACATGAACGAAAGATAGTGCTTTGTTTCTTAGAGGGCCAAGAGATTAAATTGGCACCAAATAATATAGCATAGCTGGTAGTAGAGCGGCATGTATCAGGACTTCCAACCCAGTTCGCATCAGAGCATGCAAGAAGATTACGAGTGCACTGTTTATGAAGCTGAAGTCCATGATGAGAAGTACTATTAACATAGCGCAAAATAAGCTTGAGAGCAAGAAAGTGATCTTCTGTGGGAGCATGCATAAACTGGAACATGGAATTTACACTGAAGGACAGATCTGGCCTAGTGATAGACAAGTATTGAAGAGCACCAGCTAGAGAACGAAAGAGAGTAGAGTCAGAAAACATCTTCCTTCGACTGATAGGTGCTGACCAACGAGAAAAGGTGTAGAAATAGGCTTTGCATCAATCTTGGAAGCACGTTACAAGAGATCAATATCACACTTCATTTGATTGAGAAACAGACCCTTCTCATTAGCTTGACTTCAATGCCGAGAAAACAATAAAAATCACGCAAATCCTTCATAGAGAACTCCTTGGAAAGTCGAGTAATAAAGGTTTGAAGCATAGAAGGATTACTCCTAGTGATGACTGATTGTTTGATTTTCCACAAGTGTACTGTATCGCGAACAAGTAATAAGGTGAAGAGTAAAATATAGTTCCCACGAGGACTGAGTACTTAAACTACATTCAATTAATCCTAACCTTAATCGAATAGCAAATTGAGTTTGATTGATTTATACTAAACTATCTAATTAAACTAATTATTCTAATGAGTAATTTATCAAGCGTTTGTAAATATAGATTAGATAATACTAAGATTTCAAATCCCCCTTATTGATCCGTTTTAATACAATTCAATAACAAGACAATGTGACCTCCATATATCTCTATGAAAGATGCAAACATGAAAGTATGCATTAAAAATGCTCAAATATTTATAGAAATCATGTAAAGTATAGCTATATATTTTTATCCCCTCCGGCTTAACAATGGTTGTTATAATGTGCTTTCTATCCTATTATTTCTCTCGAAATCAATAAAATTCACAAACAATCCAATTAGTGATCAAGTGATTGAAAATTCATTAAATCATGTAACAATCATCCAATAATAAACACATATTGGGCGTCGAATTATCGAATTTATATTAAAACATTACAACATGGGTCCATCTACATCTTAGTATTTGAAAACCTAGCCTAGCATTACAAAACTACAAGAAAACATGTTTAATTGGAAGAATATAACCTGGATTTTAGACTGATGAAGGAAAAGAAGATAGATCTTGAAATCTTGAATATCTACAATGATTTCTCGAGGAATCTCCAATATATCTTTTTATTGTCTCTCCAAAAATCAAGGTTGAAATTCCTATTTCTTGAAAACTAATTGCCCTTTAATTCTCAAAAGAACAATGGATTGGCCTTTCTTTGATAATGTTAATAGATGAATTTTGGTATATGAGGGTCCTTTCATATTGGCTGCTCGTGTTATGTTTTTATAGGAATGAAATTAGGTCAAAAATCGTGCAAAAAAAAATGATTTCCATATAGAATTTTAAAAGAAAAACTATCCACGTTTGCAAGATTTGGCTTGGGTAACCGCCCAATCATAAATTTTGCCTTTAGCCTTTGATACCGCCCGACTTTATAATTCGGCAGTTGTCCAGTTATATCATCTTTCAAAATTTGCATTTTGGTACCCAAATTCGATCTTGGTTTTTTTATGTCCTTTTCTCTTGCAATTTCGATCATTTAACTTCTAATTGCATCCAAATGAACCCCTAACATCTTCAATCTTTATTTTGGAATTTGAAGCAACTATTGGAATGTTTCAATTTGGTCCACATACTTTGAATTTCATCCTTTTTCTCTTATTTCTTCCTATTCCACTTTCGATCATCGAGTTTCACCTATTAAACTAAATATACAATAAATTATGCTATATTTCATGAAAAGGACTACGAAATGTCATTATTTTAGGGCTCGAAATACACTTATTTTACCACATCATCAACATAAAGCAAGTAAACAGTCTCAAGCAAAGAGTGATGGACAAACAATGAAGAATCTACCTGACTGGAGAGAAAACCAAGTTTAAACATAAAAGAGCTAAAGCGATGAAACCAAGCTCTAGGAGCTTGTTTCAAGCCATGAAGAGCACGCTTCAATTGACAAACATGCTGAGGAAACTGAGGATTAATGTAACGAGGTGGTGGTTCCATGTACACCTCTTCATTGAGAAGACCGTGAAGAAAGACGTTTTTAACATCTAGCTGATGTAAATGACATCCAAAAGTAATAGCCAGGGACAAAATGATTCTAGCAGTAGCTGGGCGCACTACAGGGCTAAAGGTCTCACCAAAGTCAAGACTATGAACCTAAAAAATCGTTGTGTCACAAGATGTAACTTATGTCATTCAATAAACCCATCAGAGTGAAGTTTGGTTTTAAAATTCTAGCGATATCCAACCAAATTATGATCCTCAAAATAAGGTACAAGGACCCATGTATCATTTTTCTTCAAAGCACGAATAGCATCATCCGTATTCGAGAGCCATTCATGGTGCTTTGTAGTGGACATGAAGCCCCAAGGTTCTTTAAGAGCAAAACGTACATGAAAAAGCTAAGAAGAAGACAAAATAGTTATAGCATGATATAATAGTGGTTTACATATACCATTTTTTCCTCTTGTAATCATCGAATGGCTGAAAGTGGTCACACAAAAAGCTGAAAAATGGGTGGTAGAACAGTGGAGTCTGGAGCTACATAATCCAAGAAAAAGTCTACAGGAAGAGAACCCTGTGGATCAGGAGAAGAATTCAAGGACATTCGAGGAATATCATTGCAAGGTAGGCACGATGAGTTCGAAGAAGATGGTGAAGCCAAGTTAGAATATCTCATTATACCAAGCAACCGACAGCATTCTAACAGATTGCAAGGTAGCACGGCAGCTTCTAAATTTCAGGAGTGGGAGTGTAATTGGTTAGCCAGCCGTACAGATTTGTTAGGCATGACAATGGTGAATTATTCTAGAATGTTCAAGTCTTGTAATTCAGCTATATATATCGTGTATCATTCTATAATTATTATTAAGAAAGTTATTAATTCATCTCTGATTTCTAACTTGGTATCAGAGCCAAAAATGGCTAACACCGGATCCGGAAATCAATCAAATCCATCCGAGTTTAACACGGCACCAATCACACATACAGCTGCCAACCAAAATTCATTGGTTGGAATGAATATTACTCACTCACCATCAGTTAAACTCGATAGAGACAACTTCCTATTATGGAAGAACATGATCATGCCCATAATCAAAGGGCACAACCTCGATGGATATCTGCTGGGGACAAAGGAGTGTCCTCCAGAATTTTTAGCAACTTAAACCACTACTCAGACAACCGCTGGACAAGAAGAAGCAGTGGAAATGACACAAAATCCTGATTTCATCAAATGGAACTCAGCTGATCAACTCTTAATGGGTTGGTTATACTCATATATGACTCCAGAAATTGCAATGAAAGTTATGGGGTGTACAGTGCAAGCAAGCTATGGAAATCAGTCGAAGAAAGTTTCGGAATATTGAACAAGTCGAGAGTGATGTTTCTTACTGGAGAATTGCAAAGAACTAGGAAAGGATCTATGTCAATGGATCAATATTTAACAACCATAAAACAGTTGGTTGATAACCTAGAAATAGCAGGGAAAATTATTGATCAAAGTGATCTGATAACACAAGTTTTATCAGGTCTAGACGAGGAGTATACTCCTATTGTGGTACAGATTAATGGTAGAGAAAATATCTCTTGGCATGAATTATCATCTGTTCTTATAACATTTGAAAGTCGTCTTGAACATCTGAATCAGGTTAAGAACAACTTCACTTTATTCAGCATCAATTAGTCAGGCGTTCAACTAGCATACAGAACTAACTCAGTCAATAGCAGAGGTTTTAGAGGTACCAACAGTGGTAGAACATCGAGTTTCAGAGAGAGATCAAGCGGTAGAGGCAAAGCTCCAATTGGCAGACAAAATGAAGCCAAAGGACCTTACCAGATCTGTGGGCTTAAAAATCACTCGGCAAGCTGGTGTTTCAACAGGTACGATGAAAGGTATATGGGAAGCAGGCCAGGCAATCAAGGGTCACAGAACTTCAACTCAACACCCTCTGCATATATAGCATCACCTAGAGTCCTGGAAGATCCAGCTTGGTTCATCGACTTAGGTGCAAGTAACCATGTTACCACTGATAAAGGTAACCTACAGACTATGAACAAATACAAAGGTAAGGAAAAGCTGGTTGTTGGTGATGGAAATATGTTACACATATCACACATTGGAAATGGACAAGTACTCACAATGAATGATAGATCACTTGCACTAAATAAATTGCTTCATGTTCCTTCTATTAAAAGGAATTTAGTCAGTGTTTCACAGCTTACTTATGATAACAAAGTCTTCATTGAATTTTATTCTAATTATTGCCTTGTTAAGGATCTTCAAAGAGGAGGACTTTGCTACAAGGAGTGTTTAAGGAAGGGTTGTATCAGTTGCAGCAGCCAAATCACAAGCCAGTTTATCCTGCTTTCGAGTCAAACCATCAGAATAAAGTTCACTGCCTTACAGTCGAATCTGATAGTAATCTTTCTCCTTTAGTTAAACAAGTTTTAGAGTCTGACCTTGATGTTTGGCATAGGAGATTGGGTCATCCCTCAAACTATGTAATGAGTCAAGTTCTAAAGTCGTGTAATAAAGTTGTCAAAGCCAATGAAATTCCCTCTTTCTGTGAATCGTGCAAATTTGGAAAATCACATGCTCTACCATTTAACAATTCTCTGTCACAAGCTGAAAATCCCCTTGATCTTATTCACACGGATGTTTGACGACCTGCTCCAGTAAATCTACCTCAGGACACAAGTATTATATAATTTTTGTAGATGATCATACAAGATTCACATGGATATATCCCATGAAGAACAAATCAGAGGCTTTACCCATATTCACTCACTTCAAAAAATTGGTTGAAAATCGACTAGATAGGAAAATCAAGCTATTGCAATCTGATTGGGGTGGAGAGTTTAGGAGCTTCAGTAAAGTTGCTTTAGAATCAGGTATCGAATTAAGACACTCATGCCCTTACACAACAGTCCAGAATGGTAGAGTCGAACGCAAACACAGGCACATTACAGAAACTGGCTTAACTCTTTTGGCCCAGGCTCGAATGCCTCTTCATTACTGGTGGGAGTCTTTTCAGGTTGCCACCTTCTTAATCAACAGATTACCCACATCAGTACTTCATCACAACTCACTTTATCAGATGTTGTTCAAGAAAAATTTCGATCATAAACAACTCAAAGTCTTTGGATGCTCTTGTTATCCATGCCTTAGACCCTATCAAAACCATAAGTTTGATTTTCATTCCGAAAAATGTGTTTATCTTGGTCATGGTGATTCACAAAAAAGGATATAAATGCCTGAGTTCAAGTGGTAGATTATACATTTCCAGACATGTCATATTTAATGAAAATGACTTTCCCTTCACAACGGGGTTCCTGAATAAAAGAGTCAAGCCATCCACATATAAAAATGTCCTGAGTCCTCTTCCATTTATTGATAGTCATAACACCTTACCCAAAAATGCAACTGCTGCAACCCAATCTAAGGCATCTTCTTAAGCAGGCATAACTGATGGTGAAGAAGAATTAGAAACAGAACATAATTGTTATGAGGCAGATATTGATGAACCAGTTACTCATCAGATTCTTCAAGATCAACATATTGAACAAGCTGAAACTGAGACCCAAAGTAAATCAGGTGAAGCAATGATGCAAAGTGGAAATGTGACTAGTGGAATTGTGATTCAGAACACAGAGCATCAGATGATCACCAGAAGTAAGGCTGGGATTTTTAAGCCAAAAATCTATGCAAGTATGACAGTAAAAGACTCATCAGAAACAGAACCAGTTGATGTTGATGAAGCTCTGTCAATTGGGTGTTGGAAGAAGGCTATGTAAGAGGAATATGAGGCTTTAATGAAAAATGATACATGGGAATTAGTACAACATAAGGCTGGAATGAAAATTATTGGTAATAAGTGGGTTTTCAAGGTAAAACGTGATTCGAAGGGAGAAGTGGAAAGACACAAGGCAAGGCTTGTCGTTAAGGGATTTCTTCAGACTATAGGAGTAGATTTCAGTGAGACCTTCAGTCCTGTAGTCAAAGCCTCAACCTTGAAGATTATCTTAACGCTTGCTCTATCAAAGGATTGGAGGATCAGACAAGTCGACATCAACAATGCGTTCCTGAATGGCAATCTGAGTGAGGTTGTATATATGAACCAGCTACATGGTTTCGTGAATGAAGAGCATCCTAATTATGTATGCAAGCTAAAAAAAGGCATTATATGGTTTGAGATAAGTACCAAGAGCCTGGCACGATAAGCTGAAAAATACTCTGTTAGAATGGAGTTTTGAGCAATCTAAGGCAGACAACTCCTTATTTTTTTTGGCAAGGGAAACTGATGTATTATTTGCGTTAATATATGTGGATGACATAGTAATAACAGGCAATAACAATCAACAGTTGCAGGAATTTATTGACAGGTTGAACTTCAGTTTCGCACTCAAGGACATGGGTGATCTGAAGTTGTTTCTGGGTATTGAAGTTCAGAGAGACTCAACTGGTTTGTATCTTAATCAAACAAGATATGCCACTGATTTACTGAAGAGGTTTGGCTATGAGAATTTGAAGCCCAGTCCAACACTGATGGCAGTAGGAAAATCAATCTCCAAAACTGATGGACAGAAAATGAAGGATCCTACCTTATACAGAAGTGCGATTGGTGGCCTTCAATACCTGATTCACACACGACCAGACATCACATATTCTGTAAACAGGCTGAGCCAGTTCCTTCAAGCACCAACAGACATCCATTGGAAGACACTTAAGCGGGTTTTTAGATACTTGAAAGGTACACTATATCATGGACTTGCTATTCAAAAGAACGATAGTCTTGACATTATATCATTTGCTGATTCAGATTGGGCCACTTGCCCTGATGACAGAAGATCTACCGCAGGATATTGTGTTTACATTGGGGATAACTTGATATCTTGGTGTTCCAAAAAACAACATGTAGTGGCCAGGTCAAGCACGGAAGTGGAATATAGATCACTTGCTCATTGTTCCTCAGAGATTACCTGGATTCAGTCACTCATGCAAGAATTGAAAATTCCACAGAGATTAATTCCAGTCATTTGGTGTGATAGCTTAAGTGCAAGTGCCTTAGCTTCGAATCCGGTTTATCATGCTCGCACGAAACATATAGAGCTTGATGCTCACTTTGTGAGAGATAAGGTACTTGCAAATCAGTTGAAGATCAATTATGTGCCTACTTCAGACCAAACGGCAGACCTTTTAACCAAACCTATATCGTGCTCTAGATTTCAATTTCTTAGAGACAAGCTTGGAGTATTAGGTCACACTCCACCTTGAGGGGGAAAGTTAGAATATCTCATTATACCAAGCAACCAACAGCATTCTAACAGATTGCAAGGTGGCACGACAGCTTCTAAATTTCAGGAGTGGGAGTGTAATTAGTTAGCCAGCTGTACAGATTTGTTAGGCATGACAGTGGTGAATGATTCTAGAATGTTCAAGTCTTGCAATTCAGCTATATATATAGTGTATCATTCTATAATTATTATTAAGAAAGTTATCAATTCATCTCTGATTTCTAACTAGCCAAAAAATCTAGAGAACCAACATTAGAAGAACTAGAGACATATTCCTGACAATTAGAAATTTGGATACAATTAATGCTACGTTTCAAGTTTTGCACAAAATCCCTATTATAAGGAAAAATGTATCTATAAAACTGCACGTTTTGAAAAATATAGACACAATGTGTCTTTCAATCCAAACACCGGAATCCTTTAAGAAGGGTACTGTAACCTAAAAATATGAATGGAGTAGTTTTGGAAATAATTTATTAGGTAAATAATCTCTCAAATAAGATAAGCAATGACTCCCAAAAGTGTGAAACATAGAGTAATCTGGTTGCTTACCAAACAAGAGCTCATAAAGAGTTTTGCCATCAAGTGACAGGAGTTAGTTAATGTTACATCTCATATTTTTAGTCAAAAGTCAATGGTTGAATTGTCTAAGTCAAGGTCAAAATGGACTTAATTGGAATAAATTATTGTCTTGGGGTTTATTTTGCAATGGATAATATATGAGAGTTATGGTTGATATTTATACTTAAGGATTTACTTATGCGTCAAATGATAGGTGGGGGACTTCCTTTGCAATTATCACATAATGCCCCATTAATTAGCAAAGTTTAGACCATTCCAATTGAATTTTTCACACAAAACCGGCAGAGAAGAACTGAGAAGCAAAGACCGAGAATAGAGAAGAAAAAGGGGGAAAGAAGAAGAAAAGAAAAGGAAAAAGAGGAAGAAAAAGAGGAAGGAAGGAGAAGAAGGTAAGGTGGTTGTCAAGCTTGATTTCGATTTTTCATTTTAGCTATTTTCTTAGAAGTAGAGATATATTATGTTAATTTCTAGGGTTTTAATTGGGTTCGAAAATTTCAATTTTTAGGGGATAAATCATGATTTTTAGTTCAAGTTTCCTTGGTGGTTAGCTTCCATTTACATTTAAGGTAAGAAATGTTATTTTTGGGCAAACCCTAGATTTTCTATTGGATGCTTGAATAAGTATTGTTAGTGGGAATTGTAGTGGTGATGTAATACTTACAAGAAAGCATGATTTTAGGGAACAATATGTATATTTAATTGGTTGGATGTTAATTATTAGTTGTTACTAGATTGAAGGAGACATTTGTAGTTAATCTTAGAATGAAGGTTATGTTGATTTATTGGGTATTAGTAAATGGACTAGAAAATAAAATTGGTCCCATTTGATTAAAGGAATAATTTGGGACATCTAGTCAAGTATCGAGAAATTTAGTTGTAGTATTATAACATTGCATTTTAGAGGTTTCTTGACTTGATAGTGGTTGAATTAGTTATCTTGTATGGTTTTTCAGGTGGTGACACAGAGATTGGAAAAGCCTACCGATCTTCTTAGACTGTAACTTATTTTGAGTGAGTGGAAAAGCTTATTTTTCAGAAATAAATAGTTACTGAATTTATATAGTATTAGAAAGTTAATTATTTTATATAACTGGTTTAAAAGCATATTTTTCAGAATCAAATGGATTTTATACTCAATTCTTTTAAAGTTAAATTGAGTTCATTTGATCATTTCTCTAGCATGTTGTATCCATATGTTATATTTCAGTATATTTAAAGTTATTTTAAAACCACTAGAAAGTACCCAGGTGATTTTACCCAAGTCTGCACTGATGTGAATGTGTTTCCACAGTGTGACATTATATGGTTATTTTACCCGACCTGCACTGATGTGAATGTGTTTCCACAGTGTATGGTCAATTATGGTGATTTTACCCGCTCTGCACTATTGTGAATGTGTTTCCATAGTGTATGACCAGATTATAGCTCTGCGCGCGTATGACCAGAATTACAGAATTTCAGAATCGAATAGCTTTGCCATGTATATCGGTACTTATCGATACATGAGTAAGGTTATTCAGGGTACCTTTTGGTGTGATATTTCAGTATTGCTACAGCTTATTGGATTTTCAGTTATAGAATTTAGATTAGTCAGTTTTCAGTAAATAGCTTTCAGCTTATAGCATTGATCAGCAAAAGATTTCAGAGATTTTCATTTATACTAGATTTCTTACATTCGTTATGCTTTATAGTAAATTATTTAGAATGAAGAATAAAGGATTTTATGATGCAGTCATGTTTTAAGTTTTTTTTTAAAAGTATTATCTGATTTCATATTTTCTCAAAGTTCCAAAAGTGGAAGGATTTTCAGAAAATATACATAAATGAAAGGAAATATTCTTATTTATAATTATCCACTCACCGAGTTGCAAGCTCACATATTTTGTCAACTTTTTTCTTATCAGATAGTAGTTGAGTTGAGCAGCAGTGAAGCCTAGTTGTCCACCGTGTAGAGCCATATTTTGTCTATAATTGTATGACTCATTTTGTCAATTTACATGGAACATATTTTTGGGGTACATGCATTAGTTGTCAAGAAGTTAAGGTTGTAATTCATGTATCCATGTCATGAGCTCATTGCATATTGAGTATTTTGAGACTTTTGAAGTAAAATGATTGTAATTGTCGACTTTCTTACTTTGTTTTTGAATGGTTTGATTTTTGAGGGGCTGGTGTACCCTATTTAAAAATATATGTTCTGGTTGGAGGAATTTGATTATTGTTCAGGTGGTTTTGGTCCAAATTACAAGGGAAACTCTGTCAAAATTTTTATAAAAGTGTGTCACAGTTAGAACAAGTTATAGTCGCCTTGGTGGTAGGTCCGGCACTTAGTTGGTATCTATCATCGGCGCACGACACGTGTCAGGTCTATTAGGGTGACTTGAGACCGGTCGTGACAGTTAATGAGAAAGACGATAGTAGAGAAGGCCCCAACCCTCAAAGAGAGCATACGCGTGCAAATGTAAGGGTAAGACTCGTTTCTAAGACATGGCGATGCTTACATTCAACAATGCAATCTTGACTATGAGTATAAGGACATGACAGACGAAGAACAATACCACAAAAGTGCAAATGGGAGCGAAACTTATTATTTGTAAATTCAGTTCACCGTCGCACTAAACAATTTTATTTTTACTGAAAATTGAATCTCAATATAAAGTTGTAAATTAACAAAAGTATCAAGGAAATCAGATTTCTATTCAAAGGGAATATCCAACTAAATCTGGTATAATCATCAATAAATACAGCATAGTATCCATCCCCGGTAAAAAAAAGGATTATGATGGGCCACATAAGTCACAATGTACACAATCAAAAGGCAATTTTGCTATATTGTCGCAATAACTTTGCTCGAGCGGCAGAAACAGAAACATTGTCACCGCATATTGCCTAACTTTCGCTCAAGAGACAGGGTTATCCGGAGAATTTTAATTCGCGTTTTTAAGGCTTTTTGTCCGGCCCATTAAACCCTAAAACTACAGTATAAATACCAGATAGCCTCTGAAGGGTTTTTCTTAAGGTTGATCATTGAGAAAATTCTAACTTCTTCATATCCTCTTCATCCATAGCTTCAACTTTTATTGTTTTATTTGTTCTTGGCATTGAAAAAACCAAACATATAATCCAAATACCAAACTGATATTTCCTATACATCTATCAGAGTGCTGAAGATCAAGGAAATGTGACTGAAGTTTCATTTGTTGGAGAAAGCAGAGTTCTTCGTTGATTCACAGGAAATAGACGAATTTATAAAGCCGAAAGTTGGTGTGGGAGCACGTAATCCAAGAGGGCTGTGAAAATTGTAGTCAGGAGGTCAAAAAGTACTAATGGTAGTCGAGTCTGGCGAACTATAAGTTCTAATTGTTTATAGTGGATTGTTGACTGGCGAAGTGCTCGGAGTTTTTACCTAGTTGAGATTTCTTCGTGATCATTGTGTATGTTTTTGTTGTTGTTTTCATATAACTGCGCTAATTCTACATAGAAAAATTGGACTTTTTGATTAACCATCTAAAAATAATTAAAGTGACTTGTTTCTATTTAATTATTAATTCCGCATAATCCCCTATCCACCATCCCTCTAGGTGTAGTTTGGGCCCAACCTCGTAATTTCAATTGGTATTAGAGCCACATTTCGATTCCTAACCCATAAATTAATCTAGATGAGTCAGTCTCTATCCATGCCTCCATTTTTTTTACAGAAACAATTGTGCTTACTGAAAAGTTCGAATGAGAACATTCCTTAAAGAGTTGGATAAGCTTGTTTAGATCATTGTATTAAACGGTTGGACTACACCTTCATCCACTGTTGCTGGTGTTCTTACACCCATTGATATTTCTTTTTGGACTAAAGATCAAATAGCTTATTGCAGTTGGAATAGTAAAGGACATCATGCTCTATTTATAGCCGTGTCTGCAGAGGAGTTTAGGAGAGTGTCGATGTGTGAAACTGCTAAAGAGGTTTGGGATATCTTAGAGACCACACACGAGGGTACCAAAACTGTTAAGAACTCCAAATTGCAAATGTTAATCTCTAGGTTTGAAGAAATTAGAATGAAGGACGATGAATCGTTCGATGAATTCTATGAGAAGTTTAATGATATAGTAAACTTGAGTTTCAATCTAAGTGAGAAGATCTCGAGTCTAAGATAGTTCGAAAAGTCCTTAGATCCCTACCTAAAAGGTTTAGACATAAGATCAGTGCTATTGAAGAAAGTAAGGACTTGGATGAAGTTAAGATAGAGGAACTCGTAGGATTTCTCAACCTATGAACTCGCCATTTCTCAACCAAAAAAAGCTAAATCCATAACTATGAACACCATTAGAGAAAAATAGAGTGAGTCTACTAACATTGAGACCCTTATGAACGACGAAATAGCTTATTTCGTGAAGAAATTTCGGAAGGCGATGAAGAATAGAAGAAATCTTCACGATATGAAAAATGATGTCCCTAGTAAATTCTCGAAAGATAAGTGTGAGAAGAATAACCCCAGGACTTATAATAAGAAAACCCAGTCTGTTAGATGTCATAAGTGTCAGGGTTTTGATCACTATAGGAATGAATGTCCTAATTTGAACAAGAATTTGAATAAAGGAAGGGCTAAGACATTAGCAGTGACTTTGAGTAATGATGAATCAGATTCGAGTGTTCAGAATGATACGTCTGGCCTTGAGGATGAACAAAAGTTTATGACGTTCACGCTATAGCTAAGATTGAATCTGATAAGGAGAGTGAAACGGTGGAGAATGATGAACATAGTGAGAATTTTGAGGATGACTCTGAGGATGAAACCGATATTCATGAATCTTATCGACGTTATTTGAGGAAAGTCTTAAAATCAAGAAGGTCAATAAAGTCGTACTAAAAAAGGTTAATGAACTTGAGAGAGAGAGACTCTTAGGTGACCATCGGGAGTCTACCAAAAATTTGGGTGAATTGAAACTTGTTAATGAGAATCTAGAAGCTAATGTTAAATCCTCAACAAGTGATTAAGAAAAATCTAATATTCAACTTCATTCTTTCTTGAGTGGTACTCAGAATTCGATAATCTGTTAAAGATGAAAAAGCCTGCTAGAAATAAGCACTGTCTAGCATACGTTCAAAATGGTAATACTACTATTAGTACTTCCAAAACCACGTTCGTCCCAACCACCAACAAAATTAGGAATGCTGCTAATTCTGAAGCCAAGGGTAAAATTATTTTAGGATCGAGACCCACTATAAATCGGCAACAACCTCCGAGTAGATTTGAGCTTAGATTTATTCCGACCTGTCACCACTGTGGTGCACTGGGACATACAAGACCTAGGTGTTGTAAGCCCATAACTAGTAGTAAAAGTCAAGATATCGCAAGCAAGGTTAATTTCACCACCAATCAGGTTAGCCACTGAAATGAGATGATAACTCAGTTAATTAGAATCACTTCTACTTCTAAGAATGTTTGGGTTAAGAAAATTGATTGTCCTAGGTCTAATGATCAGTTGAATTGTTGTGTTGCCCACTTGACACTTAAAGCTCAAAATAACTTTATGTGGTATCTTGATGGTGCATGTTCTAGACATATGTGTGGTAGTAAATGTAACGTCCCGACCTGCACGGATCGAAACGTCACTAGATTAACTTTACTTTTAAGAGAAAGCATAAAAATTTAACTTAAGAATTTTCCTTGACGTGAAATTCTAATTAGATTAACTCCTCTCCTATGTTTTTCTTTCTTTTGAAAATATTTTTCATTGATCAAAGTGTGCACTGCTATTCTTTTAACCTTTACTTAACATAAAAATATATTTTTTTTTGAGAGAGAAAATAAGAGAAATTTTCGGATTTGAGGGGAGGTGTAGTTAAAAAAATGATTTTCTTCTTTTTGTAACCTCCTTTTTTAGTGAAAAACTAATTGGGAGAGTTATATTATCATTAATCCTTTTAAATTGAGTCTTTAATTAGGAATTTAAAGAGATTTAAGCCCATAAAAAAATTCTTATAAAAATTTTTATAAAATAATTACATATATAAAAAAATTAAGAAAATGAACTATTCATATGAATGTAACTTATATCTATGAATGATCACTAATAAAAAAATTATTCCATTCAATTAACTTGGTATAATTGTTATTAATGTGCAACAATAAGGAGTTTATTATTATTTTTTAAGAAAATAATTTTATAAAATACTTTATAAAAATGTATGCATGGTGATTCGAACCTGGGTTGCCTATATGAAATACCATGCAAATGACCATTGTAGCAACCCAATTATTTATTAAATCTTTGTAATCAAATTTACTTAAATTTAATGTCTTAAATTATTGGGCTTATAAATAACTTATGACTTGTACTTTCATAACCTTAAATGAGGCCGAGCTTCCATAGTTCGTTTCTTAAATGGGCTACATCAACCAAATTAAGAATATAAAATTCGGGACATTACAGTAAAGCCTTGTTCTCCACTCTCACTAATTGAAATGGCGGTATGGTTACTTTTGGGGACGGGGCTACTATACCTATTCTAGGTAAAGGTACCGTTAATATATCTGAATTACTTGCCATCTCAAATGTGCTTTATGCGAAATGTTTAAAGTCAAATTTGTTAAGCATTAATCAAATATGTTATGCTGATTTTGATGTTAGTTTTTTTCCAGAAAATGTGTACTGTATATGATTCTACTGGTAACGTTGTTCTTGAAGGTGTAAGAACTTCTGACAATTGTTATGGAGTTCTTCCTAATTCCAAATATATATGTAGCAGTGCTAAGATTGATGTGAAAGAACCGTGGCATCAACGCCTTGGTCATATGAACTATAAGAGTTTGTCTAAACTTGTTCTGATAATTGTTATGAAGTTCTTCCTAATTCCAAATATGTGTGTAGCAGTGCCAAGATTGATGTGAAGGAATTATGGCATCAACGCATTGGTCATATGAACTATAAGAGTTTGTCTAAACTTGTTAAGAAGGAACTTGTTAATGGTTTACCTAAACTTTAAAATAATGATACCACTTTGTGTGGATCGTGTCAACAAGGTAAACAGATTAGAGTAAATCATAAATAAACTTCTAAAATCTTGACTAAAAAGCAGCTAGAATTACTCCATATGGACTTAATAGAACCATCTAGGATGGAGAGTCTTAGTGGTAAGCGATATATTTTGGTTGTGGTAGATGATTTCTTTCGATACACATGGATTGAGTTGTTAAGAGAAAAATCTAAGGTATTTAGTATTGTCATATCTTTGTGTAAAAAGCTTAAAAACGAGAAAGACTTCACAATATCTAAAATTCAGAGTGGTCATGGAAAAGAGTTTGAAAACTCTAATTTTGAAAACTTTTGCCCGGAGGAGGGAATCCAGCATGAGTTGTCCTAACCGATCACTCCACAATAAAATGGAGTTGTTGAAAGGAAAAATCATGTGCTTCAAGAAATGGGTAGAGCTATGTTTCATGGTAAGGGACTAGCTATGCATTTCTAGGGTGAAGCCATCAGCACTACATGTCACATAGTGAATAGAGTTTACCTTAGACCTAAAACTGATAAAGCTCTATATAAGATCTGGAATGGTAAAAGACCTACTATCAAGTACTTTCGTGTGTTTGGCAGCAAGTGCTATATTCTAAGAGGTAGAGAGAATTTGGCCAAGTTTGATTCCAAGAATGATGAGGGAATTTTCCTAGGATACTCCAGAAATAGTCATGCCTATCGAGTATTCAATTCTCGAACACTGGTCGTGATGAAGTCCATCAATGTTGTGGTAGGTGATGCTTGTAGTGGGGGAGATTGAAGGAAATTGGGAAGAATTAGATCACTTGAGTGTAAATCCCATCACGGTTACTGAACCTAAAGAAACTTCAATTCCCGATCCTTCACATACTTTTAATGGTTTAGATGCATCCAATGAGGAGTCCTCACCTGATGATAAAACTAAACCTCCTATGGAACCTTCGTCTAGAGTTAAGTCTAATCATTCTACGGTAAATATTATTGGAGATTTAGATAAAGGGATGAGACTTCGTAAAAAGGTTTTAAACAACCTGACATTTGCTAATTATGTGTCTCAGATTGAGCCTAAGAAATTTGAAGATACACTTAGTGATGAATGTTGGGTAAATGTCATGCATGAGGAGCTAAATTAGTTTGTGTGAAACAATGTATGGCAAACAATGTATGGCATTTAATTCCTAAGCCTGATAATACAATGATATAGGTATTAAGTGGATGTTTAAGAATAACATCGATGATCAAGGTATCATAACTCGAAACAAGGCTACGTTGGCTACCCAATGTTATACTCAGGTTGAAGGAGTTGACTTTGATGAAACATTTGTCCCAATAGCTCAACTTGAATCAATTAGAATCCTTCTAACTGTTGTCTGCACTTTAGGATTCAAATTATATCAAATGAATGTTAAGAATGCTTTCTTAAATGGAATATTTCAAGAAAAAATCTATGCTGAACAACCTAAAAGATTTATTGATCCTAAGTTTTGCGTTATGTTTATAAATTGAACAAAGCCTTATATGGTCTTAAACAAGCTTCTAGAGCTTAGTATGATAGACTAATTGCATATCTCGTGAAACGTAGTTTTTCTACAGGTGGTGCATATAGAACTTTATTCATCAAACATATTGAGAAAACCATCACCATAGCTCAAATTTACGCCGATGACATCATTTTTTGTTCTCCTATAGATTCTCTTACTCATGAATTCGCTGAATGTATAAAGCAAGAATTTGAGATGAGTATGATTGGAGAATTAAATTACTTTCTTGGTCTTCAAATTAAACAAATTGATGATGGGTTGTTCATATCTCAATTGAAGTATGGTAAAGATCTTGTCAAATGTTTTGGACTAGACAACAAGAAACACACTAGAAACCTACGAGCACTAATGCCAAGTTAGGTCATGATCCTACAAGTAAGAGTGTTGATCAGATTTTTATAGGATATGATAGGTAGTTTACTTTATCTCACTACAAGTAGACCTAACATAACCTTTAGTGTTGGGGTGTGTGCGCGCTTTCAGGCCGATCCCAATGAATCCTAACTGAGCGTCGTACGATGTATAATTAGATATATCAATGGAACCTTAGATTATAGAATCGTGTACTATCGGGACTCTGATCTTGACCTTGATGGCTATTCCGATGTCGATTAGGTTGAAAATGTTGATGATAGAAAAAATACTTCCAGAGGATGTTTTTATGTTGGTGCTAATCTTGTAGCTTGGATTAGTAAGAAACAAAATTTTATCTCATTATCTATGGCAAAAGCCAAATATATAGTTGCAAGAAGTTGTTGCACTCAATTGCTTTTGACGAAACTGATGTTGAGTGATTATGGAATTATCAGTGAACTATGACTGTGTTTTGTGATAACACTAGTGCCATCAATATTTCCAAAAATTCCATTCAATACCCTCGAAGTAAACATATTGATATACAATATCATTTTATTCGAAAACTTGTAGAGACCCGTGTTGTAACTCTTGAGCATATCTCTACAGAAAATCAATTAGTTGACCTATTTACCAAACCATTAGATGGTCTGAGATTTGAATCTCTTATGATGGTTATTGGTGTTTGTGTACCTCTATAGTGGGGTTCTTTGATGCATGCTCGTGTTTTAGCATTGTATGACATTGATTTATGCATGCATCATATATTTTTTTTTATTTTTTTTTAGTTTTGTGTGCTTGTGCATTCACATTTAAAGTAAAGACAACAAAAAATTGAAAAATTGAGAAGTAAAATACGAGAATTAGTTTTTACAGCATAATATACAATATACTTAATTTGTTTGTTGTGATCAATCATAGGTTTAATCGATGAGCTATAATATAGTTTCCATTGTTGACTTAAGTTATTTATGGAGTATTTAGTATAGGTGTCTTCATGTACCATCTATACTACACACTATGATATTGTTAGTGGAACTCTACCGCGTGTGTGAGATTTGGGATGACAATCACATGTTATTAAGGCGATTTCGAACATGAATTGACCTTATTTATTAAACATAAGCTCAAGTTTATCCCCGGTAGTAAAAAGTTCAATATCTTATGTTCTTTTTCGGAGTTTATTTGACTCGAATAATTAAGCCCGCGGGGTTTCTCATAACCTAGTGCATATGGTCAACTGATTTAGGCTAACCTGCCTAAAGCTAGCTACATTGGTCTTTTTAGTCGCTTAATGAAGAAGAGCTGCACTTAAGATGAGAAAAATAATAATGAGCTTAAAATATTAAAAGATATGAAAATAAATTATGCTTAAATTTAGGGGGAGAAAAGAAAATTTTCATAAAAAATAAGCATTTTTGTATAGGGTCTAATGTGCTTTAAATGGTTTGACTTTCATAAGTGGAGGAATACACTTATTGGCAGTGGTGTTTAGCGTGTCCTTTCTCACGAAATTAAGATTTGAAGTCCTACTTCGAAAGGATTAAAGGCACTTTACACATATGGGTTATTTATACAATTTATTCCATGCTACCTTAAGTTACGTATGTGGAAAGGGTTACTGTCCATTTCTTATGCATATGCATGGTAACAACTTCATTTTTAGGTTATTGTATTTTTGTATTGGTCCCTTGTCATTTGTGACAAAAGGGGGGGGGGGGGGGGGGGGGGGGAGTATAGTATATATATTAAATGATATTTTTGATGTACTTATAATTTTTTATTTGACATTAACATTGAATGTTAAAATTTTGATTCGGAGATATATAATATTTGTTCGTTTCAGTTAGATTAAGTTTTGAAATTTAGTGATATCAATGTTTTTTTGATATGTTGGTTTACGTTGATATTGCATCTTAATTTAACTGGTATGATTCAATGCATCTTATTGGTAGTTGATATGACTAATGATTAACTATTTGACTTATGTTTATCCATATTACTATTTCACGTGGTTTTACACTGGGTATGAAATTGTCTGTTTCACAAAACAGGTTTACAAAGACAAAGCACATTTCAGTCAAGACATTTAGTTTAATAGTAGTTGTTGTTTATTGTTTGTATTTTTACTACCTTGACTTTAGATTCGTAGTTTTATCACTGAATGCCAAAGGGTGAGCTTGTTAGGTTTTTAATGCAATTGGCAAATCTATGAACAAAAATGACTAGATTTAATGTGTTGTAAAAGTCAAGGAGTAAGTTACAAATATTGCTAATTGAGTTGTATTAGATTTAGGGTTCGAGAATGGAAAGAAGGAAAAACGGCGCCGCAATTTCGCTCAATTGTCGCCATGATTTTGCTTGAGCAGCAGAAACAAGAACATTGTCGCTAGCATGTCACCTGACCTTCACTCGAGCAATACATTGTCGCTTGCCTGCCGCCCAAATATCGCTCGAGCGACAATGTTATCCGGAGAATTTTAATTCACTTATTTATGGCTTTTTGTGTGGCACATTCAACCCTAAACCTACAATGTAAATACCAGATAGCCTCTGAACGGTTTTTCTTAAGGTTGTTATTGAGAAAATTCTAACTGCTTCATATCCTCTTTATCCATAGCTTTCAACTTTCATTCTTTGATTTGTTATTGGCATTAAAAACATCAAACCTATCATCCAAATACCAAACTGCTACTTCCTACACATCGTCGAGTGCTAAAGATCAATGGAAGGTGACTGAAATTTCAGTTGTTGTAGAACACAGAGTTTTTCATTGATCCACAAGATAGACAAATTCATAAAGATGGGAGTTGGTGCAGGAGCATGCAATCCAGAAAGTACTAATGGTAGTTGAGTCTGACGAACTGTAAGTTCTAATTCATTTATAGTGGATTGTTGATTAGCAAAAGTACCCAAAATTTTTACCCTGTTGGGGTTTCTCCGTGATCATTCTGTGTGTTGTAACTGTTTTCATATAACTGCGGCAATTCAATATAGGAAAATTAGACTATTTGATTAATCATCTGAAAATAATTAAAAGTGACTTATTGCTATTTAATTATTAATTTTTAATTCTGTATAATCACTTATTCACCCTCCCCCCATTCTAGTTTGGGTCGAACCTCGTAATTTCAAACACGATGGCATGATGACGACAATTCAACACGTAGAGACCATTTTCACATCTTCCGACTCCCATCACCATTCTGTTGACCCGATCCTGTATCGTAAAACCAAAGGAAGAAAACGTAACGTAACAATTATTATCTTTAGTAAGTTGACTAATAGAAATAAGATTTTTCTTAATGCCAGGACAACTAAGACATTTGATATGAGAAGGGACCGATTAGAACAAAAGATGACATGGAACCAATATGAGAGATTGCCAAAGACTGACCATTTCAAACCGTGAAACGTTTATTACCAGAGTAGATAGCTGGTTGATCCAAACCCTCGATATCACTTGTCACGTGGGATGTTGCACCAGAGTTAATGAACCATCCAGAGTCACTCAGGTCTCGAATAGAGCAAGTAGAAAAGGCTTCAGCAAGATTAGTAATTGCTTCTTCTTGAGTTTCAAGTAGATTCAGCAATGTTTGGCCAAGTGTCCTTCACTATCACACAATCAACAATAAACAGTAGAGGTGGATGACGACTCTGAATTTGTAGAAGTTATAAAAGGGGTTGAAAACCAATTTTCCATTTCTTAGCTCCTGCCGATTTGGAAATTTACTGCACATAATAGGCAGAGATGGAAGGCAGATGGAAGATCGATCATTCAAAAATAGCATGGCTTAAAGCTTTTCAAAACAATCTCTGCAAAAGAAGGTAGCAGAAGCTGTGCAAACATGGTGGTAGAAAAGATCTTGTAGTTGGGTCCCAATTCCCGTAAATACCAATATTTATCCATATCGTCGATGGGATGATCAATTGCAGCCAGTTGACCTTTGAAGGTTCGAGAAAACTCAACAATGGACTGAGAGCCGCGTTGCATCAGCTGGAGTTCATCCTTGAGTTTTTGATTGGTGCGAGAATGAGACCTCAAGAACACGCCAAGCCTCATGTGAATGACTTAAACACAGTACCTCGCTCATAGACTCTGTAGGAAAATTGTTTCAATATTGAATACCAGATTCACAGTAGCAGATTCAATAACTTTGAATACAATGGATTCAAATATACACAACAGATTTAATACAGTAGCAGATTCGACAATATGTTAAATCGTAGTAAAGCGTAACAGTTGATTTAAGCAGAACTACAATTTTAAATATGCAGAACAAGTAATAAAATTGTTAGTGGACCTGCAAAACGCAAATTTGCATAAACGAGTGACAAAAAAATAATCACAGAAGTTAAATAACAGGAAACTTTTAACTCGAGGCCTGTGTTCCACACAGTTTCCTTAAAACAGATTAGCTCACTCACCGTTTGTGCTTGAGGTTTAACAGAGCGTCCGTTTTCCAGGATACAACGGCGAAACAGTATAATCTGAGCACCACAGATTGTACTCCGGCGAATTGAACCAGTGCCCAAACAATATCACCAAACCAGACAGGAACAGAAAGTAAAAACGAAGGCAGACTCAAACTGTGTCCAGATGAAAATGCAGATGATTTTTCATGTACTGAATGTGGAAAACCGATGCACAATAATATAGACTGGCTTGTAACCTACTCATTCATTTCATAGCAATTACAACAGGAGTTTTGGAGTTTCAATAGTTTTGGAAAACCAAAAGTCTATTGAAAAAATTTTTAAAAATGTAGCGTGTACGTAAGTCGTACTCGCACACAAGTTCAAGGTCCAAAGCCAATTTCGGTCCAAGATTTGCACCCCCCCTGCGCGCGCACGTGGAGAGAGCCTCTATGCTACACATGATTACACCACTCTAAAGTGCAATCCTTTATAAAGTGGTTTTAACTTTCATCCACTTCCTATGTGAGACAAAGCTTAAATATTTATTTTTCCCACCAACAAACTCTTTTCACATGGCATACTTTGAGTTTCAATTTCTCATTCACCCGAGCATCATTTTTGACAAGTAAGTATATGATTTCGATGTACTCACGGAGGAGAACACAAATCAACTTTCATCTTTCAAAATAGCCAAGCGGGTCTCGCTCAAAATTAGTGCCAAAGTCAGCCATTTAACTTAGTTTATCCAGTTTTTCCAACAATCCCCAACATAAATGAAAATTGGGAGCGACACATGAATGCGACACATGACGACTTGGTGATATAGTTTAACGGTTGAAACCTGCATAGGATAGGTAGGTGTTACCCTTTGAACCTTCCCTTATAAAAGTATATTTACTTTACTAGCTGACCAGTAGACGCGATGTCCTTGAACTGTTCTGTCGTTTATGTAAACGATGATATACTCCACACAGGATTCTTCCTAACACATTTCAGTTCTCACTATTATGTTCGTTTTGGCCATGAACATACGCCTGGTTCTGTGAGAATCCACAAGAATTTTGCCCCATACAATTCCCTTAGAAGCGACCCTACTTCTCTCTCACATAGGTGATTTCTTACTACAAGTAACCCGCATTATTTGGCTCGAATTCCGACACATAAGAATAATTAAAAGCTTATTGCTTATCCCTCATCTTTACGGGCATCACTGTTATATCATAGGAATTGACATGAGGTAATATCCCCCACAGTGGTTCTATCAAGTCTTTACAATTAGGTTGTCCCTTTGAACCTAGATCTTGGGATCTCCAGTCAACTAGGTTGGGTTTTCCTTTGTATTAACTTATCCATTCAAGGGCTTAAGTCCCATTCCTCTCGATGATTTTTCAACTAACTCTCTATTTAACCATTTGGTTAGCGGATCCGCAATGTTATCCTTTGATTTTACATAATCAACAGTGATAACTCCAGTTGAGAGTAGTTGCCTTATGGTATTATATCTACGACGTATATGTCTAGACTTACCATTATACATGTTACTCTGTGCCCTCCAATTGCCGATTGACTATCACAATATATGCAAATTCCTGGCACATGTTTTGACCATCTTGGAATATCCTCTAAGAAGTTGCGCAACCATTCAGCCTTTTCACCACTTTTATCTAAAGCTATAAACTTAGATTCCATAATGGATCTGGCTATAGAGGATTTCCAGGATATAGCTGCACCTGTCAATGTGAACACAAATCCACTCGTGGACTTTGAGTCTTTTATATTAGATATCCAATTAGTATCAGTATATCTTTCAATGACCGCTGGATATCTTATATAGTGCAGTCCAAAATTACGAGTATATCTCAAGTACCTAAGTACTCTTACTATTCCTTTCTAGTGATCAGCTCCTGGATTACTCATATATCTACTCAGTTTACTCACTGTGTAGGCTATGTCTGATCTTGTACAACTCATCAAGTACATCAGACTCCCAATAACTCTCGAGTATTCTACTTGAGATAAACTTTCACCTTTGTTTTTGGATAGATGCTAACTTGTATCTATCGGTGTTCTAGCCATTTCAGTATCATCCTTACTGAACTTCTCCAGAATTTTATCCACGTAATGTGACTGACTTAGAGCAAGCCCATCTGATGTTCTTGAAATTTTGATTCCAAGTATAACATCAGCTAAACCCATATCCTTCATGTCAAATCTCAAATTTAACATATCTTTAGTGGATTTAATCATCTTATTGTCACTACCAACAATAAGCATATCGTCCACGTAAAGACATAAAATGATATAACCATTTCCAGTGTCTTTAACGTAAACACATTTGTCACACTCATTGATTTTAAACCTACTCTCCATTATGACACTATCAAATTTTTCATGCCATTGTTTTGGTGCTTGTTTCAAGCCATATAACGACTTCATCAATTTACAAACTTTCTTTTCTTGCCCTGGAGATGAAAACCCCTCGGGTTGTTCCATATAGATTTCTTCATCTAAATCTCCATTCAAGAATGCAGTCTTAACATCCATTTGATGTACTTCAAGATTTCGTAGAGCAGCAATCGCAAGTATCATCCTAATAGATGTTATTCTCGTTACTAGAGAATATGTATCAAAGTAATCAAGGCCTTCTCGTTGTCTATAACCTTTTATTACTAATCTAGCTTTATACTTTTTAATAGATCCATCTGCTTTCATTTTACATTTGAAAATCCATCTAAAGCCTAGTGGTTTACTTCCTGGAGGAAGATCCACTAGCTCCCATGTATGATTTTGCAAAATAGAATCTATTTCACTTTGAATAGCCTCTTTCCACTGAGGTCCTTCTGATGAGTTCACAACTTCTTGATAACTTTGAGGTTCACTTTCTAGCATATAGGTCAGAAAATCTAGACCATAAGATTTTTCTATCATTTCACTTTTGCTACGTCTTGGTTCAATCTCAACCTCATCTTCTAATTCTTGGTCCTAACTATTTTCAGTCATAGTCTCATATGTCCGTTTAGAAAAGCTTGCCTCTTCTTTGGACTTGCATGGAAATACATGTTCAAAGAACGAAGCATTTCTTGATTCCATTATCGTGTTTTTGTGTATATCTAGAATTTTAGATTCATACACAAGAAACCGATAAGCACTACTGTTTTGAGCATATCCAATGAAGATACAATCTACAATTTTCGGGCATATCTTCACCTTCTTTGATGTTGGGATAGTTACCTTAGCAAGACACCTCCATACTCGTAAGTATTTATAGGAAGACTTTCTTCCTTTCCATAACTCATAAGGGGCCTTTTCCCTTTTCTTTCGGGGCACCTTATTTAAAAGGTAATTTGCTGATAATACAGCCTCCCCCCACATGTTCTGAGGTAACCCAAAACTTACCAACATCGCATTCGTCATTTCTTTTAAGGTGCGATTTTTTCTTTCAACAACACCATTTTGTTGCGGGGAATAAGGTGCGGTGGTTTCATATATGATTCCGTGTTGTGCACATAATTCAGCAAATGGTGCTTCATAGTCACCACCTCGATCACTTCTTATCACCTTACTTTTCTTGTTAAGTTGGTTCTCAACTTCATTCTTGTAGAGAATGAATTTCTCTATCGCTTCATCCTTACTTTTTAGTAAGTAGACATAGCAATATTTTGTGCTATCGTTAACAAAAGTAATGAAATACTTGTTGCCACCTCTTGTTTGTACAAATTTTAAATCACATATATCACTGTGAATTAAATCAAGTGGTTCTGTATTCCGTTCAATTGATTTAAATGATGACCTTGTCAATTTTGTCTCAACACAAGTTTCGCACTTATGTTTTGAATCAATATGGAACGCGGGTATGCAATTCAAGTTAACTAGTCTACGTAAAGAATCATAGTTGACATGTTCTAGTCTACCATGTCACACATTGGAAGACTCAAGCAAATAAGCGGAAGAGTTCACTTTATTCATTTTTGGTTTAACAACCATTACATTCAACTTAAACATACCATCGGAAACATAGCCTTTTCCGACAAACATTCCACTCTTTGACAAAATGACTTTGTCCGACTCAAATACAATACGAAAGTCATGCTTATTCAAAAGCGACCCGGACACAAGGTTCTTGCTAATTTTCGGCACATACAGCACATTGTTAAGAGTCAGCTCTTTCCCCGAAGTCGTCTTCAGAACCACCTTGCCTTGTCCTTTGATTTCAGAAGTTGTTGAATTTCCCATCAACAACTTCTCTCCATTTTTAATTGCTTCGAAAGCAGCAAACAGCTCTTTATCAGAACACCCATGCCTCGTAGCTCATGTGTCAATCCACCATTCTTTTGGGTTAGATCCCACCATGTTCACTTCAGAAATGACGGTTGCTAGATTCATCTCCGCCACATCATTCGCCATGTAGTCAACCATATTTGCTTCTTTCTTCTTCTTTGGCAATTTGCACTCCGAAGACTTGTGACCCACTTTGTCACAATTGAATCATTTTCCTTGAAACTTCCTTTTAGAAATTCTACCTTTAGGTCCTAGCTTGGTCCCTTTACCACCGGATGACCCAGTCTTATTTTTGTAGGCCTTATTGCTTTGACCATACTCCACAACGTTCGCTTTAGCAACACTAGGATTGAACAACTTCTTCTCGGAACTCTTGTTGTCTTCTTCAATTTGAAGTCTAACAATCAGTTCTTCGACGTTCATTTCCTTTCTTTTGTACTTTAGGTAATTCTTGAAATCTTTCCATGTGGGGGGCAATTTTTCAATAATTGCAGCCACTTGGAAAGTTTCACTCAACACCATCCCTTCGGTATGAATTTCATGAAGAATTACTTGGAGTTCTTGCACTTGACTGATGATAGTTTTGGAGTCCACCATTTTATAATTTAAAAATTTGCCGACAATGAACTTTTTAGCCCCGGCATCTTCAGTTTTATATTTCCGGTCCAAAGATTCCCACAACGCCTTAGCAGTTTTCATAGTGCTATACACGTTGTATAGCGTGTCTGCTAAGCTGTTCATAATATAGTTTCGGCATAGAAAATCCGAATGGTTCCAAGCAGCAAGTACACTGATCGCTTGAACATCTCCCTCACCCTCATTGAGTTTTGGAGCAGTTTCAGTCAAGAATCTCTCAAGATTCAAGGTGGTCAAATAAAATAGCATTTTCTGCTACCACCTCTTGAAATTCAAGCCATTGAATTTCTCCTATTTTTCATTTTGATTAACCGGAACAGTAGCCACAGGTTGGCTCACAACATGACCTAGCAATCTAGCCACAGTCTGAGCCACACCAGAACTAGAGCCGGCAGCCTGATTTCCAACTAGAATCGTGATTATTAAGCCCCTGTTTGTTTCCCATTTTTTTAACCTAAAAATGGATTTTTTTTTTTTATTACCCTTTTTTTCAACGCATTGGGGCCCTCTATGAGATAAAGAGGTCAAATATTACGGCTCTTTTTACTGTAGCAACTGTAAGAATTTTCATTTTTAGTGGAAACAAACAGGGCCTAAATTGACTATCCATACACATACGTATCAATCGAGCATTGATTAAGTGAGAATTAGTTTTGTTAGTGTTACTTATGAAGTTTTTATGAATTATCAAACAAAATCATTAGTTGATGTGAGTACAACAAAGATATCCAATGAATTTATGATTATGTTTGGTTGCTTGTGTATTAGTAGATGATCTTGCTCGAGACGAATAATATTTAAAGTTTGGGGGTATAATAACACTTATTAGAACTTCTATTCTTGATTATTTATTGCTAATTGAGCGAAAATGTATCTAATTTAGGTTAAATTATATTAATTGTATTTAAAGCCGTGGCTTGAATGCATTTGGATGCAATTGACATGAAAGATGTGTTTTGAAGCTTAAATTGGAGTTGATTTTGAGAAATGAAAGATCGGTGGAAGAATTAATAGAGCAATCGAAGGAGATTCACATATGATCAATAATTAAGTTAGAAATCGTGTCCTAGTTACCTTTTTAAAAAGAGGTCGAAGCAAATAAAGAAACAAAATCTTCTGATGCCAAAATGGTATGTACAATCACACGAACAAATTGCTTGTGATCGCACAGGTCAACAACTTTCACAAGCCTCCGAGTTCTTCGCTCAATCATTTAGGTATCTACATCTTCCTCTTGGTTCAGTTCGAGTCCCTTCTTTAGTTACATTTTTAGTTCTTCATTTTAAATTTTTATATTTTGGTCCACAATTGATCAATAATTGATTCGATGCAAATTTGGAGAGTTTGCAATTAAGTTCTCAAACTTTCCAAGCGATGGATTTATAACTTCTGAAACTTGTGAATTTCCTCTGATTGCTCTATTAAGCCACAAATTGATTTTGTGCAATCCAGTTAATTTTCAGTTGCTCCGAATTAGCTTCAAAGTAAGTTTCAAAATGTCTTTCTCAAGTCAATTGCATCTGAATGCATTCGAGTAAGGCTTTAACTATAATTAACATATCTTAACCTAAATTAGGTATATATTCACTCAAATTAATAGTAAATAATCAAGAATAGTATCCCGGTATAAAATAAACTTATCAAGGGTATAAGTGCCCTTATTTGATTAAATCTATTTCTTTCCTACGCTGATTTCAATAAGTTTGAATTAGAATTAATAATTCTATTTGTTGGTCAAAGTTGATAACATAGTGGTGTGCAACCATAGAATAATTAAATTCGCAATTCTTGAAAATTCTATTTATATTATTACAAGAAGTCTATGTTCAACACTTTTTACGTATAATTTTTTTTGTTTTTGTTTACTTATATTTTTGTAGAACAAGAAATCCCTTAAATTTCTATGTCAATACTATATGAACAATGCTACAGGAACAGGCTCAAATCCAGGCTTAAATTCAGGGAGAACACATGTCGATGTCGAATTGGACGGTTTGAAAAAAAAAAACTCAACACAACACCCAATCATTTTCCTACACATCACCATGTCTCCTTGTTTCCTATTTTTGGGCCTGGATGAGAAGCATTATTGATACTATAGGATATACTAGTCAACATATGATGGGATCTGCATTTGCAACTACCAAAATTGAAAGTCTTTGAATAATAAATGAGCGTACCGTGTTTCATGTGTTTACATAACTTGTAGCCAACTTCTTGACCAGCCAGATGCAATTTATATTTTTTTTTCATAAAATTTCAAATTAAAAACTTTCGATTATGGACGTCGAAGCAGTCGTATTGATTAGGTAAGTAGCTCGATCCGTATAAGGGTCTTAATTAGCATGACCCTTACATGGTCAACGATATTTTATTTGACGCTTGCACATTTAAATTTAGTATTTTTCAATTTATTATAGTTTTTAAAATATGAAAATGGCTCATACAAATTGCAGACATAAAGGTTTAACCTACGAGCTTCTTGTTCTAGATGAGGTCAAAAGAATTTATTTAAAAAAAAAAAAGGATTAACAAAATTTATTTTTTATTATTAAATATTTGAAAAACCTGCATGAAAATGTAGAAAAAATAAGGGAACAAAATTTTGCTCTAATTACATTATAATTTTATTTTATTCAATTAAATTACCCAATTTTCTAATTTGTTGAATCATAAGAAGTCAAAGTAGACATATTTTAATTTCTTGGAAAATAATCATCCAACCAAAACATAAATAATAATTCACAATTTCTGTAAACAACATCACATAAAGTAGTTTTAAACATTACACAACAATCAATTTGATGATATTATTTGAGAAGCCTATACAAAATTATTAAGGCCCCTCAAATGTTCATCCCACTCCGAATGACTTGATCGAACAAATTGATACTAAATTTATTGAGAATAAGACTTAAATTTTCGTATAACAGCCACAAAAGTGTATTAAAGCGTAGTTTTCTTTACCAAATAATAAGTTCATCGAACTGCACCTTGATTTAATTTGATTTCTTAATCGGAACCAAGCTTGCGGCGGAGGAAGGAATTGCTTTGGTGTTGATGGTGGTGATTTTGGGAAGTTTTTGCTCGTCCGATTCGTCGGTATGTCGGGTTTTTACCAGAGGAATTTGCTGTTGAGTAGCGATGTCTCGGCCGGCGAACTTTTGAGGAGGAAAGAAGAAATCAGTGGGGAAGAATTTGTACTGAAGTCCAGCCATGGATGTATAGAAACAAGTTATTTGAGAGAGTTGAACTTTTTTTGATAAGCATTTTGATTCGGCCTTTCACTTATTTATAGAGCCACATACTTAAGGGCCTGTTTGCCTTTCAATAATGCTTAGTTTCTTTTATCAATTGTTGCCACTGGTGGTGTGTTTAGTTTTTTGAAAAGGGTATTTGGAATTTAAGTTGAAAATGGAAAATGAGATTAATAGTTGCCCCCAAACAAGCCTTTAGCTATCGTTGACCATTTTGGGTGGCTTTGCTATTAAAAGTTTGAATAGCAATTTTTATTAGGAGAATATTCTAGTCTATATACTGCACCTACATTTTATAAGATCCTTAAACGTTTTATTTGTGAGTAAAAATTAAAACCTATTTAAAATTAACTGGCCCCACTTTAAATTTGAATAATTAGGACTCATGAGCATGAATAATGTCGTGTTTGGGAGATTTTTTTACTTTATTAATAATTAATTATTTTTTTCATTTCTGTTTATGATATGATTGGTTAGGTTGAGCCCATGATTGAGATTGGCAGTCTCATGTGAGTCGTACATTGCAAAATGTTCTCGTTGACAAAACTGATATTTTAATGTGTTTTATTTCGGTTTTAATTTTTAATTAAATAATTTCTTCTTACGACTCAATAATACTGAATAAATTAATTAAAGGTGGGGGCTGCCTGCTTTTTGCAGCATGATTTATGAGCACATTGGGTGGTAACTATTAGCCGAGGGAAGGTGACAACAACACTATTGATGGCTCATGTGATTTAATTTCTTTATTAAAAGTCCAAGTATACACAAATTAACTCTAATATGCACGAGTTTCTACAATCATAACTTACTACAAATTATTTCTGCTGATATTAAAAATAACGTGACAAATTTAGATCAACTTAGGATAATTATTGTTGAGTAATTGCTTCCATTTATGAAAATGGAAGGTTAATTCCCATTGATTGAAATTTTTAAGTATATTATAAAGAGTTCATTGAGTTAGATCTTTAGGATGTGACCATTTGCCTTGTTTATAGGCTTATAAGAAGCAAATTGGTCGCCAATGTCACATCAGCTATAGTGTCAATCTCGAAGTGTGTGCTACCGCCCAAATTTGACGAGTTCAATTGGTTTTCTGAGTTCAGCCGCATAGATCATCTTGCTAACTAGGTCGTAGTTGTGGCCTAGGCCATGATTTCCTACACCTAAATAATCATTACTTGTTTTTAATTTGTGAATGATGAGGTACAGAGATTACAAGTGCCAGTCCAGGTGACGATAATTTCTTTTGGAAGATATCTGTTCAGGATTGAATGATGATGTTCTTGAACGACGATGGCAATAGGTCGAGCTAACTAGAAGAGCTCTTAGTCCATCCTCTTTGAAATAGTTAGCATCTTTTATTATCTTTTCATAATATGTGAAGAATATGAGGTAGAAGTGAGTTCAGACACCAACAAAATATGTGAAAAAGTAGAAAGTACAAATTTTACACGTGAATCATCTCGTGTCACTTTTAAAACCGAGACACTTCATCTTGTTAAATTGTAAATTTCTATTTATACATGTATTTTATTAAGGAACAACTTCGTGCATAGAAATGTGCAAGTATATACATGGGAAGAGATTGGCATATATTGTGATCTGTGTAGGAGTAATGATGGGGGATAAACATACGGCGAGTTATTTCAATTTGAGCCCCTGAAATTTCGTGAAAATCTCAATTGGGTGACTCATTTCTTAATTTACTTGATAAGTTTGTCATGTTACCTAACTATTTACATGAATCTGCTCGCACAAATGACTTGTTTAATAAAAGTATACCAGACAGCTAACTATACATTTGAATTACAAAAGATTAGAGAAAATAAAGGAGTTCGTTGCTGAGTACAAATCTGATTGAATTTAAACCTGCAACTGTCCGATCCTTTAAGACTTCTATTTGAATAGGTCTTTCACGTGTTGATTCTTCAGTTATCTTATAGGGAAATTATAAAAAATCAGGTGTTTAAAGAGTGGTTTTTAAAAATCAGGTTTGTACGTTTTTTATTCACTTTTCAGGTATTTTATTTTAAATATCAAACCATAAATATATCCAAAACCTAATTCATTTTCAACCCTAATTTCTCTCTCTCACGGCTGCCCCGCCCCCCTCTCTCCCTCCCACCACCCTCTTCCTCACCGCCGCCGCCGCCGCGCCTCCGCCTCCCTCTCTCCTCCCCTCCTCAGCAGAGCAGCGATTTCGCTGCCGGAAATCACTGCTGCTCAAAATCGCTGCACATCCGGCAGCGAAATCGCTGATGCAGCAGCAGCGAAATCGCTGCACATCCGGCAGCGAAATCGCTGCACATCCGGGTGATTTGAAATCGCTGCTCACAGTAGCGATTTCGCTGCCGGGAAAGGAGCAGCGATTTCGCTGCTGCATTTTAGTTTTTTTTTTTCTTTTTTTTTTTTGCTATTGAGTGATGTGTTGTGCGTTGGTTGTTATTGTTGGTGGATCTATGGTGGTGGTGGTGGTGGCGATTTTGTGGCAGGGGCGGCCACGTTGGTGGTGTGTGACCAAATATTTGGTTATTTGTGACCAAATATTTAATCTGTGACAATCGGTGTTGGTGACGGTGGTGTGGTGTGGTGTGTGACCTCTATTTGGTGTATGTGACCAATTACTTGGTTATGTAACCAAGTATTTGAGGGTATGTGACCAAATATTTGGTAATCTGTGACTGATTACTCAACTGTGACCTAAAAATTTGGTAACATGTGACTCAAAAATAATCTGTGACCAACCAGTTTTTGAAATATGTGACCGTGTGACCTATAAATTTTGATATGTGACCAACTAAATTTGAAATATGTGACCAAAGAAATAATTGTGACCTACAAAATTTTTGAACTGTGACCGTAAAATAATATGTGACGTATAAAAATTATTATCCGTGACTGAAAAATAATATGTGACTAACTAAATTGTAAATCTGTGACCAAAATGTGACCGGTGACTATAATAATACGTGACTCTTTAAAAATCTATGACCTCGCCGGAATGGTCGCTGGAATTGGAGCCGGAGAAGAGTGGTGGTCGGAATGGTCGTCGAAATAGTCACCGGAGCAGGGGGTGGTGCATGTGGGGTGGGTTTATTATATTATATTATATTATATTAGAATTAAAAAAAAAAAAAAACCTGATTTTTGAAGTTTCAAACTATAAACCTTATTTTTGAATTGGTGTAAAGAATACACCTTATTTATGAATTTTTCCCTATCTTATATTTGAATAGGTCTTTCACGATTTGGGCCTTTTATATTGGGTTCGAGTTTTTTGGACCATTCATGAAATTATCAGGCAATAGCAACTAAACCACTGGACCAAACAGGCCCATTTATCATCGTAGCCCAGAAATTAATTAGACTGGATATTTTTTGGGGAAAAATTCAGTTTCCAGAAGTTTTCTTTAGGCAATTTCAATAATGACAAAACATCTTTCAATTTTCTAAAATCAGAGAATTTGACCTATACATACACACACACACACACACACACACACACACACACACACACACATATATATATATATATATATATATAATTAACATGCCCCCACCTCAACCACCCCACTGCTCCGACGACCGCTCCGACAACTATTCCGGCGATCGTTTCGACGACTACTCCGATTCCGGTGACCATTCCGGCGACTGCTCCGATTCCGACGACTATTCCGGTGACATGAATTTTTTGCACGGTCACAGTTCAGGTCACAAGTCACAGCCCAGGTCACAGGTTACAGCTCAGGTCACAAGTCACATGGCTCACGTCACAGCCCAGGTCACATAGACTACACAGCACCACCTCACTAACGTCGCAACACCACAAAAATTTCCAGCTCCAACAATATCGTCGCCAACACCACAAAAATTTCCAGCTCCAACAATATCGTCGCCACCACCACAAAAATTATTAGATCCACAGAACCACCACCCCCGCCAACACGACCGTCACGCCAACACGACCGTCACGACAAAATCACTGCACAACCACTCAGCTCCAACAATATCGTCGCCACCACCACAAAAATTATTAGATCCACAGAACCACCACCCCCGCCAACACGACCGTCACGCCAACACGACCGTCACGACAAAATCACTGCACAACCACTGCAAAACAAACATCCAAAATTGAATCACCCGCAACACACACAACCACCTGCAAACACACACACCACCACCACCATCTCCCCCTCTTAACCTCCATAATTGAATCACAAGTTTACAGAAAAATCACCCAATCTGTATTATCGAGAAGAGTGAAGAGTAGATCTGGACGGGAATCATCGGTTCACACCTCTGCGAGAAGCTCGTGAGCGAGACACCGCACAAAGTGCTCGCTGTTGAGGTGGTGCCGACGATATTGTGCGGCGGCGGAGAAATGTTTAGAGAGAGACCGAGGGCGGCGACTGGTGCGAAAAGATCCGCACGGCTTGGCACAAAATCAACCTCTGGGCGACGCGATTTCGGTGTCTCCTCTGGCAGGCGACCAATTTCGGTGGTTTGCGGCGGCGCAGTGGGAGAGAAACCCTTCCACGCCGTCGATGTAGAGAGAGAGAGATACGGGAGCAGTGGGGAGAGGGCCGGATTTACAGGAAGATTTTATGGTGGGGTGGGTCATGGGTGTATACAAATAATTTTTTATAATATTTTTATTAATATTTAATTAAATATAAAAATCTGTATATATCTATAAAATGTCTGATTTTTGAACATTAAAACTCCAAATCTGATTTTTGAACTTGGATTTTTAAAAGTAGGGGTACATGTAATTTCCACTATTTTTTGGTATCATAGCCCAACAAAGACAATGGTTGGGTTGAGACAGCCTTGATAGTATGGCGGCCAGGCCTACAGGCAGTAAGACGTTATGAGCCACTAAAAACTCGAGCCAACCTAGAGCATGAGCAAGCCATACCGATTCTTTATGCCCCAATGAATTCAGCTCGACCCAACTGACATCACTAGATATAAGAGCTATCCATGTTATGTACTTTCTTGTCATCCATGTTGTGTACTTTCTTGCACAGAATTCTAATGCATTGGCACCTGTGATTGCGAGACGCAAATTCATCTATTAAACTACTTGATCTCATAACAGTACAAATTCTGATCCAAATTATGAGAACTCTTTCTTGACATTCAAACTATACAAAGAAAAACCGAAAGAGAAGCGGACGCACAAAAACAGGCATACAGAAGTCTTCTATTTGAAAAAGGGACAGGACGAACAAAATTAAAAAAATATCAAATTTTCGCTCGTTTTCTTTTAATTTTCCTCCATTTCTCTTTTTCTTAGTATGGAGCGTTGTAGGAGCACACTTCTCAAAAGAGAACCCAAATATCGAGGATTGAAAACATTTCACTAAGGAAGTCACAAAAAATCTTTCAGATAATTAGTAATGAGATCGATTCTGCTTCATCATATACATTCAATGAAAGATCAAAAGAATACAGGCAAACATGAAACATTATTGTATCTCCAGAATACATGCACAACAATGCAGATAGCAGAACTGTCTTCTAGGAATGGATAATACAACCATAGTAGAATAATGACATTCCCCAAAAAAAAACAAACACAAAAACTGATGTCAAAGTATGACTAGCATAAGAATGACCATTTACGTAAGAACTAACCCATTTATTTCCCGGAGGCACTTGACGTCATCCTTGAAGCATCTGCATTGAAGTAATTGAGATGATCAATTCCAGAAGAATAGTTTGATTAAAGTTATTACAGAGTGCTTTACTTGCAGAATATTGATTGTAGAAGACTAAAATACCTATTTTTATTGTTAATAGTCATTATAACAGTTCTTTCGTGTTTCTCAATTGCAAATGTCATAGTTGATTTTAGTACTTTTGCAAGGTCACGTTTTTGCCAACTCTATCGCTTTGTGTACTGCATGCTTGGCCAAGCTTAAAAAATTTGTAAGTTCTAAAATGAACACTTTTTTTGTCAGTCAAAAATGGAAATGAGCTAGTACTTGAATGAATGCATACAATCACTAATACTAAAATAATCATGCATACCTTTATACACAACTAATGGCCTTGCATAGATATTCTTGATTGGAATCCTCATGGAGTTAATTTCTCTGGAAGTGGAACAACTGCTTCAAAAGCTTCAACAAGCATTGACACCCTTCTTTTCCGGGCTGGGGTTAGTTTCGTGACAATGTGTTGAACTGCATAGTCTAGCATCCATTGCTCAGCCTTTTTTCTCTCGTCCATCATTTGATGCCTCAAGTCAGCTTTCTCTTGTTCAGTATCAGGCATAACTGAGTGGTGCCATGGTGGTCGCAGGTTAAGTGTCCTTGCCTTCTCTAATGCTTTTATGGATCTCTTGAGGAGGATTAATTTTTTCAGCTTGCTCCAGTTCTTGGATTTCAGTGACTCAGTTTTTCTGGCCGACTTTAGTTTCTGGTCTTCTTGACCAACTGAAATTCCACCTTCACATGTGGTACATTGCGTCTCGTTTTCTTTGTTAAGACTTTCTGAGATCTCCTGGTCTGGACTAAAGTCACTTGTAACTGATTGCATATCAGATGAGTCGTCTTGAACTTCTGGAAGAAGGATCTCATCAACTGCCTCTTGTACGAGTTTGACCGCATCAGTTTTAGTGAATGCACCATTCAAATGGCTAGGAACACGATTTTCCTTGCCCAAATAATCACCATTGCTTATTTTAGGCAATTCATTGCAATCTTCTACTTCCTCATCATCTGTTCCATCAAGAAGTTGGCTTCCAACTTTTGCAGCAATACCCGATACCACATGCTGATATATCGAATGCCACATTCTGATATAGTTTTGCCTTTCCAACTGGATATTGTGTGACCCATTCTCTGTCTCTGAATCTTTGCTATCAGATTTGTTAACTTCTTGAAATACTCTGAGTTCTGGCGCAGCATCTTGATCAGCCTCAACCATTACTTTCATTTCTAGATTGAGCGTACCACTATGAACAGCTGACGAAATAGTATCCTCAGTTGATAATCCATTACCATCTAGAATCAAATTTTTGGATTCACTGCTTCCGTAATCTGGATTTTTGGTCTCTTTTTTCCCGATGGTTGGGAGGAAATTACCATTGCGAAACTTGGAGTTTAAACAGACAACTGAATCCTCTTGAATTCCCTGTAAGTTGTGTTCAAGTGCTGTTTCACCATTATCAGATTTCAATTCAACTATTTCTTTGGCCTCATTGTCTTCGCCATTTTCTTTACAAAGAGACTCGTCCGCTTCATGGGTAATGCCAGCAAATTTTTGGCTATTATCTTCATTCGGTTTAACCACCGTTTCAAAGGCTTTTACTAGCAAAGACACTTTTCTTTTCTGAGTAGGGGCAAGCTGACTGACTGCTTGGCGCAGTGCATAATCAAGCATCCACTCCTCTGCTTTCTTCCTCTCGTCCACTGTTTGAGGCCGTAAGTTGACTTTTTCTGAATCAGGTTCAGGCTTCAAAGGCAGATGCTGTGGGCTTGGGCTCCCTGGATTAAATTTCCTCAATTTCTCTAATTCTTTGATGAATCTTTGAAGTAAAATCCATTTTTTAAGATTACTCCAATGTTTTGGTGCTTTCTTCTGAGATTTGCTTCCAAACTTTTTGTCAGTGTGCACCATCTTTTGACCAGAAATATCAGTATCGGCGACACCTACCTCCTTCAGATCAGCTGGTGCATTGCCCTCCCCCTTATCAGGCTCATATTCTCTGGAACTTTCTTGTACACAGCCTGTGGAAATGGAGATCATTAGTATTCTACCTGTGAGTTTAAAAAGGAAAATGAAAGCACCCCATCCCTCAAACACCCACTCACACTCATACAAACACATCCATGCGCATGGACGCACACACTCATATATATATATATATATATATATATATATATAGAGAGAGAGAGAGAGAGAGAGAGAGAGAGAGAGAGAGAGAGAGAGAGAGAGAGAGTTTTCCACACCTTCATCTTGATTCTTTTCGAAGAGTTCGTGTTCATGAGTGGAGTCGCTTGTCATTGACTGATCATCGGATGTCTGGTCTTGAACTTCTGGAAGAAGAATCTTCTCAATTGCATCTCGGACTAGCTTGACTGCAAAAAGCTTGCGGACTTCAACATCTTGAGTTTCACAGTCGCTGTTCGGTATGCCCATATCAGAACCAGAAAAATCCGTGCACATATGAAAACTTTCTTTTGCAGGCAATACATTGGAACCATCAACACCGTGAAGTGGCTGGTTTACAGACTCTGCAGACATACTTTCTGCCATATGTTGATGTATCAAGTTCCACATACTGATATGCCTAACTTTGCTTAAAAAAGGTTTGTTTTCTTCATGAAAACGGGTATTATCTGAAGCTGGTGAGATGACCTTGTTACTTTCTGTAACTTCGTCAAAATTGTCAGGAGTTGATGCATTCGACATGTCAGATGCAGTAAAATCACATTCTCCTCGAATGGAAGTTGTAGTATCCTTATTTTGGGCACTGATTTGTACATCTAGTTTCAAAGAAATGGCAGATGCATGTGTCTCAGAAAAATCAGCAGCTCCACTTTGACGGGTCTCATGATTGTACCCATGCCCAAGATTTGATTCTGGAACTCGACGGTGTGGGAAGTCTACATGAGCAGTCCTTTTATACTCATTTGGTTGTCTTTTGATGCAAGAGCACTTCAAACAAACAATTCCTTGCTCCTGTGTAACATAATTCTTGACTCCATTAAGACTCTCCTTGTAACTTTCCTCAGGGTATGATGTTTCACCAAATGCAATTTCGACAAGATCGGACTCTTGAATACCATTGTACACATCTCCAAATAGCCTAGATTTTGGTTTAGTATTGATCTCCGTATCAGAATCCACAACATTTGAAGCACTGAGGCAAGATGTTTCATTCATTTTTACTTCTAATGCACACGAACTAGGGATATCCCCCTCATTATCAACATAAGAGGTGGCTATACTGTCACTCTCTCCTTGCGCCAATGGCTGTACATTAGAAATCATTTGCCATCTCTGAAGATCTTTCCTTCTATCCCTAGAGCGTTTTGTGACAGGTGTAGCCTTGGATCTGCGTTTCGTGCTCTTTTTTTTCTTCAGCGATCGTCTTCTATTGTACAAGAAGTGCTTTTTTGGATGCACAGGATCTTGAGCCTCGTCACAGTGTCCATGAAGAGAACAGTGATGGTATCGACACACTTTCATTACTGAAATCTTTTCAGGTTCAGTTTCCCCGGGAACAAGCTCCACACGTTTGGCAAACTTCGAGTCCTTGAGTGTGGAAGAATATGTTGCTCTATCAACATTTACATCCTGAGAAACTTGAGAATACTTCAACGAAGACCTCTTGGGCTTGAAACTTGTCTTCTTTACTAGAATTTTCACATTTCTAAGGTTCAACGCAGTCGATGAAGTTTGCATAGATTCAACACTGAGAGAAGCCGCATTCGATTGTGAAGAATGTGAACTACTACGATCACTATTATCAAAGCAAAATTCAGAATTTGGGTGAATTTCCTGAAAATTCGCCTTTTTCCCTTTGGAAGAACTAGTTGCCTGCATGTAACGCGGTGTTTCATCTGATACTTGGAGCAAAGATTTCGGTTGAGGTGTTACTACATCATCAGACATATCCATAAAAATCCAATCACCGGCTCTTGATCTAGCCCTTCTCCTGAATGTATTTAGATTCCTAAAATTTTTCAGAGTTTTCTTGTTAGTTCTGTTCTTGATTCCGGTATCCCGGTATTTATCTGGCAGTCCATTAACTTCCGATCCACGAGTTGAAGAACTCAATGAAAGGGTTCCATCACATTCACTTCCACACTGATGACACATATCATAGAAAACATCAAATCTTAGATATTCTGTCTCAAGATTTGTATTCCACTCAAATCCCAACTACATAACAATCAATAAGCCTAAAAATATATAAAATCTTGATAATGCCCACAAGGTGTTCTACTATTAAACCCAAAAGATAAGCACAAATACTACTATTTCAAGGAATTAAAAGTTTTTTTTTTTTCTTTCAGATCATCATAGCTGTTAAATACCCAGAATATAAAATAATGAAATTAATGATTTATACACATGAAAATGGAATCAAAATCACTTTCAAGAACTTGAACTTACAGGAGACTTTTCTTTCTTTCCATCAGAATTGGTTGTGGCCCTCGGGTAATCTGGCGATGAATCAGAAGACTCCATTAAACTTGCTTTTGCTGCAGGATAGACTTTATAAATCAAACAGAAATAGTTTACAATGCCGCTTCAAGAAAATTCAACTGCCATAAAGGCCAAATTAGATTTTCACAGAAACAGGAAGATGTAAATTACAAATGAAAATACAAGATTTTGGTAAAATATGAATGAAAATACTATAGATTCCAAATTTTGACTTTGTACTCAGGCTGGTTGGCGTTTGTTTTTAAAAAATTAAGCAGTAAACAGCAGCTTATTTCTGAAAATAGTGGAGTTTGGACTTGTACAAACTGGTACGTTTGACTGAGTTAGCCTTTCTTTCTGACATGACTCACTTTCTTTGTTCAAATGGATTTTTAATTGGGAATGAACTTAGCTGAAACTAACATAATTATTGGATTTTCTTCTTTAAATTTCTGAATATGAAATCGTAGTGGGGACTGGGTGACAGTTGTTCTAAATTCTCTATAATTGAATGAATGGTTATGAGAAAATGCAGACTAATCTGTCCATCAACTTTTGCAGTTGTCTAAATTCTAAACGTGTGGACCAAACTCCAATTTCTTCCCAGTTGTTTCCCGTCAAACACACCGCCCAATGCGATAGGAGAGATTTGTGTTGGAAATTTTAGGTGAACTGTGAAACTTGTTCACATATGAAATGAGAAAAGTAACTCATAATTCGTTACTTAGGCATCGTTTGATAACCATTATTTTAGAAAAGAATGCATTCTTTGTGTCAAATCACATCTTTTTTGTGGTTGAAAATAAAGGAAAAGTTATTGATGTGATGGAAAATATTATTTTATTGATGAATGTGTGGTTGAAAATTTGTAGAAGAATGAGAATGAAAAAAAGAATGAATACCAAACAGAGTGTTAATTTTTTGTTTAATTGAGTGTCTTTTTTGAAGGATCTGAATGGTTTTATTTATACAGTGTAATGGAATTATTCTACAAGGAAATTTAATTATACCATAGTAAAATCATAACTTCAAATATTAATTGAAATCTACCATAATCAAACTTTGAATAAAAAAAAATCTAAACCTATAGGATAATATTAATTTTCAGATGCAGGTTGCATTAGGTATACTTGTTGGCTATGTTTTCAAAGCTGAATCAATATAATCTATCGATTGCTATCTAGGGTCTTTTTTCGATTTCTTAGATAAAATAAAATTACGTTTAAATTTTGATATGACATATAAATTTAGAAATAAAATAATAATTTTATTGAGTCACTTCTAACTGAATAGACAAAGTTCTAGATACCATCTAGTTTGACAGAATTCTTATAAACATGCGTAAAAGAGGAATATTTTAGACACCGACTATTTTTGCTTATGTGGCACAATTTTTTAAACAATTCCCGATTGTATTGGAGATAGAGAATCGACCTTCTAGAGTAAAATTTAGAGAGCTGGAGAGTAGAATGAAAATGTGTTCATTTGTTCTTCCAAGGGCTCAATTGGGCAAGAAAGTTATTATGGTATTGAATTATGTTGAATTTCTGGAAGGTCAATTGGTCCCCTGTTCATATTTCTTTTCTTGTGGTCTTGCCGACTATTTGAACCTTTTGGCACAGTGTCATCAATATATTTGATGGGATATAACAGATCATAATGGTTAATTTGTTATGATTGAAAAAGAAAACTAATATACACTGGTAAGCATTTTCTTGGACAGAAATTTTATCATATGCCATTAAAAAAATGAGCGGTATTGCATAATGTTAGCGAATTAACAAGAATGATGTGATCGACACACGAAATAATAAGCGAGATGAATGATACAATTTGAAGTAGTGATCGCAATATAAAGAGAACACAATAATATGACGGAAGAACAAAGATTTTAATAATAATGGAGAGAAATACAAAGAACATTGTTCATCTAATACAATTCTAAGTCTCTCAAAGTCATATGAAAACCATACAAGTTGTGGACTATAAATAGGACTCGAAAGAATATGTTATGGTCGGAAAAAAGATCCAAAATTAGGGAAATAATATTTCCTTAAATAACAATGCCGCTCGAGTGATAGACAACCGTCGGCAAGCGGAACACGGCACTCAAGCTGGAAGTGAGCAACAGATCAGCACTCCCAATGGCCCCCCGACACAAAGTTTTGGTAAATTTCAATTTTCAATCCGATTGGTGCTTGCGCACCGTTTGGACACCCCGAGTACTCAATAGCTGCTCCAAACTTCAATTGTCAACTTTGATCCCTCTTTAACTACTTTTTAAACCAAAAATCAACATTGAACATTGGGTCACATATTCAACAACTCTCCACCTTGACACAAATTTCACTACAGCAAATAGATCATCAAAATTTCTCTACTGGAGACAAATTCAAGAAATAAACTAATGGCTCTTCAACAAAGCACTCCCCAACAAAAATTCTCCTCTTTCACAAAGTCCACTAGGACAAACTCAATTAATTGAATCCAAACACCACTCAGCTGAATCACCTCGAATATCAAAATTGCTAGAATTATTACAACAAGCAATACAATCACAATTAATTCAAAAATTGCCAACCTGGGTCGAAACACGCCCTGAAAAAGAATCAACTCTAAATACTTTTGTAGAAGTCTCCTTGCTAAACGTTACCTTCTGTGACCACCATAAAAAAGAATACATTCGCCATTTCTAACCTTAGATCCAACCCAATATTTCATCTTCTCCTTTGAAAACAAAGCATCGTAAACATCTTCAATTATGAGAGTATCACGACTATATAAAATAGTGTATCTAAACGACATAAACGAAGCAGGCAACAAACACAGTATAATCAAGGCTAAATCTTCTTCATCATATTTTACCTCCAAATCAGCGACGATTTCTCTAAAGATGGCGAGGTTTTCTTCAAATGATGTACCTCATGTCATGTGGTGAAATACAAACACAACTCTATATGCAATTTGTTGGTTAGACTCTTAGTTATATACGATTGCTCCAACTTTAACCATAATTCAGTTGTAGTTTTCTCATTCAAAACGTCCTAAAAAATATTATTCAAAAATGAAGATGAATCTATGATAGAGCCTTTCGTTCCTTACATTATTTCTTCTCCGTCGACCAATTTGAGGGTATCTTGTTAAATCTTAATAAAGTATCGTCCAAATCGATTTGAGCGAGCATTGCTTACATCTTTACCTACCACAACGAAAATCTTATATTGCGATAAAAAAGCTTAGCATAATTCATGGTTGCCATCCCAAAAAAGAGATCAAATATTGCGAAAACAGAGAACTTGACTCTGATACTACTTGTTAGCGAATTAACAAGGATTATGCGATCGACAAACAATACCACATTTTAATAATGAGCAAGATGAATGACAATTTGAAGTAATGATCACAATATAAGGAGAACACAATAATATGACAGTGGGACGCAGATTTTTATTAATAATGGAGAGAAATACAAAGAATATTGTGCATCTAATACAATTCTAACACTCTAGAAGTCATATGAAAGCCATACAAGTCGTGGACTATATGTAGGACCCAAACAAATATGTTATGGTTAGAAAAAGAATAAAAAAGAAGCTAAAAATAAGGAAACAATATTTTCCCTAATAACACGACCGCTCAAGTGGCGGGCGAGTGGCGCCCAGCGCTCGACGGGAAGCGAGTTGCAAACTGACTCTTCCAATGGTGCCCCAGCATCGAATTTCGGTACATAATCCAATTTTTTTTATCCCAATTGGCGCCTTAGTGTCCCGTTTGGGCACCTAAACGCCCAGTTGCTGCTCCAAACGTTAATTGTCAATTTTGATCTCTTTTTAACTCATTTTTCAACCAAAACCCAAAATCAACATGGAATTTTGGGTTCCATATTCAATAGATCAAAAATGGGATAATTGCAGTTGCACTTCCAAACCTTTCAAACAGTTGCAAACTTTCACCTTTTCTTTTATTTATAGCAATCGTCATCACAATCCTTTCAAAATATTGCAGCTGGATTCCCAATGAATAAAAACCGTTTAATATACTATCAGTTGACCGAGAAAATAGATTCAGACATTTTTGACCAATTATGTTGAGGGTAAACCGACAACTTTATAATATTACCACATAAAATAAGTAAAATTTATTTTGAAAAATCGAAAATGGGAAAATAATGAAACCTCATTCCAGAACTAAACCTGAATAACCCCACCCACAGCCACCTTAAACCGTAGCTTCCACCCAAACGATAGTCTACTGTAGCCTCCACCACAACCTTAAACCAGCAATTGCCGCCCATCGAAATCAAAAATCAAACACCAAAAAATTGATGGATGAATATAGTCTATATTATATACACAAATGGTCTTTTAATCCTAAAAATGCAATAATAGTCGAAGAGAATTAGTGAGTTTTGGCCCCCCTTTTGTTCTACAATGAAGTAGTGATGTGCTGTCGTAGGCACCCAAAAATAGTGCTAAAACTTCTAAAACTAATATAGTAATGAAAGTAAGGGTCGATCCCACGAAAAGTGTGCAATTCAATAATTTATGTTTCGTATAACGATTGGGGGGTTTTGTTTATAACTAAATCAATCTTATAACAAATAACAATGTAAATTAACGAGTTGTATTAAATCAATGAAATGAATCTTGATTAAAGTCAACTTTCACCGTTGGAGATTTATAATCATTCATCAATCTACAAAAAATAATCGATCCACATTCACAATATTCATCATTAGAATAAATTTCTATATCTCCTTAATTTTAGTTAATCAGAAATCAGCGCTCTAATTAACCCTAATTATCAATTAATCTCAGATAATCGCTAAAGATTCAATTTAATAACAGTTTTAAACAATAGAGAAATCGATGAACTAGATAATATAAATATCAGCGGTTGCATTCAATCTATTTAAATATTTTTCTTAAAATTCAATAACATCTGTCGCAGAAAATTATCAAATCCTAGTGTTTCACAAGTTAAATGATTCAAACAATTACGGATTTGAGATTTAACTTAGCTATAGATTGCAATATATGAAAAACTAATAGATCTCTTAGTAATCAAACATGGCAATCATAAAATTATGTATAGAAGAATATTCAATACTGAAAATATAAATTAAACAATGAAAATAGGTGGATCTCACCGTTATAAAGTTCTCCAAAGCTTCGATATCCTTCAATCAAGCACCAAGAGTTAGTTACACATGATAGATCTAAGAAAAATAGAGAGAAAATAGGTTAGAGGCGTTCTGGTCCATTCTAGGGTTTTAAAATATGTATTTATAGTTGTTTCCATAGGTAGTTGACTTAAGTTAGGAAACCAGAATTTTTGTGTCAGATGCAGCTACATGGAACAAATGAACTCAACCCTCAAACTTTCGGTAATGGTCTATGCGGCCGCATGGAATTAAAGGCTTGCGGTCGCATGATTTTACGAAATTTCCTCCGAACAACATTCAGTATTTTGGTCATATCTTCTTTTCCTGATATCGAATTTAGGCGATTCAAGATGCGTTGAAAAGATAATTCAAAGGGATACAACTTTTCTTCAAATATCATCTTCCAATTCGATCATTTTCCATGTCGAAAATGGGCCTCAATATGAGCGCATTAAATAAAGATATAAAATGTGTATTTTACATTCCTATCAAAATTCAAATTTAATTTCCCAAAAAATCAAACTTCGTAAAAACATATAGCACATCATGAATAAACATTCTTACACAACTCATAATCAATTAGTAAGCATTTTCATATGAAAATGGAGTAAACTAAACATATAGACCATCATGGATATAAGCACTCAACTCTCGTGTGTTTAAAAGGTAAGTGTTTCGCTCAAATTCATTCCAATGGAGATGATCTACCATATGTTTGCATATCTTCTCATTCGCCACCACTTAGATCACATGCTTTACAAGAATCATAAGGACTTTTTAATGGTTGTAACTTGGCTTATGGTCAAGGTGGGAAATATTTGGGTATGTGACTCAAGAGCCATCCAAACTAGTGGAGTAAAGAAAAATAGACTTAGCTCAAACATATACGTAAGACATGTAAATCAACCACTCCATATGATAGTTTCATCATTTTTGCATATATCCTACACAAATCGAACTATTTCTTGAGATGTAGGAAGAATTATGACTATAGATCTTTTTCACATTAAAATCCTCTCCGTCATCACTTATTTTTTTCTTTTCTTTTCTTTTTCTTCAATCATGCATTTTTTTCCTTCTTCTTCTTGTGTTTTTCTTGTACAATGTAAACTCCAAATTATACACCAATAATGGAACTCCCTGAATTGACATAGAAAATTTGTTTCAATTCACCAATAATAGCACTACCATAAATCTTGATACCCACACACTTATTTTCTTGTATACCCACACTTCTCATGACATTCAACAATACTCCACTAGTTCTAAGGCTTGGGTAAAGATATTTCTTTTTCAATTTAAAACTTGTAATGTAAGTTTATACAAAGAAAAGGCAATAAGGCCCCCAGCGGCTCAACAATGGAAAGTTCAATTACAAGGTCGGCTATTTGGCTAATGAAGCTCATTTATGTAACAAAGATGGCTTTAATCATGTTCGTGCATGCACGTGTCAATGTGATCTTGAAGAGAATAATGCAAGTTCTAGAGAAACAAAATCATGGAAGAATATCACACATAAAAAAAATAATGAGACTGTTGTGGATGTATCAGTCTAAAGGCTCAAAAATCTCACCGGCTTTTGTCCACAGAATTTAGTTACTACCATCCTCAAAGAAAATAACTCTACTAATCAACTCTAAGTTGGAGGATTATTCATTCAATCATGTTAAGAGTTCTTCAAAAGTCTAATTAGTTCTAGCATATAGCATACACAAACCAAAACAATAATTTAACTCTCAATTCATTTTCATGAAAAATCATGCAAAATTTTGTGAAATTAAACTACTCAAAATTTAAATGCAATAAACCTAAATAAAATGCAATAAATCTAAATATTTAAATCACATTCCCCACACGTAAAACTTACATTGTCCCCAATGTAAGGTGCAATGCAAAGAAAATGACAAAAATAACACGAAATAACAAAGGAATGAGAAAAAAACAAAAATAAAAAGATAAAGGAACGAACTCTCCTTGAGTTGCCTCCCAAGCAGTACCTTTGTTTATTGTCTTTGGCTCAACTTATTTCTTTTTCCTTCAGCCGGTATAGAATGAGTCTTCAAGATCGAATTGTGTCACGTCCTCCACCTGAAGACCTTCGTAGAAAGGTTTGAGCATATGACCATTCACCTTTAATACCTTTGAGGCTTCCAGACTCTGAATTTCTACTGCACCATGAGGAAAAACATTAATAATAACAAAAGGTCCAATCCAACGGGAACGTAATTTACCTGGAAACAGACGAAGTCGCAATTGGTATAGGAGGACTTTTGACTTACTTCAAATTTCTTCCCAGAAATCATCTTGTCATGGAAAGCCTTCGTCCTCTCCTTGTAAATTTTTGCACTCTTATAGGCATCATTATGAATTTCTTCTAGCTCTTGAAGTTGCAACTTTCTATGTTCTCCACTCTCATCCATCTTCATATTGAAACTTTTGATGGCCCAATAAGCTTTGTATTCTAACTCCACTGAAAGGTGACATGGTTTCCCAACACTAACCGGTAGGGTGACATATTGATGAGTGTCTTGTACGCAGTTCTGTATGCCCAAAAAGCCTTATCCAAGCGCAAGCTCCAATCTTTTCTATTCGGGCAGACCGTTTTCTCAATGATGGATTTGATTTCCCGATTTGACACCTCCGCCTGACCATTAGTTTGTGGATGATATACAGTTGACACCTTGTGGGTGACATGGTATTTTCTCAATAGAGCTTCCACAGTTCGATTAAAAAAATGAGTGCCTCGATCGCTGATGAGGGCTCTCGAGATCCCAAACCTAGAGAATATATTAGACTTGATAAAATCTGCAACAACTTTAGAATCATCAGTCCGATGGCTTTGGATTCCATCCATTTTGAAACATAATCCATAACAAGCAAAATATAAGAAAAACCGAAAGAGAGAGGAAATGGTCTCATGAAATCAATTCCCCAAACATCAAAGATTTCACAAACAAGTATGGTAATTTGTGGCATTTTAGTCTTTTGAGATATATTACCTGTTTTTTGACAGTTCTCACATGACTTACAATTGCTCTAAAATGTCCTCCACAAGCATAAGAGTGACAGAAGGTGAGAATGGGGGTAATTTCATTTTCAGGAACACACATTCTAATCACTTGATCTGCACAATGTTTCCACAGGTGTGGATCGTCCCATACATAATATTTTACATCACTCTTTAGCTTATCTCTTCGAGCCCTAGACAAATCAAAAGGTGGAGTATTAACAATCAAGAAGTTTACAATATATGCATACCATGGTAAAGTTGTGCTTGCAGAAAATAATTGCTCATCAGGAAAGGTTTCCTACAATTGGAGTTCAGCATCTACGTTAGTTAAATAGCTCAAATGATCTGCAACACTATTTTCTGTTCCTTTTTTGTTTTTGATTTTCAGGTTGAATTCACTCAGGAGAAGTATACATCGTATTAGTCTTGGTTTCGCCTTTTTCTTTGTCATCAAGTAACGCAGAGCTGCATGATCAAAATAAATAATCACTTTAGTACCAAGTAAATAAGGACGGAATTTTTCTAAAGCGAAAAAAATAGTCAAGAGCTCTTTTTCAGTTGTGATGTAGTTTCTCTGGGCATCATTTAGAGTTCTGGACGCATAATAGATGGCATGAGATGCTTTTCCAGTTCTTTGACCCAACACTGCTCCAACTGCAAAGTTACTTGCATCACACATGATTTCAAAGGAAAAGTTCCCGTCAGGGAGTTGAATGATTGGTGCAGAAGTCAACAGTTCTTTCAACTTATCAAATGCCATTTTGCATGCCTCATCAAATTCAAAAGCCATGTCCTTTTGTAACAATTTGCATAGGAGTAAAGCAATTTTGGAGAAGTCATTGATAAACCTGAGATAAAAACCTGCAAGTCCAAGAAAAGAGCGAACCTCCCGCACACTAGCGGGGTAAGGTAGAGATTGAATAATGTCAATTTTAGCTTTATCTACTTCAATGTCCTTAGATGAGATAACATGCCCTAGAACTATACCTTGTTCTACCATAAAGTGACACTTTTCAAAATTCAAAACAAGATTAGTTTCCATACATCTTTTAAGGATTAACTCAAGGTTATGCAAACAGTTATCAAATGAATCCCCATATACTTGAAATCATCCATAAAGACCTCTATGATATGCTCAACATAATTTGAAACTATGCTTACCGAACACCGTTGAAAAGTTGTAGAGCATTACAAAGACAAAAGGGCATGCGACGGTATGCAAATGTTCCAAATGGACGTGTGAAGGTTGTTTTTTCTTGATCTTTTAGGGCAATAACCTGAATAGCTTTTAGGGTCACAGCATTTAATTTCCTATAGTCTATACAAACCCTCGCATTTTGAACACGGGTGGTAACCAATTCATCGTTATGATTCTTCACCACAGATATCCCCATCTTCTTAGGAACCACTTGAACTAGACTGACCCAACTGGTATCAGAGATAGGATAAATCATGCCAACTTCCAAAGCTTGAGGACCTCTTTCTTCACTACATCCATCATGGGTGGGTTCAATCTTCGTTGAGGTTGACGGGAAGGGTTTTTTCCTTTTTCAAGCAAAATGCGATGCATACAGGTGGATGGACTGATTCCCTTGACATCTGCGATTGTCCAACCAATGGCTGTTCGATGCTCCTTGAGGACCTCCACCAATTTTTCTTCTTGCAATGTAGTCAATTCGTTGGAAATAATCACTGGTAGTGTTTTATCATCTCCAAGGAATATATATTTAAGGTGAGTAGGGAGAGGTTTCAAATCCAATACCGGGGGCTGCACAATAGAGGGTAGAGGCTTTTCATTAGAAACAGGCAAATCAACATATAAACCCTTACCTGCTTGTTGTGACCTTGGAGGAGTGTTCAACATATCAACAGCTTCTCGCAAGGTGGGATTCAAAGTTAATTCATCACTCTCTTTCTCTATACTCTTACAAATAGCAACCTCCAATTCATCATTTCCATCAAGTTCAAAAATATCGCGTGCTAGATCATTAATTACATCGATAGAATATACAGCATTATCATCAACAGGAAATTTCATAGCATTATAGATATTAAATGTAATTACCTCACCATTAAATTTCATGGTCAATGTACCACTATGAACATCAATTTTAGTTTTGGATGTTTTTAAGAATGGTCTTCCTAACAAGATAGGGCTAGTTTGGTCATTGCTTTCCATATCAAGCACATAAAAGTCAGCAGGATAAACCAAGTCATTAACTTGTACAAGGACATCCTCAATCACACCATTTGGGTAGGCATTTGATCTATCAGCTAATTGAATTACCACACCAGTTTCAGCTAAGGGGCCAAGTTTCAAAGAAGGATAAATGGAATACGGCATGACATTTATAGATACTCCTAGGTCTAACATGGCTTTCTCAAATTCGGTGTTACCTACCATGCAAGGGATAGTAAACATATCTGGGTCTTTACATTTTGTAGGAAGTTTCCTTTGAATGACTGTAGACACGTTTTCTCTAACTTTCACCTTTTCACACCCCTTCAGTTTCTGCTTTCTCTTAATAGTACACAATACTTTTAAAAATTTAGCATAACGGGGTATTTCCTTAATAGCATCTAACAAGGGGATGTTTACCTCACATTTTCAAAAAGTCTCATAAAACTCCCTATTTGTATCATTTTTCCTAGATTCTTCCAAAGCCTGAGGGAATGGGGCTACTGGTTTATAGTCAGATAGTGGAGGAAACTTACGTTTTGGTGCATCATCCTCAGTTGGGTTACTCTTTTCCACAGTGATGTCCATGTCGTTCTCCTTGTCTTGTTATGACGATATAGGAACTTCATTTACTGGGGTTTCCACTTTCTTGTCATTCCTCAACTTGTACACAATTTCTTGAACCGCTCATAATACTCATGTAGAGATTCCCCGTGATCTTGTCTGATACCACAAATTTCTTTCCTAACATTTACTGCCCTCGAAGTTGGAAAGTTTTTCTCTAAGAACAACCTCTTCATTCCATCCCATGTGGTAATGTTTCCCGATGGTAGATAATAGAGTCAATCCTTAACCGAATCCTTTAGAGAAAATGGGAAGGCTCTCAACTTAATCTGTTTTTCAGTAATTCCCGTGGGTTTCATACTCGTGCAGACCACATAAAACTCCTTCAGATGTTTACGAGGATCTTCACCTGCAAGACCATGAAAAGTGGGTAAAAGGTGTATTAGTCCCGATTTAAACTCAAATGTAGTAGTAGCATCTAAAATAAGAAAAGTTATGAATACAGGTTGTTGATTCAATGTAGGTGCTGCAAACTCCTTCAAAGTCCTATTTTCAGTCATGGTTCCTTCTCCTTCAAACTCGAAATCACTTGCAAAATGGGATGTTGCGATTGAGATTGCTTTTTTCAAGATTCTGTCGAATGTCACTCCTTAACCTGCACAAAGTTCTCTCAATTTCTAAATCGTACTGCAAAATCAATTTGATTAGAAGAACGAGTTGTGGGCATAAACAAAAAGAATAAATGAAAAATAAATTAAGAGGAAGTTAGATTAAGAAAGACAATAAATTTCTGTACTAAAATTTCTAAAAACAATAAAAACCTAAAAATCCTAGCAAAATACGATTTTTTTTCAAAAATGAAACAAATAACTAAAGAAGTACAAAAATAAATTAGCACAACTCCCCGGTAACTCGCGCCAAAATTTGATGTGCTGTCGTAGGCACCAAAAAATAGTCTTTAAACCTCTAAAACTAATATAGTAATGGAAGTAAGGGTCGATCCCACGAAAAGTGTGCAATTCAACAATTTATGCTTCATATAACAATTGGGGGATTTTTGTTTATAACTAAATCAATCTTATAACAAATAAAAATGTAAATTAACGAGTTGTATTAAATCAATAAAACGAATCTTGATCAAAGTCAACTTTCTCCATTGGAGATTTATAATCATTCAACAATCCACATTCACAATATTCATCATTGGAATAAATTCATATTTCTCCTTAATTCTAGTTAATCAGAAACTAGCATTCTAATTAACCTTAATTATCAAATAATCTCAGACCATAGCTAAGGATTCAATTTAATAACAGTTTTAAACAATAGAGAAATCGATGAACTAGATAATACAAACACTAGCGTTTACATTCAATCTATTTAAACATTCTTCTTAAAATTCAATAATATTTACCGCAGAAAATTATCAAATCCTAGTGCTTCACAAGTTAAATGATTCAAACAATTACGGATTTGAGATTTAACTAGCTATAGATTGCAATATATGAAAAACTAATAGATCTCTTAGCAATCAAACATGGCAATCATAAAATTATACATAAAAGAATATTCAATACTGAATATGTAAATTAAACAATGAAAATAGGTAGATCTCACAGTTATAATATTTTTCAAGGCTTCGGTATCCTTCAATTAAGCACCAAAATTTAGTTACACATGATAGATCTAAGAAAAATAGAGAGAAAATAGGTTGGAGGCGTTCTGGTCCGTTCTATGGTTTTAAAATATGTATTTATAGTTGTTTCCATAGGTAATTGACTTTAATTAGGAATCCAAAATTTTCATGTCGGAAATGAACCATGCGGCCGCATGGTTTAGAAGCTTGCAGCCGCATGGAACAAATGAACTCAGCCCTCAAACTTTCGATAATGGTCTATGCGGCCGCATGATTTTACGAAATTTCCTCCGGACAGCATTCAGTATTTTGTTCATATCTTCTTTTCTCGATATCTGATTGAGGAGATTCAAGATGCGTTGAAAAGATAATTCAAAGGGCTACAAATTTTATTCAGATATAATCTTCCAATTCGATCGTTTTTTATGTTTAAAATGGGTCTCAATATGAGGCTAAAAATTGGTGTATAACTTTTCGATTTGAAATTGATGTGCGATCATACTTTGACGATATTTCATCCATTTGACATCTTCTTTCAACCAATTAACTCTCAAATTTTCATCATTTGGTTTGACACAACTTTTGTGTATTTTCACTCCAATCTTTGAACTTTCATTTCCTTTCACTTCGATCCATTTTCACCTATTTCTTCCAAATTATGCAATATCCATCGAATTGTGTAGCGACCGAGAACTTTTAAATGATATAAAATTATTTCTCGAAAAACGTGTCGCTAAACCCTAACCTTAATTTTAAAGAGATAGCGCGTTCGTCTAGCCGTTATAAACGAATTTAAATTATTTCGAATCGAATCCTATATCGAGTAATCATTTTAATTTCAATTCCGATTTATTTTATTTGGACCCAATTTTAATAAATTTAAGTCCAATATTTAAAGCCCAAAATATATAAGTCCAATTATAGAAGTCCAAAAACGAAATTATCTAAGCCCAAATCACTTAGGTCCAATTAGGAATTTACCCCCACAGCCCAACTGTTTGGCCCAATTACCCACCTAGAAATTTGTGCCCTAATCATTAATATTCATATATCAACCTCATCCATTCTCTCCCATTCCACAATTCACGCAGCCATTTTTGGTAAGCTCTCTCTCTCTCTCTCTCTTTCCTCAATTCTTAGAGATTAATGTGGATGTTAGAATATCAATTTCTAGTATCAACACCATCTCCCCCTCACACTCTCAACTCCATTTCACTTGGGTCACCATTGATACTAGAACAACCATTTCTAGCATCAACAGTGAGCTCCCCAAGCTGCAACCTCACACACCACAGCCACTGCACAATGCAGCCCATTCACCTCACTCACGAGACCACCACCTCAAACTACCAAGCTCACTGACCCAAAAAACCCATTCACGCCACTGACCACCAAGCCTCAGCAGCCCATAGTTGGCTGAACCGTCACTGCCCAAACCACCAACCAACACCAAGCTGCAACTTCAAGAACACCAAACTAGTACACTGCCAATGGCTCAAACCACTAGACCACCAACTCCACACCCGAAATACAACCACTCGACAGCCACCCCCAAACTGAGACCATTTCACCACCTCACAACAGACACTCCACCACAAACCACAACAAAACAAGCTCAACACCGAACTCCAACCAACCGAGACCAATCAACACCAAAATCAACCACAAAATCAAGAAAAACACGAAACCCGTAGACTTACCTCACTTCGCCACCCATTTGCAGCTCGAACACCACTAGAAAAACCCAAGATTCCGAGCCAAGAAACCCAAAAGCTCGAACCCCTAACAATTCGGTTTAGCCCTTCAAATCCGCACCAAAACCCCCCTCACATCCACCATTTTCTCGACGCCACTGCAGGACGGCCGCGCTGAAATCGGAGGAAGGGGCGAAGCCCCTTCCAGTCACTGCTCTCTCTCTCTCTGCTCGAAATCGAAATGAGAGAGAGAGAGATGAGTGATAGATTTTTTTTTTTTTTTTATTTTTGGAATTTACAACCCAAGTCCCGCATTTTATAGTTGTTTTAATTAAGTTGTTTTAAATGTTTTAATTTCAATCCTTTAATTTCATTTTCAGTTTTAGTAAATGTTAATTTAAGTCCCCAAGTTTAGAAATTATTATTTCGGTCCTTAATATTTTATTTTCAGTTTTAACAGATTTTCTATTAAGTCCTTAAATTCTGAAAATGTTTAATTTCAGCCTTTTTGTTTTATTTTCAGTTTTAATATATTTACAGTTTAGTACCTAACTTTTAAAAGTTATTATTTCAGCCCTAAACTTCTATTTTCAGTTTTAAATAAATTTACAGTTTAGTCCATAACTTATAGAAGTTCAATTTCAGCCCTTAAACATTTATTTTCAATTTCAATAGTTTTCAATTAAGTCCCTAGAATTCCTATTTTTCACATTTAGCCCCAATATTTTGAAAATAGTATTTTCAACCCTTAGATTTGTCAAATTCAATTTCAATAACTTCCAATTTAATCCCTAAACTTTATTTTATCACTTGAAAGCCTTAAATATTCAAAATACTAATTCAAACTTATTTTCTATTTTGGCTAGACGATACGTACGAACAATTAGGAGATTGAGATTTCATCCCGCTCCACTTTTCACACAAATCAAGACATTTGAGGTAGACTCGCCACCATTAATTAGTTTAAATTATAATTGCATGTCTTATGTGAATTTACGTGAATTATATGCTTTAATACATGAGAAGAGAATATGTCATATGAGATATATGATATTGTTATGCTTGCCATAACTTATATGCTTAATTGCATGAGAAAGAAGAGAATCTCTTATGAGATAAGATAAGAATGTTATGCATAACTTATGTGCTTAAATGCACGAGACGAGACTACCCTCAGCCTATGTTTTCTAAAGAGCCTATAATTTTCAAGAAAATAAACCAAAGATGATGATGATATCACGTTGTATATTGCATAAGTATGTGTTTAATTATTCTGTAAATTAATTATCGGCGATGAGTCTACTGAGCACCCCGCTATTTTAACAATATTTGCAGATTTCGGAGGCGATCATGATTGATGGGCAGTGTGGCAACAATTTAATGAATTCAGTTATTTATATGTGAAAATTTCGTATTTGAACGCTATTAATGTACTTTGCTATTTCAGTATTTCAAAAACTCGAAATTTGAAATTTAATCAATTTTCTTAAGTTATTAAAATGAGTTTTGTTGTCGACAAGGTTTTTACCGTTATAAATGCGAAATTTGAAATTTAGTTATTTTCCGCAAAACTTTTTAGTTAAATCAGTTACAGAAGACGATGACGTGGCAATCCGGGTTAACGGAACTTGGGGCGCTTCAAATTGCCACATAAACCAAAATGTGAGAATACTAAGTATATTTAGGCATAAAATAGTCATATGAACGCATTAACTAAAGATATAAAATGTGTATTTTACATTCCTATCAAGTAGTGTCAAGGAATCGTTACCTTATTGTGGTTGGGGGAGAGGGCGATGGATTTAGGAGATGGGTACGTTGGGTTGTGTGCCCATATAGTATAGTTTTGTTGATTTAAAAATAACAATATTCTTATATTAAATAAAATTATTTTTATTTCATTTATTGTATTTATTTATTGAGCATGCAAATTAAAGTGTCTATGATCACTTGTATTAATATAAATTGGATACTTGCATTAAGAAGTGCATTGGGACACTATTTATATTTTGATCATAAACAATTTGTTTACTACCTCTATATAAGGGTTGGCACCTTGTACCGAAAGGTTGTAGTGTTGTCTGATTCACTTTTCTGGTTTGTGATTTGTTCTTATCACAAAAATAGTTTAAGATGATACTAGTAAACTTGGAGTATATTGAATGGACCATGTATCGAGTTTCATTCTATTGCATGACCGTATGAAGAATTAAATTTTACTTGACCGCTGTGTATTTCATCTAAATCACTTGATAGAGTTACATATATCTTTTCGTGATTTTAATGATTCTTTGATTCATCAATGGATGAGATCAATTTGATTGGTCAAATATCTCGATGCGTTGGGAATTTGATAATGAGTGAAGTAGAAAACATCAATGGATGAGATCAATTTGATTGGTCAAATATCTCGATGAGTTGGGAACTTGATAATGAGCGAAGTAGAAAACATGACTTTGTGTCGGGAATTGTTGCCCTAAAAATGGGTAGAGTGACTATTTAAGTATTTTCCGTTGAACTGCTAAAATTTTATCTCGATGTTTATCGATTGCTAAATTTCGACATTTGTGATTTTTTTTCACAGGGCCGTTGTAGAAAATGGTGCTTATGTTAGTGAGAATAATTAGAGGGGCCAAAACGATATTTTATACTCGTACCTAATTATCAAATCTCAGACGGAGATAAAATATATATACGGAAGGTCAGAGGAAAGTATTACATATTTATTGGTTTCTGTGATCTTATATATTTCGAGAGTCCAGTCTTTTGCCTTTAGTGAAAAAAGCAAAAACTAATAATTATATTGGGTGGTCTAGGGTCAACTAGACATTATCTAATTATTGGAGTTTGAAAAATATATGTCCGATTAGGTCTCTATAGTAGCTCTATAAAGTAATTGAACTTAATTACGATAATTATAATAGTTTTGGACTTAATTGTAATTACAATATAGTTTTGTATTTACTTGTAATTACCACAAAAGTTGTAAACTTGTTGTAATTGTAATTGAGGTTCTACGCCTATACAATTAAATGTAAACTAATTGGATTTGGACTTTAATTAAAACTCCTACTTGGATTTGGACTTTAATTAATACTCATACTTGAATTTTAATTAAGGCTCTTATTTGATATTGGAATTATTATTTTACATTGATTGGAGCATCTTTTTTCTCTATAAATAGAGATTAGATGGACGTAAAAATCCTACAAGAATCATAATACATAATTGCATAGTGTTCAAATTCGAAGAGAGAGAGAGAGAGAGAGAGAGAGAGAGAGAGAGAGAGAGAGAGAGAGAGAGAGAGAGATCACATTTTCTTATTATTCAATTCAAGAGTTAGTTTATTTATTTAATTAAAAGAATGTGTTCACACATCGGTGTAGTCTTGACTTTGGAGAATACCATAGAATACTTGGAGGTTTAAAGCATCAAATTCTTGAAATTAGAAGCTAGCTCGTGATCCAAAAAGCTAAAAATTCGTGATTCAGATCCAATTTTAGAATTGATCATCGAATTTAGGTAAAAATTCGAATCCCTAATCTTAGTATAACATACACGTGAACGAATGGACGATCTTGTTTATTGAGTTAAAGAATTTTTTTAAATTTCTGGATAATTCCTTTTCAGTTTGCCTTTCGTCACTATAATTTCTTACTGATTTTATTATTTGATAATAATTCTTGGATTTAATTCATGAATTGAGGTTCAAACCTGCAGCAATGTGTTTGTAAAGGCTAACTTTTCTTGTAGGTTTTTTTGTGTATGATTTTTTTATGGGTATATACTTTACATCAATTCAAAAATCAGGTTTTTTTTTTTAATTTTTTATTTATGAAATAATAAATTATTAAATCAATTTATTATTAAATATATAATATAATTAACACATCCCACATGCACCACCCATACCTCTCCGGGGACTATTCCGACGACCATTCCGACCACCACTCTTCTCCGTCGACCGTTCCGACAACTGCTCTAATTCCGAAAATTATTTCGGCGACTACTCTGGTGACCATTTTGGTCACAAATTTACAATTTACGGTCACAATTCAAAAATTTTATATGTCACTATTAATTCGTTGGTCACAAATTTCAAAATTAGTTTGTTACATATCAAAATTTATAGATCACATGGTCACAGATTTCCAAATTAATTGGTCACAATTTTTTTACGGTCACAGATTATAAAATTTTTAGGTTACAGATAAAAAAATGATTGGTCACGGATTATATTTTTAATCACAGATTATAGAATTTTAAGGTCACAAATTATATTTTTAGTCACAGAAAACCAAAATCACCATATCTTCCACCACTGCCACTATATCCACTTGCAACCACCCTAACTCGCCACCACCGCCACAACACTACAACACTACCAACAACAAAGCCACTGCCAACAAATCACCATATCACCACCGCACACACTACAACACTACCTAAACCATCACAAATTAGCCCAAACCACCAACAAACAGATCCGTCAACACAGCCACACACCAAAGAAAGATGCGCCCAACACCGACGGACCGTCCAACACTACCAACAATAGAAACGCACCACCATCGCCGCTGGAAACAAAGCCATGACTATCACATCACCACCGCCACCAACACTTGCTGCAACACCATACACCACCTCACAAACACCATCACCACCACATAAAAACCCATCCAAACCCTCCCCAACCGCCAGATCCACCACACAAACACCATCACCACGACCACCACACAAAACACCATCCAAACCCACAAAATCACAACCACCCGAACTAAGCTTAAAACACCATCAAAGTACTTGAACCCTCCATCCGACCCAACAGCGTCGCATTACTGCCACGAATTGCAGCGGCATCACGACAACGCCACAGCATCGCGACATCATTGCACCCGGCAGCGTCGCGATGCAGTTCGCGCATCAGCGTCGCAACACTGCTGCAATGGGAAGGGGAGAGAGAAGGGCAATGGGAGGGAGAAGGGAGAAGACTCTGACGGTGGCGGTGGAGGCGGCGGCTGAGAGAATGGAGAGATGAATAGAATGGGAGCGAGTAGAGAGAAATGAATTAGTTTAGGGTTTGAATAGATTAAGTGATTAATATTTAAAATAAAATACCTGATTTTTAAATAAATAAATTGTATACCTGATTTTTAAAAACCAATCTTTAAACACCTGATTTAGTTGGTGGGGGCTTTTCTAGATTGGTTTCATTATTATCATTTTCCTTTTTTTTTTGGTATTTCTTAAATTATTTCTAATTATTTTATATGGTGATATTATAAAGTTACCATTTTACCCTCCACTCAATTGGTCCAAATAATGTCAAAATCAATTTTTCTTGGTCATCTGACGACAAACTGAATGTTTTCCATCCATTTGAGTTTCCACTAAAACATTTTGAAAGATTTGAGATAGCGGTTGCAACAAATGAAAAGTTAGGAGAAAGTCTACAAATGTTTGTTTGGGGGTGAAGTTGTAATTATCCCTAAAAAAATTGATCATGTGTCCCTCAATCTATGAATGCTTAGATTTAAAAAAAAAAATTGCCAATAGTATTCTACAAAAGAGAAAGGAAATCGGGTAGCTAACAAACTAGTTATAGATTGATTGGAGTAACGTTGATGTCAAGAGTATAGTCCTCTTGACTTATACTGACCACTTTGCACTTTGCACCCTAGAATAGATGGACATACATGCATTTTTCTCACATTTAAATGCCTTTAGGCTTTTTGGTTTCTTTTTAACGTTTGTACCAAAGACGGTATCTTCTCAAATACTGTTTCTAATATTTATTTCTTTGACTAGATGTTATGTATATGCTCACTTGTTGTATTCATTTCTTTTCCTTTATATCGAGGAAAGAGAATCATAATTCGCCGTCTTGTCTTTGTGGAGCCTAAAAAAAATGGGATTGTAATGGTGCTTTATTTTTAAAAAAATAAAAATAAAAATTGCCTTATCCAAAATGATTTATTTATCAGCTAAAAAGAGATAAATATTATTTTGCTGTGAAAAGAGAGAATAAAAGTCAATAGACTTGTGTGTATTATAATGAAACCCAAAATCCTACACTTATAGGGCAGGATTAAGGATACAATGGTAATAATTTCTAGGGCTGTAGGGGTACAATTGTCATTCACTAATAAATTTACCATTTACAACACTCCCCTTTAAATGACACATTATAAAATATATGTCTCGTTAAAACTTTCTTTGAAACCCAATGGGACAAAAAAAAATCAAACGAAAAAAGAATGCAGTTATTTTGGAGTATTAAAGGTAATTGTTGCTTCATTAAAACTTGTTAGGAAAATCCAATAGAATAAAACATAAACGAATGAAAAAGATTACTGCTACTCCCTTGACGTTGATCATTGAAAATCTTTGAGTCGACTCATTCCAATTTTATGAAACAATTTCTTGAATGTAGATGTTGACAATATTTTTGTAAATAAATCGGCCACATTATAATTTGAACAAATTTATTGAACATCGATGTCACAATTCTTTTGAAACTCATGTGTATGAAATAATTTTGCCGAAATATGCTTCGTCCTGTCACATTTGATATAACCTCACACTACAACAAAAATAGTCTACGGCAACGTTCAAAAAACGTTGCCATAGACCTTTTACAACGTTTGGACGTGTGTTGCAAATCAAGGTGTTGCCGTAGAGTAGGACCCCTACGGCAACGTTTAAAAAACGTTGCCGTAGGGATTTTTTTTTTTTTTTTCAGCAATTTACTCAAATTGATTGACAAAATTGAAAATGAATCCTTATGAACAAATTTTGAAATTGCATAAAAATTGATAATTTTATTACAAATTTTTGAATCCATACACTTGAATATTAGAATGTGATACAAAAACACCTAAATAAAAATGAGTTTCAAAATGGTAATACATCAACTGATAGTAAGCACTTCCATCCAGTGTGATAATCACCCAACAAACAAATGTACTCTAAGCAACCCTATCATGCTAAAATAGCCCAAGACTTCGAAACATTACTTCCACCACTACTAGTAGAATCTTCATCTGTAGCAGTAAACTGTACAAGGCCTTCATCCTCCTGCTTTAGAATTTGAATTATTGTAGATTTCTCCTTAAGTGCCTGCAAAAAAAAAGAGGAAGAAAGAAGTACTAAACCATCACTTCACCAAACAAGATGCTATAACCTCTAAGTAAAACAGAAATGATATTTAATAATTCAGAAAAAGATTAAGCCAGTATAATAAAACTGAACCCTAAATGAGAGAGAGACTGATTTCAGCCTTAACCCATTGTAGAGATTCTTTTCCAGTGCTCTTCACCTGAAACCACAGTGACCATTGATCGACATCAGAGTATAGCAAAGAAAAATTGAATGAAATTGCATAAAGCTGGTGCCTTTATAGCCACTATACTAAGCCATAATCTAGAGTATCAGGAGAATGTACTGGCTTATGAATCGCTTCCACCCCCTATGGGGAAATGTTATGAACATCTGAAGAAAATATTTAATTGATTACATTTGGCCATATCTAACCACTTAAGCTTTTAGATCAAATGGTTCAAACCATCATTAACTCTAGTGCTTACGGAAAAGTTATTGCCAGAAGTTAGACTTACCAAAGCTTCAACAGACTTTTTGTTAGTTTCTCCTGTAGAGAGAGTTAAGAACCATTCAGAACAAGATCCAACAAAATCAACAACATTTACCAGATGCCACAAAAACAGCGCGTTGAAATGAAAACTTAATCCTACAAAAGCTAAGCAATAATCAAAATAGCTGTTAAACTGGTCCATTGTTACGAACTTTTTAAGCTTATGTTTGATGCAATCTTTCTCCTTAACTAGCATTAAAACCATCTTTGCCGGTTATAAATTTAACAGATAATGATAACATGCAAGGAGGAATCAAAGATCTCCACTCCCCCAGAAAAAGGTAACTATAAACTTAACGAATTGATAATAAATCTTTTTAATCTTAAATTTACTAGGAATACCATGGGGCAGTACTCTTCTACTGCATGTTCAATTTGTTTGGATTCAAAACAAATGTATATGTCTCGTTCAGACCTTAACATACCTTTAAGGTCTGGAAACCGATGATGCCTCTTCGTGCTGCCAACTTCTAGCGGAAAACCACCTGTATCTCCACTCGCACCTTGTAATTATACTTAAATCAACTCAAATTTTCACGTCAACAATGAATCTAAAAAACTCAACAATCCCATATCGAGGAATTCAGTAACAAAGATAGTCAAACTAGTAGAGCAATAGCGTATTATATTAAAATATAATTACTAAACAACTCACTCTCAACAGCTGTGACATAAGCTTCTCGTGATACTGCTTGAACCGCTCCAATCTGCCATTCAAATTACAAACAACCTCATTACATTATACCTAAGCTGCAAAAGATTGTCGAATCACACAAAATATATAATTATTTCAAACTCTCATACAAACCTGCAATTAAATGAAATTTTAGTTAAATTCCGAAGCAACATGTCCTCTAACAGGAATCGAAAAACCATGCAAAGATCCATTCTCAAAGAAGTAAACACAGAAGCTAATAAAATATAAAGGCTAAATCAGGATCCCACTCAACAAATCTAGGCATGTGACAACCTACCAATACAGAAAAAGCTTCACCAAGATGATCATTACCTTATAAATCTTGTGGTAGAGAACTTCAAGCAATCTAAGTTCTGCATTTGGGTGAGACAACTCCACCTGTTTCAGCATATAACAACTGTAAGAAATTTTCACTCAAAATTGAAAAGAGGGGATTCGGCAATGGTCACCCAGGGCATGACCAAAACTCGCCAATAATGTTAGTTTTGGAAGGGGTTAAGTGTACACGTGTGCCTGGAGGAGCCAAGTCCATGACAGGCAATATAAAAGCTTAAAACAATTACCTGAACAACCCTAGAAAACTCAAGTAACTGCTCCAAGTTAACAATGCAAAGGTGAATCTATCTCCAAACAAATCATTATGCCCTTGTTTGGGCTCCATTTGGAAAATGCAGCATTTGTCAATGGCAACAACAACAAAAACAGAAGCACAAGCACAAGGACTTAACGAACAATAAATCGGTAGACAGGTAGTAAAACTGTAAAAGAAACAAAAAAAGATGAAAACGATTCAAGGTTCACCTCAAATGCCGAAGCTTCTGCAGAAATAAATCATTAATGGCGCCGGCAGAAACAAATCCTCAGTGGCTACAGCTGGAAGTGGCGAACCGCGAACGGGTGAATGTCGAACGGGCGAACGTCGAACGGGAAGAAATCGTCAATGGCAGAGACGCAGAGTCGTCGTCTCTGATTCAATTGGGGATTTCACGTGAATTAGGTCGGGAATTGAGTTTAATTGGGTGTGAATTGGGTAGCTAGGTTTAGTTTTTGTTAGGAATTGGGCTGTGTTGGAATTGGAAGGTGGGCTATTGGGCTGGAAAGTTGAAAATTTGGGCCTTAATTAAAAAAAAAAATTTATTGGACCTGGGGTTGGGCCCTATCTCCGCCCCTGGCTACTGGGTTAAAATATGCAAAAGGCCTACCTTTCGCAACGTTGCGAAAGGTAGGCCTTTCGCAACGTTTGCCAAACGTTGCGAAAGGTAGGACCTTTCGCAACGTTTTGTAAACGTTGCTAAAGGTAACACATTCCGCAACACTCAATAAACGTTGCGAAAAGTGGTCTACCGCAACATTTTTTAAAAAAACGTTGCTAAAACTCATTTATATTAACCTATGGCAACATTCACTTAAGAAAATGTTGCCAAAAGACCATTTTGGCAACATTTATCAACAAATGTTGCCTTTTAAATGTTGCTAATGACTATTTTTGTTGTAGTGTCATTTGAGTTGTACAATACAAACAACATTGTCTTCATACAAAACTGTTGGACCATCTTTTGTTGAAATTAATCTGCATGATGCTTGGATATGATGTTTCATGTTCCTTAACCATACAAATTCTCGATCTGTATCATGTATTGCAATAATTTTAGAATGATTTGAGGTTGTTACTGTCAATGATTGATTCACAGATCTCCATAATATAGCTATTCATACACGTGTAAACACGTATCATATTTGTGATTTAGTTTTATGTGAGTCAGAGAGATAACATGCATCTGCATATCCCACTAAAGCAGATTCCGACTTTTGAAAATAAAATAATCACAAATCAATAATACTCTTGAGTTAACGAACAATATATTTAATATCATTTCAATGTCTTTGTGTTGGTGTAGAGTTATATCTTGCAATGAGATTTACAGAAAACGTTATGTCGAGTCGAGTACAGTTTGCAAGATAAGTTAACACTTCAGTCACACTAAAATATGATACTTCAAGACCAAGAACATTTTCTTCGTCTTCAAATGGATGAAAATTATCTTTTTCACATCAAATGATCGAACAACCATATGTGATGCCAATGGATATACATTATCTATATAAAAACGTTTTAAAACTTTTTCTGCATAGGTAGGTTGATGAACAAATAATCCTTCTTGGAAATATTCAATTTGCAACCCAAGACAAAATTTGATTTTTCCCGTATCTTTCATCTTAAATTCATTTTTCAAATAATTTGCAATTTTGTTGAGCTCTTCAAAAGTTTCAATTAAATTTAAATCATCAATATAAACTACTACAATTGTAAATCCAATATTTTTTTTATGAAAATATATGGGCAGACATCGTCAGTTTTTTAGCCTTCCTTCAACAAATATTCGCTAAGACAATTATACCACATGCGTTCGAATTGTTTTAATACATATAATGATCTTTGCAATTTAATTGAAAACGTAGTTCTTGGGCATGTATCATTTGTTTCATACACTTTAAATCCTTCAGGGACTTTCATATATATGTTATTATCAAGTGAATCATACAAATAAGTAATCACTACATCAATAAAGTGCATAGCATTTGTGACACATTCAAACTAATTAAAAATCTAAAAGTGATGGTATCCATTACGGGAAAATATGTTTCTTTATAATCAATTCTTGGTCTTTGTGGAAAACCTTGAACTACGAGTCGCTTTCGTATCTAGTAATTTCATTATTTTCATTTATCTTTCGTACAAAAATCAATTTTTATCTTGATAAGTGTATTTTGTACACCTATCTTAGCCATTAAATTAGAGTATTTGTTAGTGATTTAGATGAGTTATAGATTAATTTTTTGTTAATTATGTAGTTAGGTTGAACTTAATACAAATTGGTGGATTTAGAAGAAATGAACGAAAAACGTGGAAAACGATAGAAATTCAAAGTTCGAGGACCAAATTGTAAATAGTCAATAGTTGATTCGTAGCACAAAATGATGATTGAAGATCATATAGGATCAATTGCACACATTTGGAGCTCAAAAGAGTGAAATATGGTGGAATATTTTCACAAATCAATTTCCAGTTGAAGAAGTTATACTATGGATTTTTATTATCAAATTGAGACCCATTTTTCGAATAGCTAACGTTCTATTTGTAAAATTGTATTAATTTTTCAACGCATTTTGAATCAGTTCAATCGGATACCTATAGAAAACTTTATGGCCAAAATACCTAACGCTGCTTAGAGACGAACTTGCGGGCGCGCGGGCATTTCATGGTGCGTGCACGCGTGGAACCCTATTTTCCCCAACCCGAGAGTCCTTGGTCTACGGCGCACGCGGTAGTTATACCGATGTGTGTGCACAAGCCATATCTGTAGACAAATCTTTAGTTTCTTTTCACGATTCAAGCTCTTTTGAAAACCAAATAAGACGCGATTTTGACCTATTTTATGGCTCTTATAAATAGAGAACGATCGCTACACATAAAAAAAACATCTGTTCGTAGTCTTTATGACTCGAGTGATTAAGTCTGCAAGGGTATCTAAAATTTGGTGACCTATAATCATCTGACTTGAGAGTAATCGGTCAAAGGCTCGCTATAAGGATCACTTAGAAAGTTTAATGCAGAGAACTCCGCACATACAATTAAAAAAAGGAAATATAAAAAGAAAAAAATATTATTATATGTTTTGATTAAACCCCCAAATACTTATTGGAGAAAATTTAAACCTTTGACAGTTGATTACTAACTTAGTTGATTCTTTGAGATTGAATTAATAAACAATAAGGAGAATCCGCATTTGTTGATGTGTTGAACTGCAATTAGTAAGATCTAACCAAACTAAAGAAGGTGACTAATATATATAAATTCAACCTTAGATCACACCATGGGAAAAGAGTGAAAAGAATAAGTTTGGGGGTGTGAAACTCACGAGAGAAGAAAGGAAAATTTTGACTATTGAGGGTTAAGATTTAAATCACTTTATGAATTTACGATGTTTGACATGAATTTTCACACACACACACACAAAAGTCGACTTTGCATTGAATAAATAAAAATTAATTTTAGCATTGTGATTTTGCAGCAGTTCATAGTTTTAATACATATATTCCAATCTTGAGACAAAAACAAATTATCTAACTATATGTGTGTTTAAATTTTTTTGGTTAAGTTAGGTTATATTTTTGTTTGAAGACAAACAAATGTTTAAGTTTGAGGGTATTTGACAAATGTATTTTGTTCACTTAACTAGGTCATTAAATTAGAGTATTTGTTAGTGATTTGGAGGAGTTATAGTTTAATTTTTGTTAATTATGTTTGTTATATTGAACTTAATGCAAATGGGTGGATTTGGAATAAAGGAACGAAAAATGTGCGAAAACGATAGAAATTCAAAGTTTGGAGACCAAAATGTAAACATCCAATAGTTGATTCGGAGCACAAAACGATAATTGAAGATCATATAAGATCAATTGGATGTAATCGGGGGTCAAAAGAGTGAAATATAGAGGAAGTATTTTCACAAATTAATTTCCAGCCGAAGAAGTTATGTCGTGGATTTTTAGTATCAAATTCATAATTTTTCTAATAGAAAAAGTTCAAATTTGAAAAATTGTATCCATAATAATTGTATCCTTTTGAATTATCTTTCTAATGCATTTTGAATCAACTCAATCGGATACAGGTAGAGAAAGTTATGGCAAAAATACCAAAAGCTGCTCAGAGACGAACCTGGGCACACGCACGTGGCACCCTATTTTCCCCAACCCAAGAGTCATTTGGTTCTACGGTTCGAGTACGGGCCATTTTTGTGGAGCAATCTTTAGTTTCCTTTCGTGATTCAAACTCTTTTGAAAACCAAATTGAACTCGATTTTGACCTATTTTCCGGCTCTTATAAATAGAAAACGAGGGCTACACATAAAAAACCTCTCTTGCATCTTTATGCACAATGGTATCATCAAATTCATCAAGAACAACAGGACAATTACTATATTCTGAGAGAGGATATCAACCTATATCAAGAATTGAAGGTTAATTACATCAAGATTTTGAAGAATTTAACATTAGTTTTGAAGATCAACATATTTTGATTTATTTCATGATCCGGTAATATTTTTCTATTATTCTTCTTGTAATTTATGTATTAACATGTTAGGCAGATCTACTTTTGTATTGGATGAAGATGAAACATATTGTTTATTTGTTTTAATTCAAAACTAGTAGTTTAGTTTTTTCTTGCGTTTCTTGATTAATTTTGCATACCCATTGCATTATTTAATTGATTGACCACCAATTAGATAATTAGATGCTTATTATAGTATTGGGAGACTTGCAATAAATTTAGAACGCGGTAAAATTAACATATGTACAATAGATGTTAAGAATAACATTTATCAAGTGTGCAATCATATAGATAATCTAAACTTTAATGCATTCTGATCATTCGAATTTGGGTTAGGAATAGATTCAGGTCCTGCTTAGAATATATTTAATTTGTTTTGGAAAATTAAATTATATATTATAATTTTATCGATTGTCAAGAACGCATGAACGGAACTAAATTACAAATGAAGAATTGAAATAGATAGCAATAGGCATATTCGAGATCCAATACAATCATCCATAAATTGATGAAAACCACATTTTTACCGCTTTCTTAGATTAATTAAATATAAAACAAAATCAAACTCTCTTTTGTTTACATAACTAGAATCTCATAATAGTTAGTAAACTTAAATTTAATTTATTTTCTATGGGACGATACCCTCAATTCTACTTGTATGGCTTCTTTCCACTTTAACCAATTATTTTTATGTTGAGAGTTTTTAACAGACTGTAGTTCAGGATCCTCATTTTGTATAATATCAAGAACCTTGTTAAAGTCGAAAATATTGTCTATAACAACATTATTTTGGTCTCATAATTTTTGAGATCATATATAATTTATTGAAATCTCATTATTTTCAGACACTATTGTTCTTCATATTTTCAATATTTGATTGATCAATCTTTTCTAATGTTATTTTTTCTAAAGTTTTTGGTTGATTTTTCTCGTGTACTTTTCTTTTTCGAGGTATAGAGTTTTTTGAACCAATTGGTCGACCATGCTTCTAGCGTGTTTAAGATTCGTTTGTTATAACAAATTATTGTCCAGTAAGGACATCAGTTTTTGCTTGAATATTATTTGCTGGTATTTATGACTTTGTCACTTTTCTTGTGTCAATAAATACATTTGGTAATTGATTTGCAACTCTTTGCAAATGAATGATTTTTTTAACATCTTGCTCACATTGATTGTTGCGGGTTCAAAGTGAGATAGAGTCGTTTCATTCCAAGAAATTTTGCCTTATTTTTCATGATTTAGTTTTTCTCCCTCCAAAGTTGGGAAAGTCATTTCATCAAAATGACAATCTGCAAAACGTGCAGTAAATAAATCATCTATTAAAGGTTCAAGATACCTAATAATAGATGGTGAATCAAAACCCACATAAATCTCAAGTCTTCGTTGAGATCCATTTTAATTAGTACGTTGTGGTGGTGAAATATGAACTTGAATAGCACAATCAAAAACTTGCGGGTGAGAAATATTAGGTTCATGACCAAATGTCAATTGCAAAGGTGAATATTGATAATATGCAGTTGGTCTAATATGAACCAATGATGCGACATGTAATATGGCATGACCCCAAACAGAAACTGAAGTTTTGTTTTCATAAGTAATGATCTAGCAATAAGTTGTATATGTGTAATAAATGGCTTAACTAAATCATTTTGTATATGGACATGCGCAATCGAATGTTCAACAACAATCCCAATTGACATACAATAATCATCGAGTGCTTGTGATCTAAATTAACCGGCATTGTCAAGACGAATAGTCTTGATTGAATAATCGGGGAACTATGCTCGTAATTTTATAATTTGATCAAATAGTCTAGAAAAATCTATATTCCTAGAAAAAGTAGGCAAACATGTGACCATCTAGTAGAAAAATCAATTAATACCATAAAATAATAAAATGGTTCACATGGTGAGTGTATTGGCCCACATATATCTCCATGAATCATTTCCAAGAAAGTTGGAAATTCAATATTAACATTTTGTAGCCGAAAGTCTAATGACTAACTTGTATTGCAAACAAGCCATACAAGGATAATTTTAGGTAAAAGAATCTTTTGATTCTTTAAAGGATGTCCATGTGAGTTGTTTATTATTCGACATATCATTATAACTCCTGGATGTCCAAGTCAATCATGTCAAAGTATAAATTTTTTGTCATCAACGAAGTTTTGGTCTGTGATAATATTTGATTCGACTATTTTTATAAATATATAATACATATCAGATGAGAGTGCATGAATGCTTTTTTACTTTGCTTCTGGCTAGATACAAAAAAAGTTATACAAAAATATTCAACATTATTTTCTTGAATCGTCTCAATGTGATATTCAATGCTTCTGAATTTGCTAGAATAAAGTGCATCTTCAATATATAATTTTGTATTATTTGGTAAAATAATGCAAACTCTTCCGGAGTCTTCAACAATATTTGATGCACCTGATACGTATTAGCATTATTATCTATTAATGATAAATCTAGAAAAGACTTTTTGTCTTGAAGAATAGTGTGCATATTTACACTATCAACTAAACATATATATCGACAACTCATCTCGAATTTTGTGATATTTATTATTTGAGTACTTCACCATAAAATAAAATACAATTAATCTCTTAGAATGTGATTAGATATTACACAATAAGTTACGTGTTTTCCTTTAGAGATAAACACTAATTTAAAATGATATGTTCTTCAAAACATGTGCTACTTCAGGAGCACGTTGTGTTTTACTATTACTTTTTCAAGAGTAATATATCAATAATCTTCTTTAATATTGAAAATTATAATTCATGCGCTACAAGAGCAAGTAATATTCTTCTGGAATATTAATTATAATGTGCTACTTCAGGAGTAACAATATGATAAATTATTAATTTAAAATTTATAAGAGAATATCTAAAAATATTTAATCAAGTTAAAAAAATATTAATTACCATACATGTATTAGGAAAAAGAAAATTCATATACACAAGGCAGGATTAAAATCTCCAATCTGCATTAATACGTTATTAAATGCATTTAAAATCTCGAACAATGCATTAAGGCAGTGATAATTTGCGGCATAATTATAAATCAGAATATTTTAGAGAAATTTCACGTCATAATTATAAACTAGAATATCTTGAAGAAATTCAAAAAGTATTCCAGAAACAAAAGAATGAATTATAAAGAATTATTTAACATCATAATACACATATAATAAATCAGACAGTGATAATTTGCTAAAGTGGAAAAAAAAGACATGTAGCCATCAATTATTGTCAATGCCAATGAAGCTATTTCATCGAAAACAATACACAAAATTATGGTAAAATCAAAAAGTTGGGTACAAAAGATGGTACACATGTATATATAATTAAAAATAATAAAGCTATTTGTACAAAGTTGAGTTACAAAACTTGGGTTACAAAGTGTATTGGCGAAATCGAGACCGTTGATTTTAAATAATTTAAAAATATATATTTAAAATGATTGGTGTAAATGTTAATTTATCAACTAACTTTGTAACTCAACTTTATACATGTGGCATAACTCAATTAAAAATTGAGTGAGTAGGAAGAAACAAGAAACTAGGTACAATTGCAGTGGAAAGTCAAAATTTGCAACAATACAATTACGAAGAAATCATTCCACCGTGTATAAAAAAACTCATTCACTTCGTATACAAGAAAAATCATTCACTAGCATAATATGTATATATAAAAAAAATTACATGTCACCAAATTATTTTCGGTACACATGATAGATAACTATGCTTAAAAATTATTACCTTCCAACTAATCTATTTTGATTTTGAGAGAATCGTACTGATAACGTATTATGAAAGAGAGAGAATAAAAGTCATTAGACTTGCGTGTATTATAATGAGAACCAAAATCCTATATTTATATGGCACGATTAAGGACACAACAGTAATAATTTCCAATGGTACAATTGTCATTTACTAATAACCTTATAATTTACAACATAATTATCTTTATTATACATAATTGTATTCTTCAAATGGTGTTCAACTTCAAAACGACCAACTAACCCAATTGGTCGAGGTGTATGATTTCGGCTAGTTGCAAAGTATGCTGAAGCTTAGAGTCTGTTTGGTATGGATTTTGATTTTCTACAGTAAATCAATTTTCATTTTCAACCATACATTCTTCGATAACATAAAATTTTCCATCACATCAATACTTTTTTTTTCTTTTTTCAACCACACATTTCCCATCATATCACTATTTAAAAATCAATTCTTCCCCCAAAAATCCCTACCAAACACATTCTTAAAGTCCAACTTTCTAACTACTTGTCATAAATAAAATATCAAATCTCAATTTTCTAACACTATGATGAAAATGGGAAAATCAATTTTATGTAAGTATATACGATAACACATTTTGTATTATATCATCATAGTTACTTATTTAGCTTCAAAAATCAAATTTTGGATCCATTCCATTCGGCCACGTGATATTTGTAATTGTGATATTGAACAAATATTTATATATTTTTGTTGACAAAAAAAAAAAAACACCGCGAATTTACATCTCCCCCATTCACTATAAATGACAATATGCAAGGGGAATAAAAATATAAAAGGCTCGTGCGCATATAAGGCAAGCCATTTGCCCTTCCAGTTGGCCGAAAATCGTTACTAAATCATACGTGGGCAAACATTCAAAGTATGACCTCAAAGTCACTATGTGCACGACATATAGATGATGAATAAAACGTGATACTTAAAACATAACTGGTTACAAATCAACCTATAAGAAGCCGCTATATGTTGCTTATTCCAAATGACCCAATTATCAATACTCTCGTCTAAGAGAATAAAATTATGCAAATTTCTCCTCTTACTCCAATTTGAGCATCAAAATCAGTGAGTTTAGGAGTTGAAAACCCTGACTAGGTTAGAGGAGTTTATCAAATTTTTATAATCAACATATTTTTTTAATCTAGTCAAATTTTATTATAATTAATGAAGGTCTTAAGAATTCATTCAAGCAATGCGACTACATTCTTGTTTGATGGAGATTGAAATTAGATTTTTAATAGATTTTGATAAAAGTTGATGAAATGTATGATTGAAAAAATTAGAGATCTCATGAAATGTGTGGTTAACATCAATTGTTGATTTTGACTTGATTTAAAATCTGAATTTTAATATTTATCAAACAGGACGACGTATACACACAGATCCATACCCAAACGTGTGCAATAATGTATTTCTATCCCTCACGATAACAAGACAATGTCCATGTATGATTTCATCCAAACCTTCATTTCTTTATTTGAGAACCATGCACGTTGAGACCAAAAAAGAGTAAAACCAATTATAGATTTGTTGTAGAAAAAAAAAAAACTGTGAGATACTTGTTTTTCCTTTCTTTTCTTTTCTTGGATTTTTTTGGTTTGACTTAGGGAGGGATCATTAGTTTTTTTTTTTTTTTTTTTTTTTTTTTTTCTTTTTTACCTTGGCCCATGAGGATTGGGCTCATAAAAGAGGAAACTCTACTGGAATTGGAAAGCCATCTATTGAGTTTCGTGTACCTTTCATTTTAGAAGGCCAAAATTCACAAATGCATCAGTAATATATATTAATTTAGGATTTACTATGTTAATATATTATTAACTAAAAATACTTGGCACGAGTTTAAAAACATTCAAAATACTAGCTACCAAAAATGAACCCAATGAAAGAATATGTAACCGGTGCATTAATGTCATTCCACTAATTACGTCCTGTGATGAAAAACCTTCCATAAAACCATATTTAATGGAAAAGGGGAAATGGCTCCGCGTATGAACGTATGCATCCATATCATGCTGGTTTTCGGTGCATAAAACACAACGGCATCTGGAACACAAAGACATATATAATCAACTTCTGATATCGATCAAACATATATATTGCAGCAACAGCAAAGAAATCATTTTTCCAGATTACAAATATATAACAATGTATGAATCAAATGTTTGGAATGAATAAAGAATGATGATGATTGGAAAGCACATAATTGCAGATATTTTAATGAGCATGCAACATATTAACGAAACACACATTTGTCATGCTATACATATACAGAATTCGTGAACAATATGTAACAAACTTCTCCAAAAAAAAAAAAAAAAATCAACAAACTACAAGAAGATGTCCAAACTTGAAAATTACGTAGAATGCATACTAATCTGGAATTACCAGAACACATTGTAGAACACAAGCCTATGAGATAACTGATTTTATTTTTTTATTTTTGAAGGGGAGATAACTGAATTTATAAGCTACTTCTAGACATCTCAAAAATAAAAATAAAAAGGAAACCGTAAAAAAAGGCTGCGTCTAACTACGCGATAGCATGATGACCTGTGATGTTGGTTTGTTCAAGATAAGTAGTCAAAAAAAAAATGAAAATTCTTAGCTATGTCCTAAATTGTTTAATCAAAGCATTATGAATTTTAGGGTGTGTTTGAAGGAGTAATTTTGGCTATGTCCTAAATTGTTTATTGTTTTGATACTTTTTCACTTTCTATTTTACTCTTCAAAAGGCAGTATTTATGGTTAATAAAATGATGGATAGTAAATCAGAAATATTAAAAGAAAAGTAGGTGTGTGGCATAATTTTCACATTTTAGAATTTGTTGTGGTTTGATATATAGCCTTTATTTTATTTTCATTATTTTTAAAATATATTTTTCTTTCTCTTATTTTTTTTTATCACATTCTTCAATAAAATAATATTACATGCAAATAAAAAAAATCTTATTTTTTAACCACAATTTCTCTATCAAAAGAATGTTGTCCATGTTTGGTGGAGTTTAAATTTTAAATTTAAATTTAAATCATTTCAAAAAAATATTTAATGAAATTCATAACTTTTTAACCACACATTTCATTAAATTTTATTAAAATCTATTAAAAATCTAATTTCAATCTCTATCAAACAAGTGTATAATTTGATAAGTTAATTATTTTTTATGTTTCGTAATGAAGTTATAACTAATATGTTAACTAATAAGTTACGATAGATCAGATTTTATTTTGATATTTCAAGTAATGAAAATGGATGCCCCGTTATCTGAAAGTTAGCTGAGAGGACACTTGTGTTTTGACTGCATAGATAAGTAACTTATTCATCTCTAAATTAATACGATTTATCGCGCGGTAATTTATTAATTAGTGAATGTTATTAATTTGTAAAGCGTCTATTTGGAAAAATTATTTTATATATATTTGTTAATGTCGTTATTCTAGGAAGTTAAAAAGTCTTCATCGCGTTACTTTTGTTATATATTTATTTTTTTGTGGTGGATCCAGCACCGACGATTACGCGTGCCGGATCTACTGGAACAATTTTTTTTGTTGAGAATAAATAAAATTTTAAGGTTATATATTTGATAATTCATTTTGTTTTCAAATTTATCTCGGTTCGTTGGAGCTTTCACATCCAAATTGGAAGTCTTAGGATTGAATATCTTTCAAACTAATTTATTGTGCAATTTTTTTAGTTCTATAAATTTTTCCAAAATAAATGCAATAGGGGAGGGGATTCGAACATGTGAATCCTCTTTAAATTATTAAAAACTTGACTATCATGGTACTTGTTGAATTTTGATATTAAATATAACAAAATAATATATGGTCAATTTTAGAATATTATTGGAAAGAGTCAAATATGCGCTCTTCCTTTGAATTATACAAACTTTGGTTACTATGTCATTTGGTGAATATTGTTGATATATATAATAGAATTATATATGTTCAGTTTTAGCAAAATAATTGTAATATTTTATTGTGGCCGACAGTCAACGACCGTCTGTACTCATTCAAAATTCTGAATTCACCACTGGCTGGGCTAATACATAGAAAGATAAAAAACAAATTTCAATACCTAAGAAAAATTAAATGGGCTTGGGGTGGTCCTTCCCTCCACCAGATTCTAAATTTCTTTTTCTTGGTCCCTGTTTGATGGGTTTTATTTCAACTCTTTTTTTATATATATATTTATTTTCAATCATATTCACACAATAAAATATTTTACACGTAAATTCATAACTTTTTCCTAATTTTTAACCAAATATTCTCCAAAATTCACTATTCAAAACACTATTTTCGTCAAATATGCCCCTCAAACAAAGGTCTAGTCATTTCTTCCCAAAAGAGACGGTTCTTTAAGGGATGTGATTCTGTTAATTAATATTTTTGATATTTTTTTTATTAAGCTCGTGTTTGGCAGAGAAAAAAATTAAATTTTTTTTTTGTAAATTTTGATGAAAAGTGATGAAGTATATGATTAAAAAATTGTGGACCCCATGGCTGTGTTGTTAAAATTAATCGTTAAGTTTTACTTAAATTATAATTCAAACATTTTAGCTCAATCAAACAAAAACTAAATATTAAATCATGCATATAAGACGAGGCCGTTTCATGAAATTTTATTAAATGTTAGAAATTATTAATTATTGGATATTAATTAAAAGGAGCTATATTGTATTCAAGATGTCTTAAAGCAAGTAAAAACACGAATAAACAAAGGTAGAGTATCTAGGGTGAAAGTTACTAGTTCCACCCAAAAATCACCTAGATGGGGTGAATAGGTGAATAATGTGGAACTAAAAATTATCGTTGTTCAATATTGTAACAAGTCACAACAAGCCACTAATTCATTGTGATCAAGACTCCTAACCTTAAATTTGTGAGAAAATGCATGCTAAACATTATTGTTACAACTCTTTTATAACAATCATATTCTTTTATAATAATCCTTTTGCCTAAAGAATTGTCAGTACAGCATAATCCTAACATAGAGAATAACAAATAATTATTTTTATACATGTTTGTGTATACTAGTCAATGTTGAATGTACATTGAACATTATTATGAAATGTTTTATACGTGATGTAAAAGTAATATTTGAATATGCGTTAATGTTAATTAATTTAGAATTAACACTAGGAAATATATACGTGACTATGAATGTTAAATCATTTATTTAATTTTCAATCAAGCAAAATTGGTTGTTAATTAGCATACATAAACGTAAATAATGAAATGCATTTTCGAATGTGAAATTCTAATTAATTTATAATTATAAATAATAATATTGAAATGCATAAATGAATATGAATATTAATTAAATGAATATGAATGTTAATTAATTGAGAATTAATACATTAACGTAAGAACATATGTGAAATGAATCTATCAAATATACATGTTGATTGATGGTAACTAAGAGTCTGTTTGTCTACCATTATTGGTAGAAAAATAGAGTAAGGAATAGTATTTTTTGGAGAATGTGTGGTTGAAATTTAAAGTAACTTTATTGGTTTGTGTGTGGAATATTTTATTGAGTGAATATGTGGTTGAGATTATTTACTGTAGAAAACAATATTTGTAAAAATGGTAGACAAACAGGGACTAAATTGTTAAATAAATTAAATGTATATTGAAAAACAAAAAGTAAGATATTATTAAAATAATTGAATTATAGTAGGATTAGAATCGTCCAAAAAATTATTTTCACTTGACGTGATATTTAATATATTATAAATTTGCAATGATTGAAAATGATTAAGAATCCCAACACAACCTTATTCTACTTAATGAATATCACTGTCTCCCATGTTGCATGTTAGATATGTCAAACTTATCTTGGACAAATGCATCGAAAGAATATTTAGAATTGCGTGCAAATATTTTGATGAATATGGAATCTTTCTATTCTATATTGAATGATAATACTAGGCTGAAAATCAATTCTTCAACCTAGCTGCTTGTCTCTCAATTGTGATTAGCTATGTGATAATAGAGGAAATTTATAGCTGGCATCTTTATTTTCAAAACAACTAAAATGCATGGTGTCTTTAATTTTCAACCAATGAGAGTTTTTTTGGGGATTTTCCACCAAAGTGGAGCTACTTCTTTTCTATAATTTAGCTTACATATTCTTTATATGCAATCTTGTAAGGATGAGTAATTATCCTTTGATGAATATTCTAGATCTCGATAATACAAGGATCGCAATCATAATCGAAAGATAAAATTGAATCTACATAGAAAGCTTGAGTTGTAATTTGAGTTTTATGATTGTGATCTTATCCTCAGACTTATGCCACCACCTCCTAAGAAGCCTAGACCGTTCTTGATTGCATCTTCGCCAAACGTCGTAATCCTATATCATCCACATTAAAGACAAGCTATCATAATTAAATCATGGAACCTAACCAATCGCTAAATTTCTTCTCAAAAAAAAAAAAAATGAACGAGAAACTATCCACTCTTGGTGCTCATCCACTGATGCTAACCTACTCATCTATTGCATTTATGGTGTTGATCCTGCCTACAAGGAAGTTATCGCAAATGATATCTTGATGGATCTATATTTAGGTACAAAGCTCGACTTGTGGCTAAAAAGTTTCACCAACATCCGGTGGTTGACTTCTATGACACATTCAGTATTGTAGTCAAGCCTACGACAATTCATAGCTTCCTAATCCTAGCCCTAAACAATAACTGGTCTATTTGTTAACTTGATGTTAATAATGCCTTTCTTCAAGGTTCCATCTTCGAGGAAGTGTACATGAGCCAGCCCCCAAGTTCACTGATAAATAACTCTACTCACGTAGTCATGTCTGACCTCTAAAGAAAGATATTTATGGCTTGAACCAACACCTTGCGCATGGTGTGATGAACATAAAAGATTTCTCGTCTTATGCTTTACAAACTCTTATGATTCACTATCTACTAACTAGTGTATGTTGATGACCTTGATATCAGTAAGGATAATAGTATTGTCTCCAGCATTTGTTAACAAACTTTCTCAATTTATGCATCGTGCCTCTGAAGTTCACTGGATTAGTGTCGAATATACCCTTCACTACTCAACACACACTACCCATCGTGATCTCCTCCTTTGAAAACACTCCACTTTGTGCCTAATACTAATGCTGATTGGGCTATAGAAATCCCAATCTAGCTCCACTTCACCATACCAGTCTACCTTTGTGGCATTCCAATCTCTTGGTGTTCCAAGAAATAGAAAACTATTACTCGATCCTCAACCGAAGCTGAGTATCGTGTCTTGGCTTTGTGATCAGCTGAGGTTCTTCGGATCCAGAAACTTAGGGTTCATGTGCACCCATGGCCTACCATTTTCTGCGACAACATTTTGACTACTTATTTATCTATTAATCCGATCTTTCACTCCCTGATGAATCACATTTCCATTGATTAACATTTTGTTCGAAATCATGTTACAAATGGTTCCTTTGTTGTCTCATGTATTTCTTCCGATGATCAATTGGATGACACCCTCACCAAACCTCTATTTGCTGCTAAATTCAGTTACCTGCTTCTCAAGATTAAAATCTTCAATGGGATCTCCGTCTTGCGGGGGCTTGATAACCATAAGTATTATCCTTGGATAAATATTCTAGACCTAACTGTTATAAGGATCATGATCGCATTCGAAAGATAAAATAGAATCGACAAATAAGGCTTGAATTGTTCTAATATTATCTTTCCATTTGTATCAATCTTATCATTTGTTCAGCTATAAATACATGTACTTCGAAGGAACAAAATATAGCAGAAAAATATTTTTCTACATTGTGTTCAATCTACCTACCTCAATGAGATAATTTGTTGTGAAAATTAAGTGTTTGAGTTGCCAATAAAACTAGGAATTTTCTAAAGATACGGATTTTTAAAGCAAAATTAATAAAGGCTGTGATTGGCTATTGCCAAAAACTGTTCTGGCAATAGCCAATCATATGGAGACAGTTGTCTCCTATGTATTAATTCTGTTAAAAAAATATGTACGTGTAGCAATTAGCAAAGTTCAACTGTTCTGGCAATAGCCAATCATAGGGAGACAGTTGTCTCCTATGTATTAATTCTGTTAAAAAAATATGTACGTGTAGCAATTAGCAAAGTTCAACTGGGATTGGATGTCACAATCCGAAACAATGTGCATAATAAAGTTGATTAACCATTATTTCAAAATTCTTTTCCAAATATTCATTTTTAACCATAAATTCACACAACAAATTATTCTCCACATAAATCCAAAAAAAAAAAAATTGTCTTACTTTTTAATCACACATTCTCCAAAAAATCACTATTCAAAACTTCATTTTACTAAAATAATGATTGTCAAACATATGTTAAATAGAGTTCATATATGAAATTAAAAGGGGGGAAAAATGTATTTTGTAATAGTGATTTTTTTAAGGAACTAGTTTTTACCCGTGCATTGCACGTGTTGTGTTATTTTGAAGGTGATGTTAGTGTTTCATGTATTAAAATTAGATGAGAATTAGATGTGAATTTGTATTACTAAATTTTACACATTTTGTTTGATAGAAATCCAGAGCACATTAAAGCTTAAGACTTTCTACATTTAGGCCCTGTTTGGTACACAATATTTTTCTCATTCTCATTCTTCTACTCATTTTCTACCACACATTTTTCAAAAGCTTTATGTATTGAAAGCTTTGAGAGAGAGAGTGAGAAGTCAAAAGCTTTGAGAAGAAAAATGAATTGAAAGATATTTTCGGTTGAAGATATGTATTGAAGATATTTATTGAATATATTTCATCCATTACTATTAACAAACCAGTTCAAAAAGGTCAAGTGTGAAAACTAACATAACAAAAATGAATAGTGAATTAGAGACTCCCTCTTTTAAGAGAAGAGGGATATGTGGTTTAAAAATGAGAAAAAAAATTATGAATTTACGTGTAATATTATTTTATTAAAAATATGTGATTAAAAAAGAAGAAAATTTAATTTGGGTAAGATTGAACCCAAATATGCGCTAATTAAATTACTCGCATGGTCATAGTCTCATAGATAAGAAGATGAGAAACTACTGGCTCACTTTTTTGACATTGCTGCATGCTCTGTACTCTTTACAGCGTGCTAAAGCGATTTCCGCGTGCGGTTACCTGTTGGCCAAAAGTTAAAAAGTCCCACAGCTTTAAGAATTGATTTTATAAAAATAATTTATTTATGAATTGTTTTATAAAATACTCCTCCTATCGGTCTCATTTTCTCGATAAATAATGCAATATTAATTCTTTATTAACAAAGTAATGGTACACATCGTAATAATATAACTTGAGCATATTAGTGGACATGGCTCGACAATATAATAATAAAAGTAATAATTTAAATGTAAATTTTTTCTTAATCATGGCTGGAGTGCTTTTAAATTATTAATAATTATTGATTTTATAAAATATGTGGATAATACATAAATAGCATTTTAATAGATTTTGATAAAAGTTGTGAAATAAATGATTGAAAGATTGCAGATCTAATGAAATGTGTTATTAAACTTAATTGTAGACTCAATAATCTAAAATTTAATTTTTCCCAAATATGTGCATAAATAAAAAAAATATGATTGATCAATTTAAATTATAATTTAGATTTAAAATTCACTGAGATCTTGTTTAGGGTGATTTTTTTTAAGTGAAAAAAGATTTATTTATTTTTTTAAAGAACAAACGATTACAAAATAGAAAAATATTTGAATATCAAGAAATATGTGATTGAAAATATTTTTAAAAATTTCTCCAAATACGTTCTACGTGGTGAGTAACATTTGATGGACCAAACATTATGTGGAATACTAACCTAACATTTAAAATAAGAGCAATGCTATATGTACACAATTTGTTTACCTAATCTTTTACCTACACTCACAATAGGGTGTGAGGACCACATTTTTGTGAGTTTTTTATTCACACGGCCCCTCGCACATGTGAAAGGGCGTAACATTTTCGATAAAGAAATTATGTACAAATAACTTTATCCTTAAAATAATATAACTTGTTTGCTTTAGGACATGGGCATCTTGCCTAGTACTTTCCTAGAAGTTCATCAAAAAGTGAAATTGTAAATGACAAAATACCATAAATGGCCAGGTGTATGTATTGATGCACGATTTCATGGAAAGTGTTCCTTTCTTTTTGGAGAAAATTCCGTGTTCTTTTAGCCCTTATAAGGTGGGTTTTTTTTTTTACGTACTTATTTTTAATTATATATTCACATAATAAAATATTCTGAACGTAAACTCGAAATTTTTTCATATTTTTTAATCGCATATTCTTCAAAAATTCATTATTCAAAATATTTGTATTTTTTTTTTTCAAATAATAGCCAACAAAGTTAATTTGGATCAACTAGATAATGACAACAAATCATTCAAAAACGATAATGCACAATTTGCCAATTTGTTAAGTGGTGAAAATATCTTTCATTATCTCTTAATTTCTTTGGTTACAATATTGTCACGTCTATGGACCCAATTATTCAAACTTAGAGAAGTTTCGTAATCATGATAATTTTCAAATGCTTTAAGTAAAAGAAAGGGATGATAATTCCGGGTAAGTTTTCATTTGATTGTTTACAAGTTCTTTTTGACTTGTCAATATTACGTATTACATTTAAGTAAATAAAAAGATATTGGTTATTAATTTAAGATGAGCAAGACACAATCAAGACTTGTATTAGTTTAAACGTGTTAAGTAAGTTGTATTGGAATGTTTATGTCATAAGTAAGATCCATGACTCTAGGCTCACGCTTCAAATTTAGAATTCGACTTTTTTTTTTTTTTTTGGATTTTCTTAATTTTTTTATTTAATCATTATTAATATAGGCTGGCGATTCGACTTTTATCATTATGGACTAGTACCAAGATCAAGTCCTAATCAACTCCGCCCACTTTAGTATTCGGCGATAATAGAAATAGATATGCACAATAAAACTCCTCCTTTTGTGATAACTATGAACTAGTGCTTGAACAAAAAGATTTCATTGCTATGAATGTTGACATATGATTGATTTCATCTAGAGATGGCAGTGGGGGCGGGTTCGGGCACCCCGCCACTCCCTCGTCTTGCCCCGCCTTAGACGGGCGGGGCACGGACGGGTGCGGGGCGCGGGCCTGCCCCTTTTTTTCCAAAAAATTTCAGGTAAAATATAAATTCAAAATTTTATAATTCAAAGTAAATAATGCTCAAATTAACTATATTAATATCCAAAGTAAGCACCCGAAACAAACAATATCCAAAATTAAACATTTGTAATTAATTAATTTTTTTTTTATTCTTCACCAGGCGGGTTCGGGGCGAGGATGAGACCCGAGACAGGGTAGCGATCCCCACCTCGCCAACCCGTCGGGGTGGGTTTGTGGCGGCACAAATATTTTTGCCTTCACTAATTTCAATCTTTAATATTTTGATCATAACAAAAAATTTAATTTTATTTCTAACAATTGAATTCAAGTATTCAAAGCTATTGTTGCAAAGTTGATCGTTTGATGATTAATAGGTTATTATCAAAAGACACGCATCGAATGCTCAATATAAAATCGAGATGGAAGTTAGCATTCTAGACAAATCATTCGAGACAAAGAACTACAATAGCGTTCCTGTGATTAGATGTTTGTATTCATGTGTAAAGGTATAACGCTTCAATCTTTAGCTTCAACGGATACATTTTTATGCACGAAATATTATTTTATAAAAATACTTGCATGAAAAGTATTCTTCAAAGGTAAGTATTTCAATTTGATATTTAAACTTACTATAATATCACTTACATTGAAAAATAAAGTGAAAAATACATTTCAAAAACCTACATTTTTCAGAACATTCAAGAAGGAAAAATTGGAGAAATTCTATAGATGCGGATGTTCGATTCGTCCAATGATCACTTTTTTTTAACCATTTTGAATTCTAACGCACAATGGCTACGTTGATTGTCCGGTTCAAAATGCAGACATCCAAAATACTTGTCCGTTTAATTAAAATTTGTGACGTTTTGAGCTCTATAAATATAATTTAACTTTATTATATTGACTCCCTACAACCGAAAGAACCAATACAAGGTCGTCTTATTGAAAATCACAATTATGATATCCCTTCTTTCCCAATTCACACCTTGGAAATTAAATAATTTAAAAATGAAATTTATTGAATTTGATATAAGATTACACCAAATTTAGTATAAATCACTGGAGATATAGTCATCTATTGACACCTATCTTGGGAGGTTATACTTTTTTGATAATTTAATTCTGATCAAAAGCCACAACCACAATCTAAACGGGCAGTTTCACATTGAATTGTTCAACTAATTTGTCATACGTTCAACATATGGGACCAGTGCTTTAATAACGATAAGAATGTAAAGAAATTAGGCATAGAATCGAGGTCGGTCACAAATAAACAAAAATTAGAATAAATTTAATTGACCCTTATATCCCACTAAGAGATCAATTCAATAAAAATCTCCAAGAATCGAATTTAATGAACTTAGACGGCAATGCAAAGTGATTATTCGATTATTTTTCTAAAAGTTCACAATATTAAAGTTGAGGAGTATTATATTTTATTACATATTTTTTATTGATATATTCTAAATACGTTAAGAAAATATTTAATCTTCACCTAACAGCCGCTAAAAATAGTCCTTGTTTCATACGGATTAAACTCTATATTTTAAATTTAAGTCAAAGTCAACAATGAATTTTAACAAAATATTACGTGTGACCCACAATTGTTCAACCAGATATTTTATCAACTTTTATTAAAATCTGTTAAAAATATGATTTTAGTCCCACTAAACGGGCATAGTAAAATTTTAGCCCAAGTTTGGTAGCCATTCTTTTAGAAATTTTTTTGGAGAATGCGTATTTAAAAAGTAATGAAATTTTTTGAATTTACGTATAGAATATTTTATTGTGCAAATGTGTCATTGAAGATAAATACGTAAAAAAAAGAATTATAAAATAATGAGAGACAAAAGGGTCTTAAGCTTCATTTTCTATAATAAACCAAATCACGAACCAAACAAAACCGCCGCTTCCAATAAATACTCCTTCAAAACTCTCTCTCTCTCTCCACGAAACTTCGAGGAAGCTCACTATGGCTCAGCACACTCTCCCCTCCCTCCATTTAAACCCGGACTCTTCCTCCCTGTTTCCCACAATCCTCCATTATTCATTATCTTTCTCATCTTACATTCTCTCTCTTCTGTTTCGTTTAAATCAGTACAATGTCCACCATGAAGTTCATCAAAATCGTTCCCAAAAAGCTCTTCAAATCCAAGAAATCACGCTCCGTTTCCAGATCCGAGAACGATCCGTCTTCCTTCAGCTCCCAAACGACGTCGTCTTCGTCCGATGAATCCCAATCTGCCCTCAAGAAGCCGATTGACGAATTAGATACGCCAACCAGCGTTCTACCTTCTTTATCCTCCGGCGAGTGGTCCGAATTCTCTGCCGATGTTTACTTTGAACTAAAACAAGCGTTCGAAATGATAGACAGGGAAGGGACTGGGAAAGTTAAGAAAGAGGAGCTGAAAAATTTGTTGAGTTGCATTGGAGCCGAGCCGCCTAGCCAAGAGGAGCTGACTATGATGTTAAACGAAGTGGATAGGGACGGCGATGGATGTATCAGCTTGGAAGAGTTCTACACGATCGGCTCGGCTTTTGGACCGCAAGCTTTGGAAGCCGAGCTGAGGGAGACGTTTGACTTCTTTGATTCCGATCGTGATGGGAAGATAGCGGCGGAGGAATTGCTCAACGTTTTCAAAACTATTGGGGACTCACGGTGCACGTTAGAGGACTGCCGTCGCATGATAGGAGGCGCAGATAAGAACGGGGATGGGTTTGTCTGTTTCGAGGACTTCCGGCGTTTGATGGGCCTGCAAAGATGATATTTTCTTTTCTAAAAATTAAAAGAAATGAAATTTATAATTTGCTGGTTCCAATTTGTTTTCTATTTTTTGTTTGTGTATTAACTGGAAGAAATGGTGCTGTTCTTTTAAAATGAAATGGAAAAAGTCTTATCATATTTATAGCTTGTTTGAAATTGATTATTTTTTAAGTGAAATTGATTATTTTTTAAGTGAAATTAATAAGTGAATAGGTTAAAAATGATTTTGTTGAAAAGTCAGTCCCAACTCCCAAACAAGCATTTAGTGGTTGGCAACTGTTACATCGGCAGACAAGGAAAAGGATGTTGAGTATGACTCTTTAATTGATTGAATAAAACAAAAATTCTGTACTTCAATCACGCGCTCAACTAAATGAATATATGTCTAATAAAATATAATAATCTAATTTTTAACTAATCAGCCTCATTTTATAAAAAATTTATTTTTTTAAACTTCATTTTCAACCACTCATTCTTCAATAAATTAATATTATACGTAAATCGAAATTTTTTCTTAATTTTTAGCTATACACTATTTAAAAATGTATTTTTCTCTCAGATTTAGGCCCTGTTTGTTTCTGATTCTCAAATCAATTCTCATTTTCAACCACACATTCTTCAATAAAATAATATTTTTCATCACATCAATACTTTTTTCTTCTTTTTCAACCACACATTTCCCATCATATCACTATTCAAAACCAATTATTCCCCCAAAAATCCCTACCAAACAGGCTCTTAATATAAGAGTATGTAAATTTCAGTCATAGTACTGTATTATGGTAATTTGTGGGAGAACCTCTTTTCAAGTGCTTTTAAGAAAGTTCTGATTCATTTCTGTCAACAAACTCCCAATCAATGTCATTTAGCCCTGTTCGGTAGTGGTGTCAATGGCGCTCGGCTCGTACTGTTCACGCCCACGATGAGCCTGAGCACGCTCGACTCGGCCCATTGACACCACTACTGTTTGGTAAGGATAATTTAAATTAAAATCAATAATTAATTTTAATTATATATATTATGTGATCAATAACTTTTTAATCTTACATTTTATCAACTTTTATCAAAATTTATTAGAAAACTTATTTTAATTTCCACCAAACAGGTCTTTAGTCCATGTCTGATCATCATTTTTTAAAATTTATTTTTCTCCAATCTCATTTTGAATATAACATTTTTTTAATAAAATTACCAATGTTAGATTTAGTTAAAAATTAGATTTTTAGTAAATTTTGATAAAATTTGATGAAATATGTGATTTAAAAATTGTAAATTTTATAAAATGTGAACTTGAAAATGATATTGAAGAAAAATGAGTTCTGGGAAAAAAAAAAATGGAGGCTAAACAGGGACAAATTTCTTCCCTACTTTTTTAATAAATATTTTTCTATAAAATTTATTCTAAAAAGTGAAATCAAACGAGTTAATTTTATTAGTACAGTTACAACCTAGTTCACTCTCTTTTTTACAATTTGGCACTTTTAATTTCATATATAAGTCCCAAAACCGTGTTTTGTATGTCTTAAAGTTGCAATTCAATAGCTTGCTTTATAGTTATAAAATCCGGCCTGGTCTGATCGGTTGGACCAAAAAACTGGTGAACCGAGCCCTTGTCCAGAGTATATTAATTTAATAGGAAAGCACATGACTCGGTCGAAAATTGACTTTGACCTAGTTAACAGGCAGTTTTGATCGAGTTAACCTGGCCGATTTATTGACTTTCAAAATTATTTTTAAAATTTTGGAGGTTCAAAAAATTGAACATTGGACCTCTAAATAAAACAATTAGTTCTTCACCATTGGAGTTGTAGAGCACTTTAATATTCTTTATGTGCAATTTTTACATATCTACTTAATCATGTATATTAAAAATAATATTTTTTTCTAAAATTATTTTTATAAAAACTTTGATTAAACATTTTACTTTATTTTATAGACCTAAATAATTAGCGAAAAATAATTTAAAAATAATAACTTTGCCTAAAAAAATTTTCATACTTAAAATTTTTTTTTTAAATATATTTTTATGCAATGATCCACCAGTCCGACCATTAACCCGAGACTCAATACATTGACCGGGTCGGATCTAATAGCTATGGCTTACTTAATGGACTTATTCTAGCAAGTAATTTCCTGTTTCCCACATCTTCCTTGCTCTTTTCTTCTGCCTATACTTAGTTTTTGTTTTCGAGAATGAGTTTGAATGAAAGTCGCATACATTCTTGGGTAAATAATCCATTCCCCCTAGCAAATCAAGGTCTTGTTCAGGTTCAAGCATTAAGGAAGTTTTTTTTTCCTCTCCCATTATACGTCACACAACTTGGGGAATTGTTGGGCTCAGAGATAGATTTAGGGCGGACGTCCCAGTCCCCCTTTTTTAGTGTAAAAAAAAATTATTTGTGAGTAAATTTATTTTTTCTATGTATTAGTCCAGCTTATAGTTCAATCTTAGATTCGTCTCTGGTTGAACCTTTAGCTGTACGAAATCTTTCGGATCGTCCTATCCATTACGGAAGTGAGATCATCGCGACATGGACAAGTTTTGTTGGGGATGAATCTGATGGAGATGAGTCTGGGATAGAGGTCAGTGGTGGAGGTGAGGTGGGCTTGGTTGGGGAATGGGAGTAGAAGAACTTTCATTCTCCTCTGATATCTAGGAATACGAAACCAATGGAGGAGAACTTTTCATGTCCCAAGTTCAATCGTCTTCAAATGGATGGCTAGTGATATTTTCGAGGGATGTGTCGCCTTAAACCATGCCCTCTGTCTGTTGATTTACGTTTACCTTTCTCAACTATCATTCGTAGGTTTTTACCTTCATGGAAAATAGTACCTACTCAACTTCACCCAAATGGGTGGAGAACTCTTTTTGGCTGCCTTCTGTTGTGGAACATCGTAGGTTTTCCCGAAGTGACAGTCGAACAATTTAATGCTTCATACACTTTCAAAGAAGATGGTAAGGACTTTGAATGGTATTACACGAGTGTCAAACCGAACATGAGTGGTTCTACAACGTTGGATTCCCCTTCCTATGTGAAAAGGCAGAAATAAGGATTTTTTTTATCTGAGGGGGCTGTTAGTTCCACCCATCTGAGGTATATAGGGATAAGATAGTCCCCACTCATTATCAGAAATTAAGTGATTTAGTTTTGTTAAAATTTACCATGGATTGTTTATTTTTATGAATTATGATAGATTTTCTTCTTCTTTGCAGCTTACCATCAAGCTTAAATAACTCTAGATCTAATGGAGAGATTTGACGGGATCCGAGCTCTTAGTCATTATTAGAGGTCTTGCTTATGATGGTGGAACCGCACCCAGTGAGGGGATGCAGCTGCGCGTGCTGGGCTTCGTCGAAACTGTGGAAAGAAGGAAAAAATAATAATAGTGAGTTGGCGATTTTTAGGTTTTTGTCTTTTTCTATTTCTATTTTTTTAATAGTTTTGTCATTTCACTTGGGCGCATTCCACTGGACATGTGGGCCTTTTTTAAAAAAACCAGGCCCAATCCAAAAATATATGCCCAATAACCCAAACTAAATGGATTTGATATTGAAGGCTAAAGTTTTGATGCATAAAGTTAGGCAGCTCCAGTTATACGCTTGACGCCTCCACCTCCGCCTCCTGGTACGCCAAGCACCTGCTGGCAACGACGATGATGAGGCGCTGTCGACAGACTCCGGACTGTCGGACTTCCCGTAATTGGTGACTAGTGAGTGCATTTCTCCTTCACTCCTCTGTCGTTCTCTTTCCCTCTCTCTCTTTGGTTTTGGTTTTATTTATTATTTATGACTTATGAGTTTTTATTTATGTTCTATGAGTTAATTGTCAATTTAGCATTCAAATGAGAATTGTGAATTTGTTATTTCTGAAAAATAATTTATCTTGTATGAGTTATGAGTTATAATTTATTATTTATGAGTTTTGATTTGATTTGAGAATTTATGTTTAGGAAATTAGGGCGATTGAAAAAAATCAATTGAGAAGATTTTGGCCTTAATTCAACTATGCGTAGTCTATTTTTTAATCAATTTCAATTGAGAAATAAATTAGGGCATTTGGCAGAGTTTGGAACAATTTTTTCAACTGAAACGAAAGTGCATACCTAGTTTTTGTAGTTCTAGTAGTGCATCTAGTACCTCCATTGCTTCTAATCGAATATATTGAATAATTTTTAATACTATTTAATTAAATATTAATAAATGATTCTGCGATTACGATCGTTGATTGTTGACGGTCAACGGTCAACAGTCAAGGTCCGCCTTAGCTGAACATAGACCCTGGATTCGCCACTACTTGCTCAGCTTTGATTAATGGCTCCAACTTCTTTCAAGTAGGATTTTTCTTATAGACGCTCTTCCAATTTTAGGTATATCATATATTGTCTTTAAATCTCCTGATACCTGTTTGTTTCAACATAGGTCCTAGTTCTATAATGAGAGGATTTGCTAATACACGTCAGAATTACGTAGCAAGGGAAGAAAAGAGAAAAGCCTCAGCAAATCCCGATGCTTCTCTAACTCGAAGCTCCAAAGTGAGCTCCTCCACGTACACTCCCTCCAACTTCGATTTCATCTCAAACTGTAGCTTCATCCGACTTCTCCACCAAAATCGGACCCGATGGTTCCTTCATTTCTAGAACAACTTCCCAAGTCAATTCTCCAATCCACTCAAGCTTTCGTTTGCTAAACATTCCTAGACAGAACTTGGATGAGCTTATAGGGCGTAGACCAGAAGCCTTGTTGGATTTGAAAGTGTTATGCTCTAAGTCCAATCAATTTTGGACATAAACACTTTTAATATATACATAATCGATACGTATTTATGGAAATATCTATTATTGAATTAAATTAATATTCTAATAATTAAATAATAGATTCAAGTCTTAGTAATTTATTAATCACAAGGAGTTGTGATTGTGAGTTACAAATCACATATGCCTGAATCTTAAATCGTCTATGGTCGTATGTAATAATGAGATACAGATATTGTTATTACGGATAGACCATCACTTGTGACATTTCTTACTTGTGAAGTAAGTAGCTGATCTCACAAATTAAAGTGTGGTAACATTTAAACGAACACGTGGACGTTTTGTTATAGAACAAAACATTGGAGACCCTCTGGAAGATTCCACATTGATATCTATCTGAGTATCGTGATCAATCTCTAACGTTCGGTAGTAGAATTGGTCCCTAGGTTTGAAGTCATCATAGTGCCTTATATGATGGTAGTCATACTTTGGTAATGTTGGATGTTGCTCTACTAAGAGTCGCTAATACAGTATCGTTCAGGTATGTCAAGAATCATATTAAGGTTGTGAATGATCAATAGAGGATTCGTCACTCTAAAATAGAAAGAGATTATGATCTACATTTTATCCAGTTAAGTTGATAATGAAATCATTGGTCAAGGTGAACTCATAAGTCGAAAATGAGTTTTTGACTTACATTGACTTTACAGTGAGATAAAAGATATGATCGATAATTGAAATTGACACATATCCATATCTCATAATTGATTGAATCATATTGACTAAAGGATTATAGTTTCACGGTAAATGAATAAGTTTGGTTTTGTTACACCATATGACATTTTCTGTCACATGTATTGCCTTCGCACATTGTTAGATGTCGACCTGGGACGACAAATGTAAATTAGTGATAAATTAGAAGTAGTGTTTTCATTTATCGATTTTGATTAGATCAAAATAATAATTCACGTCGTTAGACATCGTGATTGGGAACCTAATGGATCATATACAAAAGAGAATTAGAAGAATGAGATTTATTAATTAACTAGCAAGTGTTAGATAATTAATTAATTGTGTTGTTTAGTAATATGTTCGAATTAATTAATTGGATTAATTAATTCATGAACCAGATTAATTAATTTAATTCATTAAATATTAGACCAAGTTAAGTTTAAGAGACGGTCAAGCCACTTGAGCTTATGTTAATAGGCCGCTGGGGTTTGAAAACTATATAGAATAATTATCATTTTTGCTAGCACAAGAAAAGAAAACTCTAGTCATCATTCTTATTTTCTATGTGGATCACCATTGGAGGCTAGACAATTGGACAACTTAGATTGCAGATCGTGATCATTCGAGTTTGAGAATCAGCAATGGAGTTTGCAAAATTCATCAAATATATTATTCTAAACACGGTTTCTATCTAAGCACAAAGCAGATACGTGGTGGGAATTGAAAAATAATTTATTTTCTACTGTGCATGATTAAGTAAATTCCCTATAGGATTTTAACCGGGCTCCTTTCCCATCGTGAGCAATTACTTATTCATTTCCTCCACCGCTGAGAAACCAAGCACGGCTGCTTACGAAGATTGGAATGATTGTGAGCAAGGCTATTTACATCAGATGAGCGCAAAGGAAAAGTGCATTACAACATCAATCTATACTCATAGATCTGTTATTCACCTTATGTCCATGTCAAATAAGATATGTTCTATGTCAATGTACTACATTTTATATATTTCAGGCTCTATCACGGCGACTACAGAAATGGAGATCATTCAAAAGTTTAGAGATAATGCACTATCCATATACTAAACTACAGAACATGAAAAAGCTCGTCGTAAGGAGGCTAAAGTGAAGTGGACGGAGGAACGTACTACACTTAATGTCTATCTAGAGGCTAAGTTAGCTGTTAGAGCGCAGCTAGAGAAATAAATGGAAGAGGCTAGGGTAAGAGAAGATCGCCTTAAGGTAGAGGAAAAAGCTAAGTGGCTGAAAAGTTAAGGAAGGTAGAACATGATAAAAAAACATGCTGATGAGGAGGCTGCCAAGTCAGCAAATGCTATGGTAGAGTGGAAGAACTCGCCACAGGTCGATGTTCGCAATCATAAAGTGTATATAGTGGCCTTGAATGAGGTTATCAACTTCATCGAAGGGAAAGTTTCGAGCTTTGACCTAACCTTCCTTTATGAGGCACTGTAAAAACAGGAAGCATTTCTTGGGGATATGATAAAGGTAAAACCTCCAAGAGTGTAGAGAGATGATGATCCTTCTTCATTTCAAGTCGACCTTTCAATTCAGTCAAGCTACCAACATGCTGTGGACTTACCTTCTGCCGCTTGATAGATTCTGCTCATTTCATTTCATATCATTTAATGAACAAATGTTTTTAATAAATATAATTCTTTACATCTCTTTCATTTTATAGAGTTTTGCATAAGTGAAGTATTCGAAACATAAATTCCTCTAGAACGGAAAAAATAGTCCTAAATACTTGAAGAATTTAATTAAGTGTTGCAGCACGGACATACTTATTTAAGAGAGAGAGAAAGATGTCCTATTTCCACGAAATATTTAGAGAGAGAGAGAGAGATGTCCTATTTCTATGAAATATTTTTCTAACTGTTGTAGGGTTTAAAACCTTTTTTCATACTACTGAAGAGCAGGATTTAAAAATATCATTAGAAAATTTGACTAAGTGTTGCAGTACCAGCATACTTAGTTCGGACATAGCAGTAGAGTTGTCCTATTTCCATGAAATTTTTGTCTAAGTATTGTAACACTCACAACCTTAGCTCATGCCATTGAGGAGTAAGGTTTAACAATTTCATGTAGGAAATTTATCTAGTATTGCAACTCGGGCTTACTTAGTTCGGACAGAGTGGAGAGTTGTCATATATGCGGGAGAGTTGTCATATTTCATTGAAATTTTTGTCTAAATGTTGTAGCACTTAAAACTTTAGCTCATGGGAGTAGGATTTGAAAATTTTCACATAAAAAAATTGTCTAAGTGTTGTAGGACGAGTGTATTTAGTTCGGCCAGAGCACGAAAGCTGTCCTATTTCCCTGAAAAAAATTTCTACATATTGTAACACTTGCAAACTTAGCTCATGCTACTGAAGAGTAGGCTTTGAAAATTTCATGTAGGATATCCCCGTTTTAGAATTTTGTGAGCTAAGGATTGCCCTCCAACATAATTGTCACAAATTCCCTCATATATTTCTTGTAGAGCATATAGGACATCCTCTTCATTCAAGTACCTCAATAGTGGAGTATATCCTCTCTTGTATAGGTCAACATTCATTAAAGTCTACCTAGATAGCCTCAACTTCAACTTATGATCTTTAGCTGGATCCGTGGGACACTCTCCAATTTTGAGGAAATTGGATGATCTTATCCAGGTCGGCTTGGGGTCTATAGCAATAAATTCCATGATGTCCTCTTCAATGGTGTGACATTTGAATTTTCCCAGAGGGATACTATCAAGCTCGTTTGCTCCTTCTCTGGTTCCGAGTCTAGCCAAGGCATTGGCATAACTGTATTGGAATCGAGGTATCCGCTTTACCTCTACAGTCTCAAAGTTTTGTAACTCCTTCGGATAAGCTCGGAGATCATTGATCATTCTATCTACCTTAGTTTGAAAGGTCTCGTTAATCTCATTAACAATGATTTGTGAATCACTATACACCAATATCTTGAGCGCTTTCAATTCTTTTCAACCTCAATGTTGGAGGCCTTGAAAACGAAGGTCAGTACTTCGCAAAAATAGTGGCGTTCTAGACTAATCAATACTATTTCTCGCTTATGACCGAGCTCTAGTAAAGGATCCATCAACAAACAACTAACAATGACCGTTTCTTTGTAGTTCTTTTGAGGGATATAAATTGAATTCAAGCACAAAGTTAGCTAAGACCTATCCTTTTATGGCTACCATGACTTGTATGAAATACCAAATTGTCCTAGCTCAACAACCCATTTAACTAAGTGCCTAGAGATGTCTGGATTTTGCAAAGACTTGCCTCAAAGGGTAATTGGTCAGGACCTCTATAAGATGCTTTAGAAAATACGGCTGCAGCCTTCTTACAAACATGATCAAGGTGTAAGCCAACTTTCCCATTGGAGAATAACATAATTTGAGCTCATGAAGAGCTTTACTAATGTAATACATTGGATGTTACATACCATCCTCTTCTGTAGTGAGTATGACGCTTAATGCATGTTCTGATACGGCTAAGTAACAATCTTTTATTCGCCTTAGGTACAAAGAAGACTTGTTATATGCTTAACACACGCAAGTTGATGATCCTATCCTTGGCAGAGTTGATTCTCTCATGAAAATACTGACTAATTGAAGACAATGTAGGAGTAGGAATTTCAATCAACTCAGATGCAACAACATAAGTTCTTTAGTATCCTGCAGCTATGGAAATAGGACTCCAAGTATTCCCGAAAAGGGTAAGCTAACAGGTGGTTGAGGGCAAAATAAATAAAAAAGCAAGTCAAAACTTATCTAGATGGTGTCTGAGCTAACCACATTTTTAGTTCTTGAATGCCGTATGACACTCTTGAGTCCATTCAAACTTTTTTCCTCCTCGGAGCGTTTCAAAAAAGGGTTTATAGCAATTAGTGGATTACCTCAAATGCATACTTAAGGAGATTAAGCTTCATTTTATATCTTTTAAGAATTTTGAACATTTCTAACATATGTTGAATGGGATCCTTAACAGCGACGCTCTTTACTAGCATATCATCAACAAAAACTTCCATAGTCTTGCTAGCTATTAGGCGAACATGGAGTTGAAGTGTCATTAATACATAGCTTCGGTATCTTTGAAACCAAATAGCATTATCTTATAACAATATAGGACTCAGTTCATTATGAATGTGCTCTTAGTGTGGCTCGTACACAGGATTTGGTTATATCAATAATAGGCATCCATAAAACTGAGTAACTCGTCTTCGGTAGTGGCATTAACCATTTGATATATCCTTAGGTAAGGAAAGCTATATTCAGGACATGCCTTGTTAAGGCCGGTAAAGTTTATGCACGCTCGTTAGTCTCCATTGTTTTTCTTAACAAACACCAAATTGGCAATCCATTTTGGGTAGACTGCCTTCTTAATGAATCCATTTACAAGAAAATTTTCCACTTCCTTTCATAAGGCCTTGTACCTTTCATCGTTGAGTGGTCTCCGTCTTTGCTATTTAGGTTAGGCCGTAAGGTCGATGTTGAGCTTATAGAAGGAAATCTTTAGATCAATACATTCCATATCTTTATGGCTCCACGCAAATACGTCAAAGTTCTGATTGCTGAATTCTACAAGTTTAGATTGGAATGGTTGGCATAGTTCATGTCCGATCCGAAGTTCTTTTGAAGATGTGTCAAAATTGACCTAAATCTTATCCAGTTCCTCCACAGGCTCTGTTCCCTTATCATTGAGTTTGATTCTTGGATCTAGTGAACCGCGGTCGAATTCTACTTGGTTAGCCATGTTTACTCCGATATAGGTTGGAGACTTCAAAATCTTTTGTATAACAGGGTAATGCACTATACGACATTTTTCTGTAGCTTTCTTGTTGCCTTTGATCTCTCCTACTCTATGAGGGGTTGGGGATTTAATTAAGTAGTGGTACATCGAGACAATATTGCTCTTAAGTCAAAGAGTAGAGGGTGTACCATAATGGTATTGTATGGTGAGATGGAGTCTAATATCACGAATTTGGCGACAACTTTGGCCCAAAGTAATTTCTTCGACCTCCACAGTGAGCTTGATTCTTCACTTTGGCATTGTCAAAGCTCCATTCAATCTAAGAATTGGATTTGAGTATCATTACAAAAAAATGTAAAGAGATTCCCATCCACTTGAGTGCATTGACATAGGGGATGTTAAGGGAACGTCACTTGTCTACCAACACTTTAGTTATGTTCGTCTCGACTATGGGTAGGGCAAAACAAAAACAACTAGATAAGGATGATGGTCTTACCTCTATTTCATCGAAGCATAAATTATCATCTTCAAATCTTTTATGGTGCTTTTTTATAATGCCTAATCTGGTCAGGTTTGTAAAGTCTCGAATTTTATATCTTAAGTTGGTTGGTGTAGCACATTTAAGAACGAGCTATGGAGTCTCAGCCCATTTAAGGTAACGGAAGCCCAATTCATAAGTTATTTAAAAATAAAAAAAATTTAAACATTAAGTTTAAATAAATTTGATTACAATGTTTTAATGAATAACTGGGTTGCCACAATAGTCATCTGCATGGTATTCACATAGGCAATCCAAGTTTGAATCATCATGCTTGATTTTATAAAATATTGTTGGGAGTAAAAGAAGTCTCACATCGGCTAGACATGGGAAATATGATGGGTTTATAAGTGTAGGACAATACTTCATTGGTATGAGGCCTTTTGGGTAGTATCCAAAAGCAAATTCTTGAGGGCCCAGACCCAAAGCGAACAATATCATACCAATGTGGAGTTTGCCGAGTCCTAACAATTGGTATCAGAGCCCAGGGCCCAAAACTTAGCCTGACGAATGCAGCAGAAAACGTGGTGGAGGTCCCCCCCTAATTAGCCTTGCGTCTGGCTATAAATCATCAACGTTTGAGGTGCCATGTGTCGAAAGTCTTCTTGACATAAAAATATGGTAGCCAGGAGGCGGGTCCCATTTGGTCGAGAGCAACGACAATAACGGCGGTACAAGATGATTGGCTGATGGATTATCATTTGAAGGGAGGCCACAATGATGTGGTCCTTCGTTCCAGAGGAGGATTATTGGGAGTAAAAAAAGTCCCACATCGGCTAGACATGAGAAATATGATGGGTTTATAAGTGTAGGACAATACTTCATTGGTATAAGGCCTTTTGGGTAGTATCCAAAAGCAAATTCATGAGGGTTCGGCCCAAAGCGAACAATATCATACCAATGTGGAGTTTGGCGAGTCCTAAAATCGGGCTCAGTAAACCACCAAATCAACGCCGACAATGAACAACCAAATCTCCAAAGCTATAACCTCCCAAAACCGGTTCCTTTGAGTTCCACAAAGGAGTGAGGTGAATGATATTTGGCAGCCCAAACTAGACACTAAGGCTAAGAGAAGAAGGATGATAAGTTAGCACAAAGTGAAACTCTATTTTCTCTCAATTATTACACTCACGGCTCCAACAATCAATTCACATTAGGGCAAGACAAAAGAAACTGACCCACTTATAAGCCAACCAAAATGGGCTTCTGGGTTAAAGCAAAGTGGCCCAATAAGTACCAATAAATGGGCCTCTAATCTTAAAGCCGTTCAAGGTAAATGGGTCGGGCCATGAGCAACACTAATGAGATTATACTACTTCAAATGACCCCACTTAGGTTGTCGGAGTGGTTCGTTCATTTGTAGTGTCGACATTTCACTCCAATCATCGACTGAGGCCTATGAAGTCTTAATCCAAACTGTAAACCAATTTAATATCATCGTCCGGGATTTATTGGTATCAAAACCCAACAAATCTCCACCTTGATTCTCAATCAATCTGCAAGCAACCAAAACACAATGTTTATACTTGCACAATCAAGGTAACCAATAAAATTGGTATCACAGACCTTACTTCGTGTTTCGAACCCGAAACACATACCATACCTGCTTCATGTACTCACCAGGGCTAAGATCATGCATATGACGAAGATATCATATAGGATAACACAGATCTTTTCAAACATGTTCACACAGAACAACAGATTAACACCAAGTCAATAAACAGGCCAACACATACACAACAAATGCATAAATGACCTCACGAAGAAGATCTCACCACACTTATCATATCCCATTACGTGTTGCTCGAACCTAAAGAACACATATCTCACCTCATCGCCCACCATGCTCACTAGACTAATAACTCAAAACACATGTCTAACTGGTAAATTTCTATAGATTCTAGGTTCTCGGGATAATCCTCCATCACCGCATCACTTCTCCAACCTAAGTGGATAATGGGTCTCCACCTAACAGAAGTGATAGAAGTGAATCTCTCGCACTCCACCTGATCAGGATCTCTTACAGATAAAGGATTCCAATGTTTGATCACTTCACCACCCTGATCTAAATGTCACATTCCACATCCTACGGTACAAACCACCAATGTACCCGTATGCTTCCATTCTCCACTTTACCAAAAGACACACACACACACACACACACACACACTGCTAATTCATCCCAAACCCACTATGAATGCAAACATATTACACAAAGGAATAAAATCACTCCAATTCATGCCAATGTACATATCAAACACATTGAAATACAACATATAATCATGCAACCGAATTGAGCTATCACGTACATGTAGAAAATGATTACACACGGATGCAAATGCAGTAACTAGGGTAATACTTAATAGGGTTCATTAGAGTCATCACTCGACCCTAAAACCAGATTCATTTCGCCTTTAAACTTACCCTTCTTCTTGGGACAATCCCTAATGAAATGTCCAGACTTACCACAGCTGTAACACCGTCTACCACTAAGTTTGTCCAGTCACTTGCCCTTCTTCTTATCACTTTCATCACTCAAGTCACTACTCGAATCACTGTTATCTTGAGATCTACTCAAACTCATTTGCTTAAACTTCATTCTACTCCTCATCATATGCAACTCACCAGTTTGCTTATCTTCTTTTTCAGTCTTAATATCAATTTCCTTACTCCTAAGGGAATCTATAAAAATCTTGAGGTTAAGGTGTCCCTACCATACTTAATCGCATTCTTAACCTCTCTATATGAATCAGGCATAGAATTAAGTAAAATGATGGCCTTATAGGTTTCAGCCACTTTTTCATCACAGTTAATGATGTCTTGAATCAACTTGTTAAAAACATCAAAATTGTCATCAAGATTCTTTAAAGGATCCATTTTAAAATTGAAAAATCTTTCGAGCAAGTACAGCTTATTCGGAGTAAATTCTTCAACTTTTTTCAAAGTTCTTTGGTAGAATCGAGTTTTTCAACTTTTCTCAAAACAGTGTCAGACAAGTGTAAAATGATAGAAGTGTATGCAAGTTCATCCGATTCTTCTTTTTGTGCTTCTGTAAAAATTTTCGATAATTTTCCATCAATGGCTTTTGAAACTTTTTGTTTGACCAAAATACCCTTCATCTTTTGTTGCTAAATTGAAAAATCCTCTTTCCCGTTGAAAATTTCAATTTCGAAATGTGACGACATTTTGAAAAACAGAACAACCAAAATGCACAAATAGGTACACAAAATAATCCTTAGGTAGCAATATACACCATTCTAGATTCCCAGGGTTTTCGTGAGACTCAAAATCTCAGATCAAGGAAACGTTTGAATGGTCAAGTCCAAGGTGTTCTTAACAGGATAATCAATGCAAACGAAGATATATAAACAAAAATTCAAAATTTCCATGCAATGCAATCTCACATAGCGACTAAACATCTGTTATAACACAAACACAATTACCAACTTTCAATCAAATTCAATACTTCAAATAGAGCAAGAATTCCTAAAATTCTAGCACAAGCAATTGTTACCCCTTCACAGCAACCCCAATCCTAGTGTCACCCACACGATGACTCGTTAATGTTGAAATTTAAACGGAATAAGCCAATTTACCAGAACGAACCTATCTGAGTCCGTAAATTACGAGAGAAGCAAACTTATCACTTTAGGGCAACCACTCTTTGCCCAAAGTCTCCAACAACTGCGGCAGCAACAATTGAATTATGAAGCCTGAAACACTAAACTGCGGCAGCAAAATCGTCTAATTTTCTCCGCGAAGCCTGAAACACTAAACTAAAAATATCAATACGTTCAGAAAGTAAAAAATAACAAACTACTTGAAGGAACCCAGGCCTGGATCAGCGCCACGTGCTCTCACGCGCCTTCACAGTCCATGTGCATGGGCCCCGCGCCATCGCCACGCACTATTCCCTCATTCACGCTCTGGTCAGGCAACACCGCCTCCACCTGCAGAGGCCTCATGTGGTGCTGGATTCTCCAGAAATTCACTAGTTTCACCGAAAAGTTGAGTTGTAGGTCCGGTTTTTCGCACTAAATCTGGGCAGTTTTTTCACCAGATTTTTCTGCTTGATTTTGGACAGTTTGGCCAGAAATAATCACTACCTAATGCTCTGATACCATTTGTGAGATTTTAGCTTCAATATCTTCAAGAAATCGGGCTTAGTAAACTACCAAATCAACACCAACAATGAACAACCAAATCTCCAAATCTACAACCACCCAAAATCGGTTACTTCAAGTTCCACAAAGGAGTGAGGTGAATGATATTTCGCAGCCCAAACTAGCTACTAAGGCTACGAGAAGAAGGAGGAGAAGTTAGCACAAAGCAAGATAAAGCACAAAACGAAACTCTCTTCTCTCTCAATTCTCACACTCACGGCTCCAACAATCAATTCACACTAGGGCAAGACAAAAGAAATTGATCCACTTATAAGCCAACCAAAATGGGCTTCTAAGTCAGAGCAAAGCGGCCCAATAAGTACCAATAAATGGGCTTCTAACCTTAAAGACGTCCAGGGTAAATGGGTCGGACAAGGAGCAGCACTAATGATATTGCCTACTTCAGATGGTCCCACTTAGGTTGTCAGAGTAGTTCGTTCATTTGTGGTATTGATAGTTCACTTCAATCATCGACCGAGGCCTAAGAAGTCTTAATCCAAACTGTAAATTGGTTTAACATCATCTCCCAGGATTTATTGGGTATCAAAACCTAGCAAATATTTTTATTAAATCGTTTTAGAGTTGAAAACTTCTCATTTTTCACATTAAGCACAATTATATCAAGTTAATTGGATAGAATAACTGTTATTAATGGACATTCATAGAAATAGGTAATATAAGTCACATAAATAATTTATTTTTCTTCATTTTTCATCATGTAAATATTTTATAAGGATTGTTTTTTAATGGGCTTAAAGCTCTTTAAATTTTTTAATTAAAGACTTAATTTAACAAGGTTAATGATGATATAACTCTCTTATTTAGCTTTTCACTAAAAATGGAGGTTACGAGAATGGGAAAGTCACTTTTTTCCACACTTCTCCTCAAATCTGAATTTGCTAAAAAAATTCTCTCAAAACTCTCTTTTAAACCAAATTAAGCTCAAAAGAATAGCAAGAATGTGAAAGAAAATGGCTTCTACATATTTTGTTTCTTTATATTTCAAGAAAAATCAAGGTAGGTAGTGCTAAGTATTTACCCTTTTCATTCATTGTATGTATATATTTGTATGCTTGTGATGTGTGTTAGAATTTTTGAAGTTAAGAACAAAGTGGTTTATGTATGACCATAACCGATTTCTACGATCCCAATGAAGTTTTCGGAATCATGAATTTGCCGGTATTCATTTTCGTGAAATGTTAAATTCTTCCATATCACTTTGTATATATGTATATATGTTTATGACCAAAAGGGTGCACCAATTGATATTACTCCTACTGAGTTTAAAGCTCACACCATTTAAGTTGACAAAATTTTCAGGCTAAAAGATGGTCAAAGAAGTGAGATTTACGTGGATTGCAGAAAATTCAAAAGGAGAAAGGTGATTCATTAGTGTAATTAGTCACATTCAAAGAGTTTCTAATTCTCATTAGTTATGTAACTTATGTTTAATTGTAAAAAGATGTTAGTTTATCTTTCTTTAGGACTTCTATTTCTTGTTCTTAATGTAATTATTGAAATTTTTAATTGGTTTAAGTATGCATATAAACAAAGTTGCTAAAGAAGTTAAGATTAAATTTTAGACTTGTAAACAATAATTTCCAGCTTATTGCCTGAATTTTGTCACCTCGTGCTAGATATAATTCTTGACAAAACTAGTGGGATTTGAAAGCTCTATGAGTCCTCTGTCCGTTGGTTTTGGAATCAAGTCAATTGAAGGTCGGTAGGATAAGTTATGCCCTTTTCTGTGTGCCGTGTTTAGTGTACCAGAGAACAATTTTTTTTTTTTTTTCACATGTTTGGGTGTCCATTTGAGTGCCTAAATTATGTTAGAAAATTCTGAAATTTTACTATGTTGTGCTTGGATGAGTTTATAAAATAATAGAAAAATTTCATAGAATTATGAATTCAATAAATGGTCCAAATTAGCTTGCTCGTTGGGTTTCTTGTTGCTGAATTTAACTACGCTAATGTACACTAACATTCATTTTAATCCTCCATTTTATTTTTTTATTTAAAAAATCAAAGTTAACTACCTTAAATCAATTGTTTCCAGTAGAATGTAAGGCTAACTACAAACTTAAAAGAAAATTAAGAAATTTTTTATTTAACCCGAATTTTTAAAAGAAAAAAACTTTTTTTTTTTACAATTTTCAAACTCCAAGATTTGGGTCGTTACAAGGTTGGCCGAAATATGTTTCTTTAGCCGAGCTTCCTTAGATTAATCAATTTGACATTGTTGAAGCATATTTAGGGCGTGTTCGATCGTGCTTAAAATCCAATTAAAATTGAAAATATAATTGTTATTGGGCCAACTCGTCTAATAAAAGTCAACAATAACGACTAATTTTTCAGTTTTAATCTGATTTTAATCTCTACCTAACACGCTCTTATTCCTGACCTAGGCAAATCAACTTTAGAGGACCTAGCCTCAGCTTGGTCTCATCAAATAAGGGCCTTCACTTGCTTTATTAGATCTTGACACTCGTTCTTGGTATAGCCAGCCGACCTTTGGAGCTGACAATACTTATGATGATTGGTCCCCCATCATGCTTTTCTTTATGGGAAGGGGGTCTATGAAAGACCTCCTTGTCTCCTACTTTCACAAAGACCCTTTCAAAGAAGTGTTCGAAGGATGATATTATTGGAATCTTTTTTAGTAAGGTCGAGGTCTCTCTATATCTCCTTTCTTTTCTTCATTCTGACTTTATTTTTTGTCCGTTCATTTTATCTTTGGACCGTGCTAGCTGATTAATCTCAACATGTGCCTCTTCTTATTCCGAGGTTGCCTCTTCCACTCCCATGTGTTTTTCAGCTCAAGTGGGAAACTCATGATCAATTTTATGTCCATCCTCGCGAAAAAATCACCAGAATCTTGTTTTTGGCCTCAAGTCAAATAGAACTACTATCAATGTTGCATCATCTGAAATTTTTTCCATTTTCATGGATTGTATGTCAAACCTATTGAGACAACTTTTAAGCGATTCACTTCGCCCTTGTTTAATGCTCACCAAGCATTCTTTGGGGGTGGCCCTGGTCCTGAAATCCATAAACTGAGCTAGGAATGCAGTGGCTAGGTCTTTCCATTTTTTGACAGATTCTTGTGTAAACTCCTGTACATATAATGGCGTCGCTGACCCTGTGCAATTCCATCCATAACGTATATTGTTAGGAATAGTGAGCCTAACTCTACCTAATAAAACCGGTTTATTAGAGAAGGATTGCCCTCACCTTATTAAGTGGATCATTTATATTTTCCCAATCAATGTGGGATTCTAATACGCCCCCTCACGCATAGCATGGACCATACCAAACAACTGTAAACAAATCGATATTGGGTGGCACCCAACATTGTATAATTGGGCCAGCTCTGATACAATGTTAGGAATATTGAGTCCAACTCCACCTAATAAAATCGGTTTATTAGGGGAGGATTGCCCTCACCTTATTAAGTGGATCATTTATATTTTCCCAAACAATGTGAGATTCTAATATATATCTCCATCCCAACGACAACCAATGGGTTGGGGGCATTTTTAGCTTTCCATGAAAGTAGAGTCGCAGTTAGTAAAGTACTATTCTATGACTCTTTTATGCTGGCATCCAGGTCAGTTATGTGCTTTATTAGTTGGCTAATTTCGAGTTGATTATCCTTTCCTTCCATTTGCTCCTTTTGACAAGGGCGAGGTTGTTCAATATTTGGTGTTAATGAACAATGTGTACCCAGCCGGTGAATACGTTCTATGTCAATTTAATTATTTTTTATGTTGGTGGGGGAGGACTTCTTACTTCGCCTGTTTAGCTTTTGGATGATTCCTCCCCTAAAAAGTGTGACTTCTTTGAACTAGAGGTTGCCCAATTCTTTCTCTTGTAGTGGATTCCACATCGGTTTCGGCCAATGGAAAAGGTGGTAGCATACTTCTATTCCATTCTTTGTACAACATGGGTTAAAGGTTCTAGGTCTTCTTTGATGGCAATGTGTTGAGGTTGGCTGCCCTCTAAAAAATCATTTTTCCTTTCAAAATTCCTTGGATGCTAGTTTCGTACAGATTAGTACGGGAATTATTTTTGGAAGCCGGGCTATGACTCATGGTCGTATTAAGGTTGGGCGTGTAAGGAACTTTTTTATGGCAATTTGGGTTGTATTTTATAAGATCCTCCTTCTAACGTAAAACTGTTGATGTTTAAAAATAACTAATTCACTTTTGATCAACGTAATTGCTTGATTGATCGAAGTAACAGAGTTTGAATAATAAAAACTAGGGTTTTTTTGGAGTGTTTGTAGAGAGTCTACTGAAAGTACATTTAGTTCAATCCTTTGGGTAGAACATTATACTTCCATTTACGGGTACCCCAACAAGCCAATTGGCAGCCAGAGTCACATCAGGCACAGTACATCCCTTAAAATCCAGGCCTTTACCCAAAATTTGAGAACTTTTGATTGGTTATCGAGGTCAGTTTAAATAGGTCATGATGATGTTGGGATAGTAGGTAATCATTACTATCTGTGATTGGATGCAATTATGCAAATATCATTACCGTCACTTAGTTCTTTAGGTTAAGTTGCTTGAGGGCTGATGGTATTACATAGGGACACATTGAGCAGAGTGCAATGATTATGCTTCTTGGATGACTGCGGTGTAGGGACGAGCTGAACTGCGTTGAGGGGCTGGGCTCGATTTTTCTTCAATTGTGGTAGGCCGATGTTTTCAGATGAGTCCGAATCCCAACCGATTTAATTATATTAGATCTTTAAATAGATGTAAGGACTCATGCAAAAAATAATTAACATTTGTCATGTTTGTAATAAACTATAGAGGGAATATAAGAAAATAGAGTCAATAGATTAACATGTATTTTATTAAAACTAAAATTCTATATTTATATGTAAGAGTTCTAATATATTAATGGTCATTTGCAGATATTAATTATTGACAACACTCCTTCTTAAATGACTATTTAGAAAATAATTGTCACCTATAGCATTGTTTGACAAAAATTCGATAAGACATCAAACGAAGAAAAAGTACATAAAATTTAGAGGAATAATATGTCGTTTTATTAAGATCTAATAAAAAAAAATCAATGGGAAAAAACTTGAGTAAAGAAAAAAGAGTATAATTATTCCCCTTATTTTAATTAATGATTTTTAGTAAATTTCGATAAAACTTAATTAAATGCGTGGTTGAAAAATTGTAGAATTCATGAAATTTGTGGTTAAATAAACCGTTGATTTTGGTTAAGATTAAAATCTGAATTTTAATCGTACCATATTGGGGCTTATATTTTATGCGTTAGTATCTTCAATGTAACAATTACGATGATGTGTCATTGTTCATTTCTTCTTTAAATAAGTAGCACTTTACTTTCGAGGCACTTCAAAGAATAGAAATCACATGGATAAAATAGAAAATAAGGTAAAATACCCCTAGTTCAGCTTAATTTGTTCACGAAAATTGAGGACATGATGTTATGTCAAAGCATATTTGGTAAAACCAAAAAATGTTTTTTTTTTTTTTTGTCAAAGCATATTTGGAAAATTCTTGAGAACCCCAGTTCTTGGAATATACCCCAACTTCATTTTTATTTTATTTATTTTTTTCACAAAAGTAATGATTTATTTCACTTGCTTCAATCATAAAAAAAACTGCAGTTTGGTGGGTGGGTTGGTGAAGTCTCCAAAAAGGATATAAGAAGAGTTTTGGTGGATAGTTGGTGAAGGCGCGAGAGGAGTCTTGGTGAAGCTCTTCTTATGTTGATTAATTTGTAGGAAAATTCATTGGCTGTGTACTTTTTATTTTGTTTTATTTAAAGAAGAAGGTATATTTGTCATTTTACAAGATTTTATTGAGAAATTGAATAAAATAATATTTTATTCCTCATTCAAAAGGTCATATAGGTGGATTTTTTGTGCCAACTTTAAATTGAATTAATGGCAACATTAATGAGAATGGACAGTTCGTATATGAAGAATTTTCGTCAATATGAAAAGATATGAAATATTTCGCAATATGGACACCGTCAAAAGGATTTTGCACTAATAACCCAAGAAAAAAATAAAGAACTAATTTCAACTGTTGTTTCAAATCTTTTTTTTTTCTTTTTTAAAAAAGTGCAAATGAGTTCAAAATAAATAATAACAAAATTAAAATTAAAATCATAATAATGAAAATTTCTCTCTCCCACCTACCGCCAGGGTAGGAAGAAGTTAGGGTAGGTGTGAGAGAAATGAATATTTTTTTTATTTTTTAATAATTTTTGGAATTTGTTTGTACTTTTTTGAAAAAATTGGAATTACAATTGAAATTAGTTCTTCATATTTTTCTTCTTTTCTTTTCATTTTAATAGAAGACTATATTCATCGTTTTAAAAGGCTTTACTGAGAAAATGGAGTCTTTCACAATTCAAAAGTCATATAGGAGGTTTTTTTTGCCAAAATGAAAGTATATGAAGTACTTCACAATATGTTCAGAGGAGCCACTCATGAATGTTAGTGTATTTAATTGGGAACAATTCTCAGATAATTTTAAAAAGTCTACTAACTTTATGCTTACTTTTCAACTTTTTTATTTCTCAAAATATCATTTTTTATTTTTTTGTTATTTATTTTTTTACAATAAACTTTGTAACACCATTATATTATAGTAAATAAAATTATGCTACACACAGTTTACTACTCTGTTTCCAATGTTGCCACCGTCCTCGTGACACAACATAGTTAAACTTTGTCACCTATTTCTACTGTTATTACGATGGTCACCACCAGGACTTGTAACATTTAGTGTTACACTATCATCATTACTCTCATTTGTAATATTTATTATTGCACTACCACCACCGTGATCGCCCTCAATAGCCCTTTCGACGTCTAGCGTTACACCATCATTCACTCCACCATTTGTAACAATAAATTCTTACATCATAAACTTTGTAGCACTATTGTATTATATTATAAATTATTTTATACACATTTCATCATTGTGTTTTCACTCATTTCATCATTTTGTTTCCAATGTCGCCACCGCGACACAATGTGTTATACACTTTGTCACCCATTACTATTTTTATTGCAATCGTCACCATTATCACTTGTAATATGTAGTGTTACACCACCAACGGCACTACCACTTCTACTATTTATTATTACACCATCATCGTGGTCGTGGCCACTTTCACTTTTAACGTCTAGTGTTACACCATCATAAACTCCACCACTTGTAACAATAAATTGTTACATCATCCCAACCGTCACCCTCCATTTTATTGTTACACCGCCCCAACCATTGCCACTGCTTTCCATCACCACCACTACCATTCGCTAGCACCACCACCACCACCACCACACATCACCAAGAAATAAAAATAATCACCATCCTGTCACTTACCTCCACTATAAGCCTCTACCATCAACACCATGCAGCGCCACCGTCACCATCGCACTACCACTCACTCCAACCCTAACACCCATCACAAAAACAATTTCAAAAATAAAAATACAAAATTAAAAATAAAAATTGAGGTGGTGTAACATATTTAAATATGATTTCCAGATCTGGTTTCAATACGAAATTTGAAAAGAGATTTTGATCAAGAACAGTTGAAAAGGAGGTGGTGTTGGTCCAGATTGGTGGTGTTAAAATATGATGGTGTTGGTGGTGAGTGCAGTAGTAAAAGGATGTGGTAGCAATTAAATACTTGCGAACATATTGCCTGGATTTAGCTTCCATGGAGGTTTCATTAGATTATCGAGTTGAAGGACTAGCTTATGGCTAGATTCACTTTTCTACGACTTTCGATGTTGCTCATGGCCATGGATGGTGGTCGTGGCTGTTCACTAAAAAAGTGCGTTCAACTAATAAAGTTGACTTTTTGAGTTTAAGCTGTATATCCCTTGAGGAATGTTTACTTTTGATTACACAATTTTAATCAATTTAATTTTAACAATAAAAAAAAGCATGCAATAAGATTTGATTTTGGAAAATAATTAAAAATCTACAAAATAAGAAAACAACAAAAAATTGGAAAATTTCTGAGGAAAATGTGGTTGTAATTCATGATTTTACTTAACTGTTGCTTAATTAATTTCTCTACATGCCAATTAAAAAAAATACATATTTACGATATTAGACCCGATTTTTCAATTATAGTTAATTATCTCTCTCGAACGAAATTATCCCTAATTAATTGGTTTAACCTACTATATCTCAATGTCAATTATAAAATAATCTCATTAAATCTTTGTGAAAATAATTGAATGGGCCACTTAGGGTTATGGATATATCTTTATCTCCCACAAAAACCTAGAATTTCTACTATTTGGTCTAAAATGTACAATTTTCTTTCTAACGATGTACAAATCACTAAACGCAATCATTCAGTGGCCATATAAATGAAAATGCAATAATAAGAATAGTAAAAACACATGAAATAAGTAGTTAAATATTAAAAACCAAATATTGAAATTAATCCAAGTTATGTTAAGTTTCAACAATAAATCCCAACAATAAAATTTAGCCCATATTATATAAATGATAAAAATGAGAATCTTTATAATAATACATTACAAGTTTGGCAAGATAATGAAGAAAATACAAGATTATATATTAAAAACACTTTTTTGAAGTTTGGTCTTGATTTTTCCCAAATATTTCTCTACCTTCCTTGATGTATTCTCCTTGTGTATTATGATTTCCCCCAAAATATCAAGAAAATGAAAGAGAAAATCAAAGGAAAAAGAAGAGAAAAAAAAAAAAAAAAAAAGGAAAAAAAAAAAGATAAGATAAGAAGAAGATAGAATGCTGCTGTCAATAAAAAATTTGCAACTCAAGTCCCTGGGTTTTTGATTGAGTATAAAAAAGGCCCAATGTTTTTAAAAGTCGCACAACTTCTCTGCCAAAATAACATTCCCCTTTTCCCCTTTTTTTCCTTTTTGCATGCAAGTCCTCTAACAATTTGCACTCCCTCAACTTTAATCTTGTACACTTTGATTCTCAAATTTTAACTTTTTGCACACAAGTTCTCAAACAATTTTCACTTAGGTTTCTCATCTTTAATTTTTTATAATTTGGTTCTCAAATTTTGAATTTTCTTTCAATTAAGCCCTTCATAATTGAAATCAAGGTCCTTAAACTTTTGTACTTATGCATTTTGGTCATGAAATTCATGATTTTGTACGCTTTTGGTCCCTTTTTCACTTCATTTTGCCTGATTCTCTTTCCATTTTGGGTTTATGACATGCAAACACTAAAATTACCCAATTGTGAGTTATATTCGCTCTTTTTATCAATAATAATCATATTTAGATAATAAATAAGTATGCAAAAACACACTTATCAAATACCCCCAAACTTAAACTTTTGCTCGTCCTGAACAAGATTATCAACTATTACAATCATACAAAATGAGGTAAAAATCAACATATTAGATAGCTTGCCAAAAATATCAATGAGTGTAAAATTGTATAATTAATTCACAAATATGCTCCAAATAATGCTAGCAAAAATGCTTTAAGCTTATCCAATGTTCGATCGATGTATGTGTGTGTAGAGTCACTTTCAATCGTCATCGAAATTAAGAAACTATTATCAAGACGGAAAAAATTTCGAATTGGCTCAAAACCCGACCCTGTGGTAAAAAATTTCCTTTCTCGCTCTTGAGATTTACACTCCTCAAATAGTTATTAATTTTCTTTTTCCGTGTAAATCTAAAGGTTGCTCTCAAATTACTAATTTGTTTTCCTACTCTTTTTTGGTTTGGCCTAGTCAGCAATATCAATCTCTAGTCATGTGATGATTTTCCCTAGATGAGTGTTTCGACATTTAAACTTATACTAAGTAATTTAAACCCATTAGTTATCTAAACCCAAATATCGAATACAATTGCACCAAATCAAAATTTTTTTAATTAAAGCTCATGATTAACCTCACACCGTTAAGCTTCATTTTTGACCCATATAGTGAGCTTTAAGTCAATAACTTTTCGATTTTTTTAGACCAAAGGGTACCGAATTTTGAGATATCCCTATGAACTTAATAACTTGAGTCAACAAGGCTACAAAGTGAGACCTACGATTCAACAAGTGCAAAATCATTCTTTTCGGCACAAAAAAACAAATGGGGTTTAGATCCCCAACATATGGTCATTTCCTAACTTATATTTCACAAAATACACTCTACACATTTTTATAAATTTTTTTTAGCAAGTATGGAATCAACATGCTTCTAGAAAATATCTTTCATTAGCTCGACCAACCCCAAAGTTATCTCACAATGTGGTTAAGTGAAAGAGAAATGAATATAGAATTTATAGAAATTTAAATACAACTCAAAAGCTAGTTCTTACGAATTCAAAGTCTCTCCATCAATCATAAATTTTCACATCTAGATAATAATTAATCATGACTATTGCGCTAAAAATAATTCAAAATCTTACAATGGATAAGCAATTTAAAAACAAAATTAGGCACAAAGAGCATATTTGCTCATAACTCATGAATCAACAACAATTTTAAATATCAAACCATTCTAAGCTGATAAAACTATCTAACATGTCAACACAAAATCACAACAATTTAAGTACAATCACCCTCAAACTTAAATCACACATGATCCCCAATGTATAAAGAACAAAATAAAAAAGAAGAAGGGATAAAGAAACTTCTCTGGTTGGACATTTGTGAAAGGGTACCATGCTCGATTTGAACTTGTGATACTCTTAAATAGCTCATTTTTAATTCACCCTTAAACTTTTGATCAAGTCTCGACTTGATTTCAAATCATTTCTTTCAACATAGGTCCTACAAAATCACAAGAAACGAGTAAATTAAAAGGGTTAAAGTCAAAGTTGGTAGGTATGACCAACATAGTTAAGTTGAACCTTCAGCATGTTAAGAATCATGATAAACATAGAACTTCAAAAAGTTATATAACTACAAAAATTATTATCTAATGACAAAGTAGGGTTTCCTCCAAACAAAATGTTTTTTTTTATAGTCTTTAACTTGATTTTGACAATTAACTCATAGGCATCTTTTTTTTTTTTTATAACCGTGGATGTTCGGGCCAGCTTGCGCTCACCTCGAGTGATTCCACGGAGCTTTGAAGTTTACGGTCGGATACTCACCTCAGTGACCCTGAGGGGACTCGAACTCGTGACCATTGGGGAGCAAACCCAAGACCTGATAGACATTTCAAGAAGGCTTGACATAACTCATAGGCATTTCAAGAAGGCTTTGGATGTCTTGTCCATTTTTCTTCGTCTGACTTTATTCCACTCTTCATTGGATCTCCAAACCTTAACATTGCCAATTTTCATATAATAGGACTTCCGTATTCCATCCAATTCAAATTCAATTATGAAGACTTCTACCTCTTCATCGGGTTTAATCACAAAATCAATATCTTGGCAATCAATTAAAGTTGAAAAATGAAAGTTGATTTTTTTCTCACTGATTGGTACATCCTCGTTTAGTTCAATTGTGATTAAATTTTCACTCATTTTAGTAGGGATGACAATTCGAACTGTGAAAATCGTAAACTGCGGTTAACCGAACCAATGATGTAATAGGGTGGTTATGGTTTTAATTTTAATGACTCGATTCGTGGTGAGACGGGTATGGTATTTAAGAATGGTGCCCCGCCCCGAATCAATTACCCGCTAAAAAAAATAAATTTAATTGGACAATTTAAAAATAAAAATAAAATTGGACAAACCCTATTAAAAAATTGAGCCCAGTAACCATTACCCACAAGGCCACAGCCTCAGGGCCAGAATTTTTGAGGGCCCAATTTTTTTAATATAGTTTTAAATTAACCTAACACTTCCATCAACACTTCAAAGAATCAAAATTAACATAAAACTTCCCTCCATTGATCTGCTCCACAGCGGCGCTGAGCGAGGCAGTCCAGAGACGGCAGCGGTTCAGCCCTTCAAGCCAGACGGAAAACTAGAAGCTATGCAACCTGTGCTGCTGTAGCTTGAGTCCGACAGCCTGCCTGCGCCTTTCGACCTGACTCCGCAGTCCGCCAGTCCGTTGTACAGTGAAGGTGATTTCTTCAATTCTTCTCCTCGATGAACCATTGAATTTGATGACCTCACCAAATCCAAAACCAAAACAAGAACAAATAAACAAATACCCAGGAATTTCCGTGATTAAGCGTATTCAATTTCTGTGATTTCTTCAATTATTTTTCAATAATGTTGTGTTTAGAAGTTTATTTACAATATTTTTTGATAATGTGTATTGTGATTCTGTGAATACTGAGCCTAATATTTTATTGTGATTGAGAATTTGAGTATGGATAATGGATCATGGATGGACGATTAAGGATGATCAAGGTTGAATTTTAACTGGATTTTATAAATCTGCAATAGTGCGATTCTGCATATTTAATGAGATATATGAATTTCTGCATATTTTGTGTATTTAATTGCATTTACATGTTTAGTTTTTTGTTGAGGTGTACTGATATATTTTGATGTTTCTGTTTATGTAAGGATTACAAATTTACGATGCTTGAAAGACTCTACCTACTTCAATCCTGCTGCTTCAATCTGCTTATGTAAAAATTACAAATTTCTGTTTATGTAAAAATTACAAATTTTGGCGTTTCTGTTTCTGTTGAAGACTCTACCGCTTCAATCTTGCTACTGAAAGCTACAGATACCTTTGTTTTATGTTTATTTTTTTGGTTTCTAGAGTGTGAGAAAGAATGAAGATTGACCCATGCTAGTAAAAGTCTTCACCTATGTTAATAATATTGTTTGTTAAATTCGAATTTTACATGTGAAAGTTGGAATATTGTTTGCATTTTCACTTGGGATATTGTTTGCTAAATTGGCTTTTCTTGTTTTTATTGACTTCTCTTCATAATTTTTTTTCCAATTTAACGGTAGGAGTTTGGACTTATAAAAAATAATTTATTTTCATGATTATTAACCGAACCGAGATACGAACCAAGCCGAACCGAATCGACTTTCGTGGTTATGATGCGGTTATGGTATGACCAAAAATTTGGTGATGCGGTTATAGTTTTGGCCGAACCGAACCGTTGTCATCCCTATATTTTAGGCTCTTCTTCAATGGTTGAACTCTCATTGGGATGAATGAATGGTACACAATCAAAATCAATGGGCAATGGCAAGACTTTTTGAGTTCGAGTTGTCAATCACTAGAGAAATATTTATTTTCGATTACACAATTTTAATCAATTTAATTTAAACAATAAAAACAAATACATTATAAGATTTTATTTTTAAAAATAATTAAAAGTATACAAAATAAAAAAAATTTTGAAGGAAAATGTCGTTGAGATTCATGATTTTGCTTAATTGTCGTCTAATTAATTTCTCCACATGCCAATTAAAAAAAATACTTATTTACGATGTTACGATTTTCCAATTATATTTAATTACCTCTCTCGAGGGAAATTATCTCTAATTAATTGGTTTAACATACTATATCTCTATGTCGATTATAAAAAAACAACCATATTAAATTTTTGTGAAAATAACTCGGCGAGTCACTTAAGGTTAGGGATATATCTTTATCACCTACACAAGCTTAGAGTTTCTATTATTTGGTCTAAAATACATATTCTTCTCTCTAACTATCTAGAAATCACTAAATATAATCATTCAGTGACCATATAAATGAAAATGCAATAATAAGATTTCTAAAAACACATGATATAGGTATTTAAATATTAAAAAGCAAATATAGAAATTAATCCAAAGTTATGTTAAATTTCAACAATAAAATTTAGCTCATGTTATATAAATGATAAAAAGAGAATCTTTATAATAATACAGTACAATTTTGGCAAGATAATGAAGAAAATGCAAGATTATAGATAATAACCATTTTTTGAAGTTTGGTCTTGACTTTTCTCAAATGTTTCTCCACCTTCGTTGATGTATACTCCTTGTGTGTTCTATGATTTTCCCCAAAATATCAAGAAAATCAAAGGAAAAAGAAGACAAAGAAAAATAAAAAAAGAAAGAAGAAAAAGAAAAGAGAAGAAGAAGACGAATGCTGCCGTTTTTTGGTTTTGAAAACCTAGCCAAAATAGAAATTTGCAGCTCAAGTTTCTGGGTTTTCGATTGAGTATAAAAATGGCCCCCATGTTTTTAAAGTAGCGCCTCTGCCAAAATGACATTCCTTTTTCTTTTTTTGCCCTTTTTGCGCACAAGTTCTTTAACAATTTTCACTCGAGGTTCCTCAACTTTAATTATGTATAATTTGGTTCTCAATGTTTGACTTTCCTTTCAAATACAACCTTCATAAATTGAAACCAAGGTCCTTATGTATTTTGGTCCCCTAATTCATGATTTTGTATACTTTTGGTCCCTTTTCACTTCCTTTTGCCTTGTTTTCTTTCTTTTGAGGTTAAAAACTTACAAATTCCAAAATTATCGAATTGTAAGTCGATATCTGCTCTTTTCATCAATAATAAGTATATTTAGGTATCAAATAAATGTGCAAAAGCACACTTATCTGTGGCGGGTTTGGAGATGGTGATAGTGGGTTTTTGAAGGTTTCCTTCTTTAATTTAGGAAAATAGTATTTTACATAAAATTGAAAAGATTGGAAAGTATGTATAGAATATGTTAAATAAATAATTAACATGTGTGGTGTAATTGTCATTATTTATTTATGTTTTTGAACAATAAAAAGGATGGTTGTGTTCACACCATAAATTTTTTTAAAAAAAATAAATATACAATATTTGAAGTCATTAAAGACCATTAACTTTTATTCATTATCACATTTATATCTTAATTTTTTTCTTCACTCGTTCTTATTTTTGACATCTCACTTATTATTAAAAATCTTGTCCTAAATTTGTCTAAAAATATTGTTAATGTACTTTAAAATGAATGTCAAATATTTAATCACATTTTAAAAATATTATTTGTTTTGGTTATTTGTATGCCCTTGTTTGAACTCAATTTTTTTCCAAAATATATTTTTAAAAACTCATTTCAACTATACATTCTTCCGTAAAATAATATTACAGGTAAATAAAAACCTTTTCTCTATCTTTTAAGCACACACTCTTAAAAAAAATTATTCCAACTTACTTTTTTTTTTTTTTTCAAAATCACATTTAAATGGAGTCCAAACAAGGGCATATATACATTGGGCAAATGAGTCTTTTATTTTATCTTAATTTTTATTTTTGAAGAGAAGCAATAATCAAAAACAATTTATCTTAATTTGAGAATAAGAATGTAATGAAAAAAAGTTCGAGATATGTGTAAATTTTATGAACCTTTGATATAATTACAATGTGATTTGATTATTAAAAAAATGTGTGTAAATATATATAGCCTAATAAAAGAGGAAATTACACCCAGCCTGGTTTTAAGTTTTCATTTTCATTAATACAGAATGACCTTTATAATTTCCTAAATCAGGTTTTTATAGTAATTAAATATATTTTTAATTAATCCAACAACTACCACCATTTATGTACAATTGGAGAGAGAGGACGGTTTAAATATGTAAACTTATCTCTAATAACCGTTTAATTCTCAAACATCACCTCATTTGGGAAAAAAAATCTCAAAATCTCTTATAATCTTCCCGCCGTCCCTCAAACCTAAAATCATAAATTCAATCTTGAGAGAAAACCTATATCATTCGACTACTAGAGGAACCACATGCATATGTACTTGAATCATATCTATATGAGTTCACGTTTTCGAATAAATTTAAAATTTCACCGTCGTCATCTGTTATATTAGTAGGATGAGCAGTTTTATGTACACGAGTAATATGTGTACCTATTCGTGAAGAATATAATCCATACATTTTACGTAACGTTTGTTCCAAATTCCTATACGTAATAGGTATATTAAAAGTTAAAGCATTTCAATACAGATCGGATTTAGAGTAATGGCAAAAACAAGGAGTTGTGATTGGAAGACACAACCCTGAGTCGGAGAAGCACACAGTAACGCACAAGGAAAGGAGAAGGCGTCGATGACGTCAAAGGGGGATCGTACACAAATCCATATATCGTCGGCTGCATCGAATCCGAAATGAAAAAAGAAATTCCGCGAAGAAATGCCCGAAAAATCTACGGCAAAATCGAAGAATGTAAGTTCATTTGTGGTAAATTGGCTTTGTTGGAATTTCAATTGTGGCCTTTCTATTGCAATTTGTGACCTCAGTATTCTGTTTGAATGTAACGGTAATATTCGGGTCACAATTATTCGAATGATTGATGACCTAAATCTTTGAATGCGGAATTTTATCTTTTATCTCATGGTTTCACAGAGTGATCATACCTTATCTATTGTGATGCAGTACTGGAAGTACATAATACTGGAAGATCAATGGTTTCCGGGGAAAATTACCACAAATACTGCAAAAAATGTTCTATCCAATTTCACGTTTAAATTCGATGAGGAAAAGAGGACTATCTTGGTGAACACACGTTTCTCTTTCTTCCTAGAATGCAACAAAATTGTTCTGCAGCCCCAACTAATATACTACTTTTTGATCAGGAAAGTGAAGCAGTCGAATCCTAATGAGATGTGGTTCAAGGTTGCGAATATATTTATGAGATTTTCATTGTGTGAATTTTGTTTGGTGACGGATCTTCGATATAATGGTGATGACATTAGGAAGGAGATTAACAAAATTCCCTCTAGGATCAAGGGGGCATACTTTGGGGAATTGAAGTTGGTTACCAATGAAGATGTTAGAGATGTATTTTTGAGTGTGTCAAACATTGATGCTTATGATGTTGTGAGACTTGAGATTCTGTATTTGATTACTTCATACATATTCTCCACGTATTATAAAAAGGTGGTTGACAACTACTTGTTTTCGCTAGTAGAAGATTTGAGTAAATGGAAATGGTCCCTTGGGGTAAAGAGTTGTTTGAAATGTCTATAAAATCTCTGAATGAGGGTTTAGGTCACATGAATCCACATTATAGACTGAAGGGGTTTTTGGTTGCATTTCAAGTTTGGATATACGAGTCAATTCCCAGACTTAATGGACCTGTGACGAATAGAATGGGGAATGGTTTCCCACGCATTGTGAACTGGATGTCAGACAAACAGCCCTCGACCGTGAAATTAGATGAAGATGTATTCTCCCACCCTGATGTAAGTTTTTAAACACGATTTTGCAATGAACATGTTACAAGGTCACATATTCCTTTATACAGGTCACAAGGTCTTACATATGCATGGACAAGTCACATATTTCAACTGTATATTTATTTTGTAATCACAAATTACAAGGTCACAGATGTTTGTCTATAGGTCACAGAATGCTGTATGTTTGTCACAGACTTGTATGCATATGTTAGAAGGTCACAAAATTTTCTTTAGGACACAAAATCCGATATTATATTATCAGACCATAGTCATTTTCTTTCTGCATTCATAGGGCATAGTCATTTCACATATTTGATTTCTAACAAGGGTTCCATTTGTGGGTTGTCACAGCTTGAAATACGGCATATTGTCCCGTTTGACTTGGAGATGGAAGCTCCATATATGAATGGTGTTCTATACACCAAACTAGAGCAATCTGGAGACGAACACTTCAAGGATGCTAGCCATGCACGTACGAGTGGAACACGGTTGCTAATGATCACAGATGGAAGAAAAGGTCATTCTAGCGATTTCGATGATGACGATGATGATTTCGTTGATATACCCCCAAAAAGGCAGAGGATATAATCTTACTTCACCCCCCGAGATGAATGGCAGGCAACACACGTGAATTATCCGATAGAACCACAGACAGGAGACTTTTATACACCAGGTGAGCTGCAATCAACACATGGAAATTACCATACGGAGCCAGAGAGAAGTGATATTCATACCCCGAAGGAGCCGATGGCTACAACGGGACGTGGTGGACAACAATCAGACGTAAGTTGATTCATATTTACTTTATACAATCACAAATAATTTTGTCGCATGTTAAGAACCATATGTCACATCAAATGTCCATTAAGTTGTTTGGTAATGTCCAAACATAGGTGATTGACCAGTTGAAGGATTTGCGTGGGCAAGTAACCGACATCCACTGCGACCTCATGTACATGACTGTAACCTAAAGGTTCCACTGTTGCTTTACATATATCTTCTGCTATTTTCTGTAGCGAAAATAGCTCTGCTCCAGATTATACATTATCCGAGACTGCCTTGACCGATGGAAAACTGAGACACTGATGTCCATTTTCTGATCTGTGACCTCAATATTTATGGGATATTTGGAAGGATCACGATCCATGCCTTTGAGAGTAATGTACGACAAAACATTGCTGTCACTTCTTATTCTGACAGGAGGCATATCATTTCTCAATTGGTATTTCATTGTGACCGTTGCCCTAGTAGGATCCAAATCGAATTCTGTGACTACCGTGTCCAGAAGCTTCACGTAACAATAATTACGATCGAGCAACACCAATGATGATTGTTCTCCATACATCAAGCAGACATGCACGTAACCCATTTCTGTATTTATGTACAAGCAATATCAGTGGCAAATCACAATAAAGTCACAACACAATGAGATTGAGGTCGCAATGTTTCACATCATCACACCAATTTCCACATCAGTTTCACTGTTTCGCACCTAGATGGTCACACTGTAATATTTCGGTCACAATTATAATTCTCGGTCACAAACGAAAACTTGGTCACAAATACAGTCTAAGATCACAGATTCATATTATACATACATGGATAAATGTCAGCTACACATATTTACTGACTTTGAATTCATAAAAAAGGTGTACTGAATTAAATCGATCACAATTGCAATTATCGTTCTCAACAACAAAGGTTGTCAGTTACAAACACACAAGATTTACAAAGAGTCGTTGAAGGATTAGCAGCCATCAAATCAATGCAATGTAAAACAATAATAGTAGAGGAACACTTATAATTGAAGAGAGATAATCGCGTCCTAAAATACGACCAACAATTTTTCGATTGCAGAAATACAATTTCGTCCGTATACGAACGTGATATCCGCTAAGATATTTATGATCGCCTTGCACCAATAACCTGGCTTAAACGTGATCCTCTAAACTCGAAGCAACTGTGACCTCATAGAACCAGGCAATTTCGAATTGCAGAGATCAATGAAATCGTTTCAAATGAAGATTGGCCGGTTACATAGAGGAGGCCGAGCTGTTTCCACGGGAATATTGTTTTCAAATAGTAACGAATTCCATGATTTTATGGACTGAATTAAATCATACCAAATGAAATTTCTATATATGATATATTATACATTTTTTTATTAGTTGCAACCTGATTTCTGAAATTTGAAAGTATTTATTGTAAAATTGAAATAGTGTTTCCTAAATAGCTGATATATGTATTGTTCCCCTAATAAAATTGTATTTGTTTTGCACTTTGCATTGATCCTAGATTGGACCGGGCTGTAGTCCAGTCCAGCTCCAACCCAAATCTAATTGTTGGTTGTTTTTAAGCCCAGTTAAACCCATTCCAGCTAAACCCAAATATTTTCAACCCAATTAGCTTTATAATCCAACTCATAAAGAGCTTGTTTGGTAAATATTAAAATTCAATTAAAATTGAAATTATAGCCGTTATTGGGTTCCACTCATCTAATAAAAGTCAACAATGACGGATAGTTTTTCAATTTTAATCCGATTTTAATATTTACCGAATACGCCCATATTAAATCCCAGTTTATCAAATCATACCTCAATTTCTTCTCTTGCCACTGCCGGTTGCCATTGCTACGGAGGTACTCGTTTTGTGTGTATTTTTTCTTGTTCTTTTAAAATATTTTGAGATAGAGAATCTGATTTGAGGTGAATCGTGGAGCCGGGAGGGTTGCCTTCACTGCCGTGTGCTGGGTAGTGGGTGTAGGGGTGGAGCCCATTAAGGGCCTGGTTGGGCCCAACCCAATTATTTTAAATTTTTCTTAAATATTTTTCAAGGGAAAATTAGGCCCCATACGGCCCAAATACGAAGAAGTTGAAAAATACTTCCTCCAATTTGAAATTTTGAAATTTACGTCATTACATGTAATAAATTAAATAAAAACACTCATGTGAAAACTTCCATTACGATCTGAAAATTGAAACATGCTGTTTTCACGCTCCCAATTGCTAATGAATAATAGTACTCGTGTAAGATTTCTCTTTTTATTTGAATTGCCTTCAATTTTCTTTTCAATATACCCTCAGTACACACCATATACATACACGATTCACGCGTTACTTCCTACGCCATTTCTTGCAGAAATCCGTAGGGATTTGTTAAAGTAAAAGGAAAATAAAGAATTTAAGGGTTAAATTTATGCGATTATTTTGATAACCTGAAAACCCCTCAATTAGAGGGGTTGTAATTGTACTCATTTTCTTCAGTTTTGTTTTTCTGGGGAAATAATTTTACGTTTTGGTGAAAGCAATTTGATTTGGTGTAGAAAACTTGGAATTTGATTCGGTGGTAATGATTTACGACGCTGCTAAAGAGGAGTTCAGGGTTGGGGATTACTTGAAATTGGAGGAAGGTTTAGACGGTGGGACTCACAGAAAGGTGGTTGCTGAGGCATCGACATCAGGTTGTTGTGGTGAAAATGGTGGCAGTAGTGGAGCGTGGTTGTGGTCGTGATGCCGAGATTTCTGAGAAGCTTGATGAAGATCGGAAGTCACTTGAGGATCAAATTTCTGAGAAGCAGGTAGAGCTTAAGCTACTTCTTTATTTGAATTTCATTTGAAGCAAGATTCGCTCAAGGATTCGTTTGAGAGTTTGGGTATTTCATTTCTTTAGTTGTTTGAGCCTTTGATGTTGGATTTGTGGCAGAAGGAACCCAGGTTGTCGTTATCCATTGTGGTACTTTTGAGAGGGACTGAGATTTAGTGGGAAGAATTTAGTAGAATTTGAAGGTGGTTTGATTTTTGGATCAATTGGTCCCTCTAATGTAAGATTACAAATGAAGAGAATTTAGTTTTAGTTTGTTCACCCAAGTAGGATAGAAGTACTTCTATAGAGGATTTCAAATTCACAACACTGGTTCAGCAGAGAGGATAAAGGACTCGCCTTATTCTCAGAATAAAAGGTAGTTACCTAAAGATGGAGATGTAGAATCTGTAGATGATTGACACTGTTTAATGGAGGCTGATGAAAACCAAATCTGTATCTCTTGGCGTGAGGTGCATCTCTTTGCACTAGATTTTTGCCCACATTTAGCATGTGGCCGACTAATAAAAAGTCTTTGGAACTCCGTTGAAAGTCTTTGACTGTTGGAATGTGGTCTATTGGAATACCAAGTAATGCCTGAATGCAGATGGATTTATATCTTGAAAAGCAATGACCCTATCATCCTTGTGTTGTGGAGAAGAGTGGTTGAGGTGGTAGAGCGGGCGATTTGGCAGAAGATGCACGACGATACAGCTCCTTCCATTCCTCCACGGCTGATTCAAGTTTGGGATTTGACACTACAAAATGGCGTGCTTTTTTGCATTGAATCAATTTTATGCAAGTAGTTGTTGGGCATTTTCAGTTGTAGTTCACATTGAATTTGTATAAAATGATATATTTTAAGGTTTTGAACGATGTTTTGTCATTTTTTTAATTTATATCACTTTTTTATTTTCTATCATTTTTTTTGAATATGTGTCACTTTTTTTAATTTGTGTAACTTTTTAAATTTCTTTACTTTTTTTAATGTTTGTCATTTCTTTATCAATCACATTCTTGAAATTTCTATTACCTTTTTTTTTTAGTGAAAAACATAATTTTTTAATAAAAGTGACATTGTATGTCACTTTTTTAATTAAAAAGTGATATTAAACTTTCAAAAGTAACATTGTGTTACTTTTTTGTCACCTTTCAAGTTTTTGTTACTTTTTTTAATATTTATCACTTTTTGATTGGTATTTTGTTACTTTTTTAGTTTATATCACTTTTCGAGTGTGTGTCACTTTTTTTGAGTTTGTGTCACTTTTTTTTAAAAAGTAAAAAAGTGACAATTTTTATAAAAAAAAGTGACATTGTGTCACGTTTTCATTTTACACAGTATTTTTTACTCCCTAAAAACTTTTCATATGATTTTTCAAAACACCTCTAATTTGAAGGATATTTTTGTAACTACCCCACTTTTCAATTCATTGCTTCCAAAGTTTTGCTAGGCCCAACCCAAGAGAAAACCCAAATATCCAAATGACAAATCCAATCAAATCCAAACCTAAAAAAATCAAATTGAAGAAATTAAGGAAAGGCAGAAGCTAGGAGTCTGCCTCTCGTTTCTCAATTCTTGACCTCTCGCCTTCGTCTCTTGCTCAAGAAAAGCCAATCAGATTGAAGAAGAAACTATTCTCCTGGCTTCGTCCGTGAGTGGGTGACGTGATTATTTTCAGGTATTGATAGGGATTAGGGAATCACATTATGGGATTGCGATTTATTGCTAAAATATTGAATGGGATTAGGATGATATTGACTGAGATTCTGGGAATAGGATTTCTTGCTAACATATTCTAGTTCCTACGGTGCTAAGAAATTCTGGGAAAGTGAGCTAAAATTTCTAATTTTGGAAGTTTGTTCGGAGTACTGTTAAGAGATTTTTGTGTGATTTCGTTCGACCAAAGCAATGCATATCTCTAATTTTCTGATTTTTTTTAGATTTACAATAGTTACCCTTTTCTGTACATGGAGAACTTTCCTCTGGCTATGTGGTATTTTTCCGTGCAGAGGTTTTTGATTTATTTTCCGGAAAAGAAATTAATTTGGGGGTTGAATTTTTGTTTCTGAAATTATTAAAGATTGTCTAGCCTTATAAAGATTATTAAGTGGGGAGTTTAGGTTATAGATACATTACATATTCCTATTGCCTCTTTTGCAGAGAGACATCGACAGCCCAATACCGTCTCCCTCCCGTAGCTCTATTCTTCGAAGCTTCTTTTCAGATCAATTTTTATGTATAAATAATGATCGAATTAATCGATACTATCAAGAATCTCAAATCTTTAGAAAGAGTTTGTTGATTTTCTTGAAATGATCTTGCCTTTATTTGAATTTTTCAGTGAAAATTTGTTACTAGTATAACAATGTCGTCTCTGAGGAATGCTATCCCTAGAAGAGCTCACAAGGAGCGCTCTCAGCCGTGAGTAATTTATTTTGTTCACCTTTTCTCCTTTTTTTTTTCCCCTCAATGTGATTCTTTTTACCGGCTATGATTTTGAACCCTTTTTATGCTGATCTTTGTTTTCAATGCCAGAGACTCAAGAAAAAAATTTGGGCTTCTTGAAAAACACAAGGATTATGTCAAGCGTGCACGAGCCTATCATCAAAAGGAGCAGACTTTACAGGTAAATTATTGAACCCCTTGCCATTAACAAGCTATTCAGGTTTTAAATTTTGTTTTTAATTTAACTATGTAAAAGTCATTTTTTTCATTACTGGTACTTACAGAAACTCAAGGAAAAGGCAGCATTTAGGAATCCCGATGAATTTTACTTCAAGATGATTAAAACAAAAACCGTTGATGGAGTACACAAGTCGGAGTAAGAGACTATCTAATAAAAATGCTATTTCATTTCTTTCAATTTTATTTACATGCAATTCAACCTGATTTGCTGAGATGCAATTGAAGGAGCCAAGCAAACAAATACACTAAAGAAGAGCTTATGTTGATGAAAACGCAAGACATGGGATATATCTTGCAGAAACTTCAAGCTGAGAAAAAGGTACAAGTTTTTATAGGGCAGATACGGTTATGTTAGAAAAAATAGGTTGAAGGGCAGATATGATTTTGTTAGATCAAACAGTAGGCTTGGACAATACCCGGAACCACCCATTATATTTCGGGTAGTTTGTAAATAGAACCATTTATAAATACTAGAACTAAACCCAAATTCAAACCGTCGGTTGTGGTTCGATTTCGGTTCTGTGAGGTTCCTTCTCTGGAGAAGATTTCATCAGTAGATGGCTTGCTGCTCCCTCATAGCTTCTGCAGTGACCCTTTTTTTTTTTCATCTTAATTGTTCTACCATCAACCCCTAACATCCCTATCCATCGTCACTTATCTGGTACCATAAAATTTTCATTGTCCATTCTGCAAAGTTCAAGGAATCCCTTCAAGCAAAATAGGTAAAAGAATTCGTCAGTAGCACCTAATTCGTTTCATCTCAGAAAACAGCACGTATGACCTTGTAGCTTGAGACACTGATTCATCAATAGCACCTAATTCGTTTCATCTCCGAAAACTGAATGTATGACCTTGTAGCTTGAGACACTGACTCGATTGTCAGATCTGTCAATGGGGAGTCATGAAACTTGACATGGCGTTTTTGGAGGTTTTTTGATTTAAAGGTTGTCCAGTGTTGGTGATGGAGGAAAAAATGTTGGAGTTGGTATTTTTGCAGTGGGGGTGGTGAGGTAGCTGTAGATTTGTACGGTGAATTTTCTTTACGTTAGCTATCATAATGGGGTTGATATCCCCCCCTCCCTCCTTTTCATGAATATCCATCAAAAGGTCAATTTATCGTAGGATTATTGGCACTTGGTAATACAATTGACAAGTCGAAGGGACACTGCGAGTCTGAGTGATAATTTTGAAGTTGTAAAATGAAATGTCATTATACTCAAAATTGATTTTTTTGATGCAGAAAATTGAAAAGCTAACTGCATCGTTGCATGTTACTGGCAATCAATCATTAAGCAAACACGTTTACTATGCCGAAGACAGGTAGATGATTGATTCCTTCCATGTGATCTTTCGTCTTTTTGCAATGTCAAAGCAGTTTCGTTTACTGATATAAATGTTTTACCTTTTTTCCTTTGTCACATTATTTGATAACCTTTGGGATGTATCTCCTGGTTGGCCATTTGTCAAATTTTTATTTTATTTTTCGTAATGATTTATTGTTTACAATGGAAATCTAGATAAGACAATATACTAAAAAAGAAAACTGAATGCAATTTTGAAGATAAGTTCCAAACTTCAAGTGGCTATCAGTTCAAAGTTTTTAAACTGCTACAGAAGTTTCTCAAGCTTTTACTTTAAGCACTTCTTCATTTAAAGAAGGCTTCTGCATTAATCGGAATTAGTGTCTAATCTCTGAATTTTACTGATTAGAATTTCATACAATGCCCTGACGTTATACTACTGAAAATATTATTTGCACGGGCAAGGACTACATAAGTTATTATTCTTTTATAGGTAAATGGGAGTTGTCCGTATTTTCTTTGCTGGTGGAGGGAGTTTCCCTATTTTCTCTAGCCATTGAAGTTCTTTTTGTGTTGAAGTATGATTGATAAAAACACCAGGTTCACATTGAAAGTATATCTTCCACCTATTCTGAGTTTCAAATAAATCAGGAATTGCAATGCATTGATACATAAAAGGGAGTTACCCCTAACTGTCTTTTCTTAAAATGGTGGGTTCCTTCCTTTGATGATTCATAAAAACTATTTTGTTTCCAATTATGTATTTAGATAATCAAAGTTACATTTTCTGTTTATCTCCGCCTATTTACCCGTCAAATTAAAGGGAGAAATATTAAGGGTGCATGTATTTGAGTGAATTGAAGTCCAGGGCTTACTCGAGTGGCTGTTCTGCTGAGAAATATCAGTAGGATGAATTTCAACTCTTGTACACCCGAAACTCATAATTGAGTGATAAGGACAGATGTGGGAATAAGATTATATGTTAAGATCACTAGTCTACATGGAAGCACTGATTTTTGTTTTGTAGGTGCTGAAAAGGGCAGAACACCAATTCCTCTATTTTATTTCTTCTAAATGCTTGTATTCTCTAAATGAAATTTTGCTGTTGTCATAAACCGCCTGTTTATGAATTGTATCGTGAGCTTAGTGCCAAAGCAATTCTTCACATATTTTAGAAATTGTAGAGAGAAGTATACTGTTACTTTCTTACTCGGTGAAGCTCTATTTGTCTCTATTTTATTTCGTTTCCAGGGAGGAAGCAAAACAAATAAAGTTAAAGATTTCTGAAAAAAAGAAAAGCTCCATTGCTGTAGACTTGCCCAATGATATTAAAAGGTAAATGTGTACTTTTTTTCAAGTAATATTAAGATGCCGGGATTCCCCCTCCCCCGATGAAGTCATTACTTGTCAAAGGCTATGGTTCACTGTCATGATTGTTGAAATATATATATTAGTATATAGGCATAATCGCCCTATTATGTAAAATCTGCTTATAATTTCTGTTTCTTTGATTGACTGTTTAGCTCTTAAAGATTTTATCTTTTAGATACAACAACATTCTTATAAATGAATGAAGACAATATTTATTCCTGTCACATAACCTTGTGCTGGTATGCTTCGTATGACATGTTTGCTCCTTTGATATGGTTTACAATCTTTAGATGATCTTGTCGAACTAGGTAAGAGGTTAATTGGGTGTTAAACTGTAATAATGTGGTATTTAATTTTAGAAATAATGTGACATCTATTTTTTGCTTGAAGAAGTTATTGATTCACCTTTATAATATGAAAATAATAAATATGGTTCACGTGCAGAAAGATGGATGCTTCTTATAAAGAGCTCGAGGACAGAAAAAGTAGAGCGAAAGAATTGGAGAATGTATACGCGGATTTGGCTTTGCAAAAAGAATTACAGGTGGTTCATCACGTCGGACTTTATTGTTTTTTCTTCAATATTTTTGTAGCATTGTAATGATATTGGATGCTTTTCTTTTTGGATCAGAAAAAGGGCAAGAAACGCAAAGCTTCGGGAAGATGAAATTGTTAATCCATCTTCCAGACCAGTGTACAAGTGGTGGAAAGAACGAAAACGATGAAGAGGTCAGATGTATTCGTTTGGACATTGAATACATTATAGCAGCACGTAAGAATATATGTACGTTCGAACTGTACATTCTTAGACCAACGGTTTGCATGTAGAAGCTCGTAATAACTTGGAAGTACGATAATTTTGCATTGAGTTGATTTTTTAACGTTCTTCTTGGCAGTGTTATGATACAAATCGATCATAAATCTGACAATCAACTTAATTTTGACTTGACAATCTGACGATCTCACACATTTTCGCAAAACACTATTCAATTTTTATTTTTATTATTATATTTTTTAATGACCAATAAACTTTTGTCGTGATGAAGGAGTGGGTCGGCCAAAAAAATATTAGTTAAGTGTTTTGTGAACTTTTGTGTCAATAATGTTTTATGTTTTAAAATTGACATTGCAGCGTTTGATAAGCAAAAGTGATAAAAAAATCTCGCGCGTTTGAGCTGTAGCCCTATTCGATTTTCATTATTTTTAAAATATATTATTCTTTCTTCTTTTTAACACATTCTTTAATAAAATAATATTGTATGTAAATTAAATTTTTTTTTTCATTTTTTAATTACACATTCTTTATAAATTTACTATTCTAAATGCATTCTTAGATTATAACAGGGTTCAAACAGGCTATTTTGTAAATATTTATTTTTCTCCAAATGCATTTTTAGCCATATATTTTTGCATGAAACTTCAAAAAAAATAAAAATAAATAAATTTAACTACTCATTCTCCATGAAATCAATATTACAAAATTCATTTCTCAAAAGTGGGGCTCAAACAGAATTATATGTAAGAAAATTTTAAATGAAAATTCGTGCATACTTATGAAAGTTTGAGGATATTAGAAAGGATATGGCTTAACTCAACCTAACAAAACTAGCTTGTTACGGAAGGATTGCCCTTACATTATTAATGCCCCGTTCGGGAGGGATTAAAAGCCAATTAAAATTGAAAATATGGCCGTTATTGGGTCCCACTCGTCTAATAAAAGTCAACAATAACGGCTATATTTTCAATTTTAATCCAATTTTAATCCCTCCCATACAAGGCCTAAGTGGATCGTGTAAATATCACCAGCCATGTGAAACTTTAATACGCCCCCTCACGCATAGCATGGACCTACCAAACAACTGTGAACAAATCAATATTGGGTGCACCCAATATTGGAGAACTATGTCTGCTCTGATACCATATTATAAATGATATTTGGCCTAACTCAACTTAACAAAATCGGCTTGTTAGGGGAGGATTGCCCTCACCTTATTAAGTGGATCTTGTAAATATCACCAGCCAATGTGGGATTCTAATACGCTCCCTCATGCACAGTGTTGACCATGCCAAACAATTGTGAACAAATCGATATTGGGTGCACCCAACATTGTAAAACTAGGCATGCTCTAATACCATATTACAAAGGATATTGAGTCTAACTCAACCTAACAAAATCGGTTTGTTAGGGGAGTATTGCCCTCACATTATTAAGTAGATCGTGTAAATATCACTAGTCAATGTGGAACTCTCATAGAGGACTGGAAAACTAATTCCACATATTTGAAGTAGGTTCCTGAATTAAAAGCCTTCCATATATTTGAAGACCCAAAATCACACGACTGTAAAAAGTTAGGGACCCGACCATAATTTTCCGTAGAGCAGTTTAAAGTGAAGTTGACATGACAAGACTTGACTTGACATGAAAAGACAAGTCCACCGTTGTCAGTCAGGAACTGCCACTGCTACGCCCACGCCCACTGCTGCATTTTCATTTTTGTTTTTGAGGTTATCCCCTCTTAGCCTTAGGTTTAACTTTAAATAATTAATTTGCATGAAATTATTGAAAATTCTGTTCTGCCTACAGGATGTTAGGAATAAGTTGCTTATAGTAAATTGAAATCAGAAACTCTATAATTAGTCCATGTTTGGCGTGTATTAAAATTTAGATAAAAATTTAAGTTAAAATTAATAATTAATTTTAATTATACGTTTCTTGAAATTCATAATATTTCAATCACACATTTCATCAACTTTTATCAAAATATACTAAATATTTAATTTTTAACTACACCAAACAGGTACTTGTAATTAATTTACTTATGTTGTATTAGGTTGTATTAGGTTGTTTCTTGTTCAACATTTTGAAACAAATTTGTCTTGCACTAAGAAGTTATATGGCAAAAAGTTGTTCATTTCTATATGCACAAACTATCTCCCAATCCATAGTTCGAGCTCCGATTAGACGATTGTTGTCATGAAACGTAACTTTAATATCACAAATATGTTTGAAGTTGTATAGCAAAGAAGTGGCATTTGGAAGTGTTCGTTGTCTTTAAATTTTATATAAGGGAAGATTATTAGAGTCGACTAATTAAAGGGGCGACTTTTTCTGAACGACAGAATACCCGCAACTTTAAGCTAAAGTTATTACGAGAATCAAAATCCTTGAGGCGAAGAGAAAAGCGAACGGATAAAAGTAGATCCAACATCTACAGGACAACTCAAATCATTTTATCATTTTGAACTTTGTGCATAATTCACCAGAGGTAGAACTGTAACTTTTCAAAAACGTTGATGAAATCAAAGAGGAAGGAATTGTTCAAGTCAACGATTTTCTTCTCAAAATAATATTTAGTTAATTAATTTGTAAGTGTATAGTTAATTAGTTAATTTATTATAGGACTTCAAAGCAAAATTAAATTTAATTCATAGGAGATGCTAATGCTCACTCCTTGCCAGTATAACAAACTATTTAATTTCATTGAGAAGTTATGTAGCAAAGAGTTGTCGAACTTTGATCAATGATTTGTATCTCACGAGTCGTAACTAACATCACAAATATGTTACATAATCACATTCGACCTTAATACCACTAAAATCAATTTGTGGATCCACTCGATCGAATATAATTAAGTTTAAAGTGGTCTAATTGCGCGGTAAATCGTTATTGGTAAAAGCCTAAAATGAATAGACTTCCAAGAACGAGTGCTTCAGGCCTCATCTTTGGCTCGTTCAAAATGCATTAATCTGCACATTTCGCAACTTTACCAAAATATTCAATGAAATGGGCACTGATATAAAGCCAGACACGCTTAGAATTGACCCATCAACATAAAAATAAAATATTTAATCTAACTGTACTGAACTGCAGTAACTGCAACAGTTTGAGAACTGAAAGATGGATCGATGAGATCGAAAAAAGAGTGAGGCAAAAAGAATAAGGCAAGACTGATAGAATATAGAAAACGCATGAACTAATCAGTTTTCTTTTTCTCCTTCTCCATTAATGAAAAGAAGATTGTTAGGGTGGCAGCTCAGTAGTACTGTCAGCGGCCATAAATTCGACGTGGAAATCAGAGCCTCACCACACCCTATAATAGCTGCAAAATCCACAGTCTGATGATACAACTAAACTTAGTACAATGTGATGTAGGGATTTATCATTGGTGATTGAAATTGATGATGACAAGTTTCGAGTTGATTGAGGGTTTTGGACACTGGATATTTTCGAGTTGTGTGTTCTTGTCGGGTTGGGGCGCATGGTGGACCATGTTTCTGACTAGGAGTGGTCAAGATCACCAGTCTTGTCAAATCAGATTAGCCTCAGACGACAGGCTGTTAACAATGTCATTACAATACTTGTATTTGGTCATTTAGCTCAAGTTTACTGGAATTTAGGCTTCAAGAAAATGTATGGTAAGTTGAGTTTAATATCGTCATTGGTATATATGTTTGTTCAATTCGGTATTTATGGTGTGTTTGAGCTACATGTTGGGAAATTATTTAATTTTCCGTGATGGGCCGACATATGTAATTAATTGTGTATAAATGCTATCTTAAAGTTAAGCCCAAAATTAAAGTGATCTAATAAAGAATTAAGTAATTGAGATTTAAGTATCTAATTAAAGTGTGGGCCGGACTATATGTGTAGAGACCGGATCCATTAGGGTTTGTATTTGACGATGGGCCGAATACATATGGAAATATATAAAGGGTTATGGTCCCCAATTCATGTGTGATTTTCTCATTCTTTGTGGCATCCCATCAATACAAGAATACAAGAGAAAGCATATGAAGAGGAAGATCCATAAAACCCACAATCAGGAATTAAGATGGAGATTTGAAGCAACCAAATTGAAGATTTACAGATCCAGATTCAAGATTTATTATTCAAGTCAGAAAGCAATTGATTAAAGTATGTTCCGCGTTAATTCAGTTTCTTTATGATTTGACATGAAGATCTTGGCAAGATCATAAAGTTCAAGTTTTAATAAAGTTCTAACACCACATTATTTTGAAAGAATGTATTATGGAATAATAAATTGATGGAGAATGTGTGGTTGAAAAGAAAAGAAAAGTTATTGATGTGATGGAAAATATTATTTTATTGAAAAATGTGTGGTTGAAAATGAGTAGAAGAATGAGAATAAAAAAAATAATGTGTACCAAACAGGGGCTTACTATAGCATACTATATTAATTAATTGAATGTTTGGTTGGGGACTAAATTATACTTTAATTGATCCTATGTAATATGTAGATTATTAAATTAATTGATTTAAAAGTTTAAACTATTAAATAATGTCAAATATATATCATTTAAATATTATTTTTAACACTCTCAAATGTAGGTGAGATTCCTTTTTTCACACCAAATGGTTGACAATGAAATGTGAACCTATAATCTTTGTCTGCTTTGATACCAGGTATAGAAACAACAAAATGAACTGATAATTGTTTTCAATGATGATTTAATTGAGTTTGTGTACACATATTTAGTGCATTAGTGTTGCGATATAAATGTGATCTACCAATTGTATCCACAATTCAAATTCAAATGTTACAGAAAATGTAATACAGATCACTATTTAACTATTGGCATTGATTAGTGGAGTTCGTTAAAACTTAGACATCATCTTTATGATATGTATTATCCTTATCCTTAACAGGTCCCCCGCAAGACAGAGTTCCCATTAGAGATTTCGATCTTGAAGGGTACGTAGAAAGTATAATTTGGCTCATGATAACGGCTTTTTGAGAGCATCAGCTAGCTGGTTGTTCGAGGAGATGCAAGACACTGGAAAATGAACAATTAGTGATATGATTCCACATGAAAGTTACTAATTCGACCCTAAAATCACCTGGGGTGGGGGGTGGGGGTGACTAGGTCAATAATGAGAAATTAAAAATTATCATTGATTAATATTGCAACAAGTCACAATAATTAATTACTTTAAATTCAGTTCACATGAATTAACTACCCTATGTTGAATTGTCGGCTTGTATGATATCAATAATGTAAACAATACACAGAATTGATGACGGAGAAAACTCATAATTGAGTAAAAACTCCAAGGACCAAACCAGTAATTTCTACTATAGACAATAAAAATTTACAGTATGATCCAGCCTAGAAAACCCACTAGACTCACCGATCTAATTTCTGCAATCTCTAAGACCTGTTAGAACGTGCTTCACTCACACTTGCTCCTGATTTTATGGAATTGTCTATCTCCTATGAATCACCAAGAACATTTTGTTCTTGTATTCTTCCTGTGCTTTTGGTCCAACCCCTCTCAAACTTTAGCAATCTCCGAAAACTATTGAGAAAGTACGTTCTTGATTATATTTAGGAAGTTGGCGTTTTGAATTATTTGAATTTGATGTTTTTCCCAACTCGTGGTTGATTGATTTCAAGCATCAAAGGGTTAATCTCAATATCTTGATGTATTCAAGGATTTTGGATTGATGTTAGGAGAATGTAAAGTAATGATCAATCACACCCAAAAAGTAATGGACATTGGGTATTTATAATAAGAGGTATATATGTAGTATAAGAGAGATAAAACTCTTAAAAATCACGAACTAGAGTTTCACGTATAACACCATAGCTTGAGCACTAGGCTAGCGTAAATGGTTGGACCGCCTCATCTATCATAGTTGCAAGTGTAGTTGCACCTGCTGATATTTCAACTTGGTCTAAGAAAAATATAGATTAGTGTAATTAGAATTAAAAAGGGCTTCATGCTCTATTTATGGTTGTATCACTTGAAGAATTTAGGAGCATGTCTATGTGTGATGTTGTTAAAGAGGTTTGAGATATTTTATAGACCACATATGGGGGAGCTCAGACGGTTAAGAATTCTAAGTTGCAGATATTGACCACTAGGTTTGAAGAGAATATAATAAAGGATTATGAAACCTTCGATGACTTCTATGAGAGTTTGAATAATATAGTAAATTCTAGCTTTAACCTAGACGAGAGAATTCCTGAGCCTAAAATTGTTAGAAAAATCCTAAGATCCTTGATTTAGAGAGCGGGGATTTAGATGCTGCTAAAATTGAAGAATTGGTCGGATCTCTTAAACTTATGAACTTACCATATCTCAACATAAGAAAAACAAGTCTATAGCCTTGAATACTGTTAGGGAAGAAGAGTATGATTCTTCTGATTTGAAATCACTTAATGATAAGGAAATAATATACTCTGTTAAGAATTTTAAAAAAGGTTTAGAAATAAGAAGAAGACTAAAGAGAGACACAAAAGTGATTCCAGTGAATCTAGAAAGAGATCTAAATATGTGAGATGTCATAAGTGTCAAGGTTTTGACAACTATAAAAGTGAGTACCCTAATGGTAAGAGAAATTATGGAGCTATGAATGCAACTCTCACTAATGATGAGTCCAGCTCTCATAAGCAAAGTGAGATGTCCACTCATGAGAAAAATGGGAAGTTTATGGCCTTCATTGCTAGGATTAAAAGTGAATCTAACAGGGACAGTGAGAATGTTTAGGAAGTAGATATTGGTGAGTAATATGAGGAAGAGTCTGAAGATGAGAAAGAGATTTGTGAGGCTTATCAAAAATTAATTGGAGAGTCATAAGATAAAGAATGTGAATAAAGTCGTACTTAAGAAGGTCAATGAATTTGAGCTAGTTAGAGAGAAACTTGTAGCTGACCTTCAGGAGTCTACCTTGTACCTCAATAAACTAGATATCGTGAATCAATCCCTAAAGTCTAAGATTAAATATCTTACAAGTGAACTTGTGAAGTCATCTAGGAGAGTTAGCGAGCTGACCATTGAAAATGATAAATCAGAAATCCAGGTTAAAAACCTTCTGAGTGAACTTGAATATTCCAAGTCTCTACTTCTTGCTTTTTCTAGTGAATTTCAGAAACTAGACAGTCTTTTGGGATTGAACAAGTCTATTGGGAACATGGGAGGTTTAGAATATAAACAGACCAATCATAATAGGGCTAGTACTTCCAAAATTATTTTTATCTCTGCCACTAACCAACCTATGTATGTTCCTAATCCTGAACTCAAGAACAAGGGTGTCGGCGTAGGACCTACCAACCTAGGAATAGATATCAGCGGCCACATAACAAAGGCTTAGGAGACTCGGGGATTGCTTTTGCCCTTACTATGCTTCCAAATATTGTCCACTACATTAGTAAAGTTTAAAAGCAACAACTAGCTCTATTGACTTCACCAAAGGTGAGCAGTGAAATACACGCCGATTTCCTATTAGCTCGTGTAACTTATGTTGACCTAAGCAAACCCAATATGCTTCTTAATGAGGAGCAAAATAAGAATTGCAAAAAAGCATTCTAGTTTGAAGAAAGGTGGTCAATATATGGGATTGGGAGCGTTTAGCTAAGATACGGTCAAGATAGGTCCAAAGTATCATATCTTGTGGTGGTAGAGGAGATGAGAGGAATGATAACTTGAATGAGTGGTAGGGAAGATAGCATGGAGAATTAATTGGTTTTATTGCATCCAAGACATATAAGTGGACAGGATTGGAAGATTCACAAATCAACGATGAGCGTCTTTGATTACCAATGGCTTGTTCTCTTCAAGATAGCCAAGGAGGTTTAAAAATAAAAGAGAGACGTAAAGTGGACATTCCAAGAGAAAGAGTTTTCAGGAGTAAGACGGAGGGGAATATGTATGGCAGCAACGATATGAATGAGGGAGGATATCTAAGTGTTTGACTCAAACAAACATTCTAGTTCATCAAAAGCTTAAAATGAGCATTCAAATTCCAAGATTAATATGTTCAAGCGAATTACCATCTTGTGATACATGTTAAAGGATAAATTCCACATCGATTAAATATCAAAACTATAGCCAACATATATAAACTTGTCCCGCTCCTTTAACAACATTAAAAATGGAATCTCAAATTTTAATATGAATAATAAGTTGCCAATAATTGTGGATCTTACGAGACGTGTGGATAAAAATTATATCTTAATCACCAATAAAATATGTACTACGTTTATTTTAACGATTTATGTTAGGTCAAGAAAATCCATATAACGATGAGCCTATCCACCTAAACCTAATTCTACATGTCAAATGGGCATTAAGGATGGTTTATTTGGTATGTAGATGATATACTAACAAAATTCTAAGGGGCTATATGTGATAATATTTTAATTTTTTATTAATTATATTAAGTTTTGTCAAATTCAAGGTATTAAACATACAGAAAGAGTTTGGCTTGAAAAGAGTAATACAAAGTTTAGTGCATACACAAAGAAGTGGCAATTTTAGGAAGTTTATAACAATGTTTAATCTTTAAATTACACGATTCCATGTGGTATCACGCCCAAGCTAACATTGTGTGCTCAAGTGTCACCATGACTCATTCTTAAAAAATTCACTCATGAAGATAAAACAAGCGTGGAGTACCGAGTGTGTTCGGAATACAAGTCATATATAAATCCCTGTGATATTTGTTACATCTTGCTTGTTAATTTGATAAGTGACTATACAATACTAGATAGTATTAATTAAAAAAAAGTTGAAATATTTTCATTGTACTATTGAGTTCTATCCAAAGCCACCCGTTACGCCTTGAAATTCAGACAATGGTGTAGCTAGGGTGTCCAAAAGTCTCGAACCGAACCGGACCGGACCGGACCGAACCGAGCGATTTTTCATAAGTTAAATACTCGAACGAGTACCCGAATCGAGAACCGATAAGTTTGGGTCGGGTCTCGGTTCTAGACCAAGAACCGAAGAATCGAATAAGACCCGAAACTAAATAGTTTTTTTTATTTTTTATATTGAATTAATTAAATTAAATTATTTTTTTCTAAACAAATTTGCAAATTAATTAAATAAATCAGATCATTTCATAATTTTAATTTTAAAGCCCAATACCCAAATCATTTTAAAGACAAGAAACAGTAGAGTTTGAGATCCATTTGCAGTTTTTTTATATGGATCACCGATATTTTAATATTAACATCTATTTTTTGGTATTTGTATGCATTGAATTAATTTTATTGGATAACTAGTTATTTATATGTTTTTGAATTGGACTATGTTAATTTATAAAAGTTGCGAATGAAATGTCATTAGTTGTATTTATGTAGTGTTGCTGTAAATGTTAAAAAAATTAATTATGGTATGAAACCGAACCGAACCCGAACGGTTCCATAATTATATTTGGACCCGACGGGTCCATTTATTAAATACCCGAAAGTTTTGGGTCGGTTCGATTCTCTTCAGAACCGAACCGAACCGACCCACGGACAACCCTAGGTGTAGCGACCGAAAATTTTCATATTTTAAAACGATAGTTTTCCCCAAATTTTTGTAAGAAAGAAATTCGCGTCCTTGCAAATTTTTCCTAATTTATATGCTTTAAGTGGCCATGTAAGTAAGTACGGTAACTTAGTCTAGTCTATGTTAACTATGTGTTAGCCTTCAAAAAAACTTTGTGACAAATTATAACAAAGTTTTGAGATTTGTTTTGTCGCCTATTCATATTAGAGTTAGTATTCGCATAAGTTATGATTCTGTTTAGATTTCTAGTTTCTATCGAATGCTCGACATCACAAGACTGATTATTAAATTATTGAATTTGTGAGAATTAGTACGCCAATATTGTGCTCGCTTGATAGGTCGTAATTAATAATGTATATTAGTCTTGGAGTTAATTTGGATAAGGACAACCAAGTAAGAGTAAATAAAAGAAAAGCTATGGTTATTGAATTTTGGAAGAATTTCATTCTTTTAGATTTTAATTTTCAGCGAGTGGGAATTTACGTGTGATTCATATGGACTATCCATTATCATGAGTTAGTTTTCATTCATCCTAATCTAACAAATTTGTTACTGGAGAGTTTGAAACAATCTGTTAGTTAATTAGTATTGTTAATTGCATTCAGGATAAATCTTTTTTTTAAAAAGTCCAATGCTATTAAGATTCATGCTAAAGATTCTTGCCATCTATAGCACACGTCTGATTAATTCTAGTTCACATTAGTTTACTTATTCCATTTTTCTTTGATAACACAGCAACAAAGATATATACACATGGATCAAATAGTTCACGAATTGAAATTCAAGTAAAGGAGAAACACACGGTGCTAAGACGTTAACATTTGTTTCAAAGGAGGCAGACTCCGATCCCGTTTTATTTCAATTCATATTATGTTTAAGCATGTATAATTGTGATTTTATGTTATACAAGACTTCTTATGGGGTTTAAATATGAATTGGTGGGGGTAGTCAGAGGCGGACGCAGACTTTTTACGTTGGAGGGGCACAATCAAACTTTCAAAAAGTGACGAAAAAATTATAGTAAGAAATATTTTATTACAATTGTTCTCTACATGTTCTCATATTTTGATAATGTTCCATAATTAAAGTGATAAATAGAGAAAAATTTAATATAGTTTCGTAATTTAAATAAACAAAGAAATTAAGTATACAATCTTGGTCATCAAGAGCTACACAAACTTTGATAAAATCCAAGTCATAGATTTATATGTATATTTCTTAAATTCTGAAACTTATTTAACAGATGCAACAAGTAAATCAACAAGGGACTAGGAAATGGTAAGAGCCAGACTTATTTTTGATACATCAAATACCCTAAAAACAATCTTTGCTCATTAAAGTTCAATCACATTGCATAACTTTTTCTTCGAATTACATTCAGTCGGACCAGATTCTCCTAGGCTAAAAGACTCTCGAAATTTCCTTAAAAATGTCACTTCAACTAGAATTTCACTCGTGAATCTCATGCATTACAAGAACGTAACTAAATTCAATTAAGAATTCTTCTATTCCTATTCATTGATCTAATCCAAGTATACGATCATTTTACACTGATTACTTCATTTAGTACTGGTTTCAGCACTATAGCTCACGGAAGCCTTGCCTACTAGCTTTTTCCTTGGGTCGGATTTTAGAATTCTTTGTCGCGATTGAACTTGAAATGGCTATAGAGTGGAGACAGACTTTTCACTGTTTTCATTTGGCAATGCAATTTCCACTCTTTGAGAGTAACTATAAATCATTTAAACAAAAATAAATGAGATTTGAAGTTTTGAACTATTCTTGTTCAGTCATTCAGTATTATCACAACCATTCTCGTATTCATTTAACAATATACAACTTTAATTTTATCATGAAGAAGAGGAGAGAAAAGGAGAAGAGGAGACTCGGGCGAGAGAAAACATTGGTTTGAAATGAATATTGATTCCTTTTCCTTTCATATTATAAAAAAAAATTCAAAATTTTTTTTGTGGGGGGTGGGGGTACCTGCCCCCCAGGCCACCCCCACCTCCGCCCCTGGGGGTAGTAGTGTACTGATATGTGAAATTGGTGACGCATTAGTGCACCAAATGTTGGTATGTCGTCTAATCATTGATATTCTTATCCAATAAAAGTTTAAATAACATGAGTATATGCTTAAAGTATTATATATTTAGATTTAATGTGCATAAGAGTCTATTGAGTATTTCTCTAAAATATTTAACCCCCCAACAATTTCAGATTAATGCGATCAATGGCGGCTTGGAGGAGAGCGGTGGTACTTTGATGTGAACTTCATCAATAGGGTTAATATCTTCGATCTTTTGCTGATGACTTGGCAGGCATGGGTAGTAGGACAGAGGAAGATGGTTTTGTCCCGGTTGGTTGAAAAAGAAATGTAAAAGCCACTAATACTTCAATTCCTAGGATGGTTACCACGAGTCACAGGATACCTCTTCACGAACATCCAGATGAGTACCATCATATGGAATGCGAGATGTGTAGCTAGTGTAGCTACTCGTCGATGCCTGAAGAGACTTATATAACTTCATCAGATTTATCTCTTGGTTATATTGGAGCCTTTTGTTCTTCAGGATAGATTTGCATATATTCGACGATATCGCGATTTAACACGAGAGTTCAAAATGAGTCGAACAAGATCTATTTTTTTTGGAATGCGGGGACTACTGTTAGTGTTATTGTTGATCAACCACAGTTCCTTCACGTTAGAGTTGAAGATCCCAGACTAACGCGTCCCATCTATTTGACTCCTATCTATGCCTCATGAAATGTAGCTATCATGAGGGATTTGTGGGAGGGTTTTCACCACATTTCCCTCTATATAGACGACCTTTGGTTAGTTGGGGGAGATTTTAACGTTATTACACATTATGGTGAGCGTATCGGTCATAATATTCGTGATCGGGACACTACTGCTTTCTTTGATATGATGTTAGATTGTGGTTTAAATGATGCTGGTTTCCTTGGGAATCGGTATACTTGGTCCAACGGTCGAGTCAGAAAGAGACTGGATAGGGTACTCATTAATTCTACAGCTGCAGCATTCTGTCGACAATTTACAGTGAGGCACTTGAATCAGACTTCATCTGATCATTTGCCTTTATTACTTTAGTGGGTTTCTGACGATGATTTGGGGCCTATACCTTTCAAATTCCTCAACGTTTGTACCAAGCATCATGATTTTTTATCCTTTGTCACTCAAAAGTGGTCGACTCCCTACTAATCTTATGGGGATGACTGTTCTTTGGGAGAAGTTCTTTAGGGTAAAATAGGGACTACGTTGGTGGAATTGACATGTGTTTGGAGATATTTTCTTACGGGTGTGAGATGTTGAGGATATGGTGGATGAGGCTGAGACAGTATATGATAGAGACCCTATACCGGAGCATCGTGACCTATTACATCATACCCATGCATTTTTGAACCCGACCTTATCTATTGAGGAGGGTTTTTGGAAGCAAAATGCCGGTTCACGTTGGGTATGTGAAGGAGATCATAATACTCGTTATTTTCATGCGATGGTTCAAGGACGTAGGATCAAATCGTGTATTAGGTCCATCAGGACGTATGAAGGGAAAGTCTTAACTACTCCTGCTGACATGCAGACTTCAACTATTGCATTCTACCAGAATCTTCTATATGCTCCTACACAGCCGTTAGTCCCTATTCGTTCTAATATCATCCCCAGGTTTTTGATTGAGGATGATAATTTGGCACTAAATCGCTTCCCTTTGATTCATGAGGTTCGAGAGGCAGTGTTTAGTATAGATGCTGACAGTACTGCCAGACCGGATGGATTCTCATCCTTATTCTTGCAACATTGTTGGGACATTATTCAGGATGATATATACAGGGCAGTCTTGGACTTCTTTGACGGCGGCCATTTTTTACGAGGTTTTGCAGCTACTACTACAATATTACTCCCTAAGAGGGACGACGCTTGTAGATGGACCGACTTCAGACCCATCAATTTATGTACAGTGTTCAATAAGCTTATTACCAAGCGTTTGAACACTAGATTGAGTACACTGTTACCGCACATTACTCCACAACAGAGAGTGAGTTCATTTCTGGTCGCCTAATTAGGGACAATGTTCTATTGGTTCAGAAGTTTCTCCATACTTTGGATGACAGAATGCAATGGGGTAATACTATGCTGAAGCTAGACATGAATAACGCATATGATCGTATGAATTAGAGTTTTATTTATTTTGCATTAGAGGCATTTGGCTTTAATCGGATCTGGATCAATAGGATTAGGCGGTACATCTCGGAGTGTCATTTTTTAGTACTCCTAAATGGTCGCCCATGTGGTTTTTTTCCATCCTCACGAGGGCTCAGACATGGAGATCATATCTCACCATCCTTGTTCATCATAGCTGTAGATTATTTCTCACGCCTGCTCACTCAGAGGTTTCAGGAGTATCCGAGTATGTGTTATCGACATGGAGGTAGTAAGTACTCTTGTCTCATACCTTTAATTTGCTGATGATATAATCATATTCGCCAATGGCCAAAAACAGTTTATCATGAGGATTCTTGGTTGTCTGGAGCATTATGAGGGGGTCTCTGATCAGTTAATGAATAGGGACAATGGGCATCTATTAGTTAGATTAGACGATTGGAAATTTTGACCAGTTTTCGACACCAGCAGCAGCCGTTCACTTATCTGGGAGTCCCCTTATTTAAGGGGGCCAAGGGGAGCTTCATTTATGATGACCTTATCCAGAAGGCCAGGAACAAGATCTCGGGTTGGGCTTCATGACTTCTATCATATGGGGGCCGTATTACTTTGCTGAGATTAGTGCTCTCCTCCATGCCATTACACCTTTTTTCAGATCATGCAACCCCCTAAGGCTATCCTGAAGAAACTTGAAAGCATCTTTGCGAGATTCATGTGGGATTCTAAAGAACAGGTGCGATGTTTACATTGGCGGAGCTGGAAGGATATTTGTCTTCCTACTGATGAGGGTGGTCTAGGCTTTAGGAGATTACAGGATGTGGTGGACACCTTCTCCATAAAGCTCTGGTGATTGTTCCTTTCTCAGAGATCTCTTTGGGCCAAGTTCTTACAGGACAAGTATTATACGGGGACACACCCTTTATTTGCAGCAGTTCCCTACTTAGCTTCTCCTATCTGGAAGAAGCTAAATTTAGTTTGGCCCTGGACAGAGCCATACATTGCATGGCACCTTGGTGTAGGTCATCTTTTCTTTTGGCATGATTGATGGATGGGTGAGACTACATTGACATCCTTATTCCCACACCTACAGCACACATCTGCGAGGGTGCATGATTTCTTTGATGATACTAGGTGGGATATTGGAAGTTTATTACTGGTTATCTCTTCTCTTATGGTGGAGCAGATAAGGGCTATACCTCTATGTACAGATGTCCCGGATCGAATTGTCGGCGAAATACATCGGATGGTATCTTTGCTACTAAGTCTGCATGGCAGCTCGTACGTTCGGGATGCCAGTATTAGGATTTATACCGATTATTATGAAGTTCCATTTTGCCCGTCAATGTTTCATTCTTCTGTTGGAGACTATGGTAGGACCTCATTCCAGTAGATGTGGTTATTCAAGGGAGGATTTGATGTCAGTTGGCTTATTGCTATCAGTGTTGTTCCGAAACTGAGACTATCAATCATATTTTCACTAGTTGTAGCATCTCCAATCAGGTATGGCAGCATTTTGGGGATATTTTTCAGATACCTCTGAGTTCAGGAGAGGGAGTCAGACATAGATTCCAGAGATGGATGTATTCTGGACATTATGTTCGTTGTAGACACTTTCGCATTATCATTCCTCTACTGATATTTTGGTACCTATGGACCGCAAGGAATAATGCGAAGCATGGGGGGTTCGCATTGTAGCCAGATGTATCATTTGGAGGGTCTATCGCATGATCTCTTTTTTCATTTAGGAAGACTGTTTCGAGTAGTGCATTGGCGAGGGGATTTGACGCTTGCACCCATATTTGGTATTTTATGGACCCCCTTTCCCATCTCCCCCTATTCTAGTTTGGTGGCGTACTCTATCAGTCGGATCTGTCAAGATCAATACTGATGGATGCGTCAAGAATGGTTTTGTGAGTGGGGGAGGCAACATTAGAGACCACACATGACACTGTATCAGGGCTTTTTCAACTTCGTATGGACCATGCTTGATATTAGAGGCAGAGCTCCGGACTATTCTTGATGGGATTTTACTAGCTTATGGACTTGGTTTTTCAGCGATTTAGGTAGAGTCTGGTTCCAAAGTAGTTATTCACTGCATCACTAGAGGAGGAGGACCATGGGCTATTCAGAGCATACTCAGACGTATCACAGATATCATATCCTTCGACAGAGATACAATTTCTTACATTTACAGATAAGGAAACCAGGTTGCAGATGCTCTTACTGCAGAGGGTTGGGATCATCGACGATATCAGATATATGGATTACATGAGCTACCACGACATATTAGGGCACTAGTACAAATTGACAGAGATGGATTGTCCACTGTCAGATTTTAACTTTTATTTTTACTTCAAATTCCTATTTTTGCCTTATTTTGCATTAGTTATTATTGTAAAGGAAGTAGTACTTCCTCGTTTACTGATTTAATCTTCGTCATTTATTTTCTCTGTAAGGAAAGTAGTACTTCCTCTTTTATTGATTTCATTATTTTCATGTAACTACTGTATTCCTCCGCCACAAGTGAGGGTAGATTAATAAGATCTTGGAAGTATCGCCCTCCTTTGATAAAAATAAATAAAATTGTTTGATAGAAATTGGTTCAAGGTGGATATGATATTCTATTGTGGTTTATTTAGTTCATTTGAGTTGCAAGACCAGTGTTTAAATATTTTCAATTTTTGCCTATAAGTTAAAAAATTCACCTTGACAAACATACTTAAATGTTGAGGTGATTTTAGTTGGAGAAGGTAGCCTAATGCTCCGACACACCTGGGGGTGAACGCGGATCGATTTGGACGGTTTGTGCTATATTTTCAACTCAAACTATTTCATGCGGTTTTGAAAATTTTCAAACCAAACCATAATTTGCGGGTTGGTTCGGTTTTAATCCGCGGTTTACCTATCGATATTATAATAATATATTTAAAATTAGTTAATATATAAGTTTAAACGAGAACTGATAATGTTAAATTACATTCATCACTCCCACGAAACTTGTGAATAAATTATTTTTAAGTTGATTGCTAAAAAATATTAATAGAACGAATATATATTTCTTCCTTTTTATTTATCTTTTCTTGTTTGCCTTTCATATTGTCATATAGGGGTTGACAAGTATAGAGTCACATTTTGCTGTAATAATTTGGTTAAAACTCCTTTTGTCCTACTTGTAAGATGAAAAATAAGGATTGAACATGATATGTTTAAATATACAAAGAATGATGGAGTTCAGGTTTATTGAAAATTGACAAATTTTATTCTCTAACGACTTTAAGAAAGTAGAATGTAATAGTACTAGTTAGGGAACTTTAACATTTTCACACAATCAATATGCTATGTCCTTCGTTCTTTCTAAACCACAAACAAATTCATTAATCACTTAGGCACACAAACAATCATTTTTTTTAATCCAAATCACAACTCACAAGTGTATAATAAGTTTAAAAACAACAAACAAAAGAAAAAACAATGAAAAAAATGACTTGAATGAGAATCTATGACTTATCAAGAGAGAAATATGTTATTCTGGTAGAAATTAGCAGACTAACAATAAAAAGACGACTAGCGATTTGCGATTGGGAATCCCGTTTTGTTCAGCAGTGGCAGGCAAGCGTCAAAGGTTTGAGAAATGAGAGTTTAGGCTAGGGCTTGTAGTTGTGGGCGTGATTTGTTATCATAGTTTTGTTGACTTATGATTTGAATTGTTGAAAATAAATGCTTTTTTTTAATTATTTCATATGATTTGGGATTAATTTTAGTTTAGATTAGATATCGGGTTAGGACATGTGTTATTGGACTTATAAAATCATCGGTCAATAATGATAAACTTAATTTACTTTATATGATTATTTTAATGTGTTTCTTATTTTGTATTGATAAATTGGTATTTTTTTTTCTAAAAAGTGAAAAATTTTAAATTTGTAAATTAATTAAATTAAAAAATGGTTCGGTTCGATTTTATGCGATTTTTAAAAATTGAAACCTAAACCAAACCATTTTGAAATGGTTTGAGGAAAAAAATCGCAGGTCCACGTGGACCTGAACCAACGGTTTCAAACTAACAGTTTCGGTTCGTTTTGCGATTTCACGATTTTTTTGTGCAGCCTTACCGATACCTACCATTGCTTTGACCGTGCCAATCATTGCTCTCCAAGCTTCAGTGGCGGTAATGACCCATTGGCAGTCGATGAATGGCTTTGCACAGTTGAATAGATTTTCCAACATATCTCATTCCCAGATAACCAGAAATTATTGTTTGCCAAGTTTTTGTTAGTAGAAGGAGTCGGCCACTGGTGGGAACCTGTTTGTCGCACTTGCACTGAGACAGAACAGTGTAATATGACATGGGATCAATTTAAGGCAGAATTGCTAGAGAAATATTTGCCCCAAGCTCTTCATGACTACAAGGACGTCGAGTCCTTACAGTTGACTCAGAGGGATATGGACATTACTGAATTTGAGAGGAAGTTTGAACAACTATCTCGGTATGTGTTACACTTGGTCAGCAACGAACAGATGAAGGCTAGGTTGTATAAACGGGGTCTACATCCGAAAATAAGGTAGATTGTGAGTTTTTATGAACTGACTACATTTAGAGAAGTCGTGAAGAAGGCCCAGGCTGTGATATATACTGATACTAAGCAGAAAATTCAGGGTCAACGACATAAGTTTGGGAAGAGAACATGGGTTGATCGGAATAGAGGTGGAAAATCAGGCTCATATAAGAAGCCTAATAACAAATTTAATCAGTTTAGCAATGCCATAACCCCATGTCCTAAATGTAAGAAGAATCACAAAGGAGAATGTTATGTTGGGAAAAATATCTACTATAGTTGTGGTTAGCCAAGCCCCTCTGCTCAAGGATACCTGATATTGTTGAGTAAAGGAGAATGATTAGGTAAAAATGGAGAATGCTTGAGTTTTCTCCATGATCCATGTTGAAGCTTCTCAAAATCCAGATGTAATTGCAGGTATCCTATCTATCTTGGCAACCATGTGTATGTCTTTATTGATTCTGGTACAACGCATTCGTTTATATCTATTACATGCTTAGTTAGAATTGGCGTGATATCTGAAAAGAACGATAGTGTACTAGAAGTTAGAATACCATCAGGAAGAAACATAGATATGGATAAGATAGCTAAAGCACTAGAGATAGACTTTGATAGGTTAGTCTTAAAAGCGGATTTACATATAATCGAGATGAAAGAGTTCGATGTCATTTTGGACATGGATTGATTGGGTAGCAATCGAGCAACCATAATGTGTTTTGAGAAAGAGGTAGTGTTTCGAAGACTTGGTGAAGAAGGATTTAGGCTTTATGGGTTTATGATTAAAGCATTCACCGCCTCATTTCATCTATGCAAGCTGAGAAATTGTTAAAGAAGGAATCCTACCAAAAATATCTTGTTAACTTTATTGACATATTAGAAAGAGAGACTATGGATAGCATACCAATAGTACGAGAGTATCCCAATATAATCCCCAACTACTTACTAGGTACTCAACTTGATAGGCAGGTAGAATTTACAATTGACTTGATCCTCAAAGCAGCGTTGCGACTAAATTACTTTATAGAATGGCTCATAAGGAGCTTCAAGAGTTGAAGATACAATTGGATGAACTATGTAGGAAGAGCTTTACAAGGTCAAGTGTGTCCCCAGGGGGAGGTCTGGTACTGTTTACTAAAAAGAAGGATGGGTCGTTGATGATGTGCTTAGATTATAGAGAGTTGAATAGATTAACTATTATGAATAAGTATTCACTCTCAAAAGATTGAAATTTTTTATTTGATCAGTTGAAGGGAGCTACGGTATTTTCAAAGATCGACTTGAGATCAGGCTACCCTCAGCTAAGGATTAAACATAGCGATATATCATAGACGACATTTCGAACTCGCTACGGACATTATCCGTTTATAGTTATGCCTTTAGCTTAATAAACGCTCCTGCAGTGTTTATAGACTTAATGAATCAGTTTGTCATCTTGTTTATCAATGATATATTGGTATACTTGAGGGATGTTTAGTTGTACGAAGAACATCTTAGGATAGCGTTGGAGCCTTTATGCAAGGAAAAGCTTTATGCCAAATTCAAAAGGTATAAATTTTGGTTAGCTCCTGTAGGATTTCCAAGTCATGTAGTGACCGCCCGCGAAATTGAAATAGACCCAACCAAGGTCGACATTGTGAATAACTAGCCGATACCTACTAATGTTGGATAAGTGGGGAGCTTTCTAGGTTTGCTACTATCGATGATTCATTGAAGGTTTCTAATTGCAGGGCATTTGTTAGAGTTGATTCGGAAGGGAAGTAAGTTCGTTTGGTCAAAAAAGTGTGAGAAAAGCTTCCAGGAGTTAAAGAACATACTAGTTTCTTTTCCAGTGTTTATTGTACTAGAAGGTTCAAATGAATTTTTTATTTATAGTGATGCATTCAAGATATGGTTGGGGTGTGTGTTGATACAGAACGGAAATGTGATAACATATGCATCAAGGAAGTTGATAATATAAACAAAATGTATTGAGATCTATGTAGTTCAATTTAGTGGAGGAATATGAAAGGGAGAATAGCTCAATTCGTATGGAAAGTGTCTTGTTTATCAGCAAGTTAAAGCCGAGCATCAAATGCCATCAATGCTATTACATTCGATAGATATATCGAAATGAAAGTGGGAGAAAATAGTAATGAACTTTGTAGTGGGGTTCTCTAATTTAGCAAGGAGTCATGACTCTATCTGGGTATAGTGGATTGATTGTAAAAGTCCACTAACTTCCTCTCGATCAGATTGAAATTTAATATGGATTAGTTGGCATATCTTTATGTCAGAGAGATAGTCAGACTACATGGAGTACTAGTGTCGATTGTATCAAATAGAAATCTGAGGTTTACATCGAGGTTTAGGAAGAGCTCATAGATTACAATGGTGACTAAGTTGAATTTTAGTACTACTTATCAGCCCCAGACCGATGGGCAGTCGGAACGAACCATCCAAGTTTTAGAGATTATGTTGAGAGCTTGTGTTTTAGATTGGGCTGGTAATTGGGAAACTCACTTGTTGTTAGTAGAATTCATCTACAATAACAATTTTCAAGCCAATATTGGGATGGTGCCGTAAGAGACTTTATATTGTCGATGGTATCGTTTGCGGATATGCTGAGATGAAGTGGGTGAAAGAAAAATGTTAGGTCTTGAACTCATTGAGAAAACAGTTGAGGCTATTGAGAAGATCCGAATGAGAATTAAGACAACTCAAAATCGTCGAAAAAGTTAGTCGAAAAGAGAAGGAAAGAAATGCCGTTTGATGTCCGGGATAATTTTTTTTTCTAAAGGTGGCATGAATGAAGAGTGTATTATGATTCGAAAAGAAATCAAAGTTGAGTTCGAGATTTATCGGTCCAATTGAGATTCTAGAAAGAGTTAAAAATGTTGCATATCGTTTGGTATTGCCACCAGAATTATCAACTGTGCACGGTGTATTTCACATTTCTATGCTGAGAAAACATCTTCATGATCAGATTCATGTGATCAAGGATAAGTCGGTTGATTTACAGAAAGATCTAGCGTACGAGGAATCACCAATCGAGATATTAGAAAGGAACGTCCACTAGCTGAGAAATAGAGAAGTGCCATTAGTAAGGCTTCGGTGGGGGTAATCATACGATAGAAGATGTTACTTGGAAGAGAGAAGAAGAAATTAAGGCCAAGTACTCAGAGATTTATGACCAAGTTAAATTTCAAGGATGAAATTAATTTAAGGGGGGAAGGGTTGGAGCGATCTAAAATCTCCATATTTTAAAACAATAGTTTCTCCCCAAATTTCTTTAAGAAAGAGATTCGTGTCGTTGCAAATTTTTCTCAATTTATGTGATTTAAGTGTTCATGTAAGTAAGTATGCTAACTTAATCTAGTATATATTAATTACGTGTTTGCCTTTGAAAACACTTTGTGACATATTATAATAAAATTTTAAGTTATGTTTTGTCATCTATTCATATTAGAGTTAATACTCGCATAAGTCATGATTCAGTTCTAGTTTCTATCAAATACTTGATATCGCATGATTAATTATTAAATGATTGAAGTTGTGAGAAGGCAATGTTGGACTCGCTTAATAGGTCATAAGTAATAATTTATATTAGGTTTGAAAAGAAGTTAATTCGGATAAGGACAATCAAGTTAGAGTAAATAAAAGAAAAGCTTTGATTATTGAATTTTGGAAGAATTTCATTCCATTAGATTTTAATTTTCAGCGAGTGGGAATTTACGTGTGATGCATATAGACTATCCATTATCTTGAGTTAGTTTTCATTCATCCTAATCTAACAAATTTGTTACTGGAGAGTTTAAAACAATTTGTTAGTTAATTAGTATTTTTATTTGCATTCATGCTAAAGACTCTTGCCATTTTTTTAGAAGTCCAATTTTATTAGGATTCATGCTAAAGACTCTTACCATCTGTAGCACGTCTATCAAATTCGATCCCTTTTCCTTTGATAACACAACAACAAAAGATATATAGAGACATAGATCAAATAGCTCACGAATTAAAATTTGAGTAAAGAAGAAGGGTAATGCTACATGTACACACACACTTTTACACAATCTTTTACACCTCTCTCACATGGAGAGGGGTCCACGATTATTTTATTATGTGTGGGCCCCCTTCCATGTGAGAGAGGTGTAAAAAATTGTGTAAAAAATTGTGTACACTTAGCATTATTCAAAGAAGAAACACATGACGCTCAGAACTTAACATTTATTTCAAAGAAGGTACCCCATTTTATTTCAATTCATGTTATGTTTCAGCATGTATAATTGTGATTTTATGTTATATCAGACTACTAATGGGGTTTAAATTTGAACTGGTGGCATAGTAGGGCATCAAATATGTGAAATTGGTAGAAATATTGATACATCGTTGATCATCGATATGCTTATTCAGTAAATGTTTAAATAACATGAGTATATGCTTAAAGAATGATATGTTTGGATTTAACGTGCGTATGATTCTATTGAGTGTTTCTATGAAATACTCAATCCATTCCTTAGCAATTTCAGAGTAATGCAATTAATGGCGGCCTGGAGGAGAGCGGTGATGCTAGAGGTGGCAATCGAGTCGAACGGCTCGTAAAAAAACAGCTTGTGAGCCACGAGCCTGAACCCGAGCTCGACCCAAACGAGCACGAGCACGAACCGAGCTCTTACGTATATGGGCCGAGCCGAGGTGATGCTTTAATGTGAATTCCAAAAATTATCATTTAAGTCATGTTTTGTTCGAATAATTATTTAAATTTCTGGAATATTTTAATTTAGTGCGTCTGAAAGTTTAAAGACTGAATTGTTTGATGGAAATTAGTTCAAAGTGGATATGATATTTTATTGTGGTTTATTTAGTTCATTTGAGTTGCAAGATAAGTATTTTCAGCTTTTGCCCTTAAATTAAAAAAATTCACCCCGGCCAAAATACTTGGAATTTTGAGGTGATTCTACTTGGAGAAGGTAGCCATATGGGTTATCTATCTCTCAAATTTGGAATCATGGATTTTTAGTGTCTAAAATAAAAATTATGGACGTTTTCCTGAGGGTTTCCAGAAGATACTCGAGAACAAATAGATCCAACTTTTAAAACGATTTTGACCCATCTATCGATTGAATTTGCACGAAAAATTTGACTAGTAATTCTCCAATATGTAATATGATTACGATTTAAATTTTGTAAATTTTGGATTTCATTTGGTTGCTGAACAAATTTACTTTCGAAAACTGTCCAAGGCTGAAAATTCTATTCAGTTTTGCAATTGATTCCTGAAGCCTTAAGGCTTATGGTCCATGTTAATTTTTGCATTTTATGAACAATCTAAGTAGACTTTTACAAATTTAAGATTTTAATAATGTCACGAGACCCTAGAGCTAGGTATAATAAATATAGAAATGCTCTTTTATTCACAGTAAGAAGTCTTATCTTGCCAACTTTGAGAGCATTTGGAGAGGACCGTAAGTAAGGTTTTTCTGCCACATCAGTAAGTAAACAGTCTTATCCTACCCACTGTGGGCATAAGAACAATTTCGTAATAAACATACTTTCAGATTAAGATTTACTTAGATTTATTTGTACCTTCAGACAATATGTATGACAAAAAGGGTTACAGTTTCTCTAACTTTATCTGGGATCCTTAACATACACTGCTTGTAATGGCCTATATACGTCGCTATATAGACACGGGGTTTCCTTTCAGAAAGCCTCTCTTTTCTTGAAAAATGTAAAAAATATTAAGGCTATGTTTGATAGCCAAGGAATTTCATGGAAGTAGGAAAACGTTTTCCATTTTCCCCAAATTGTAGTGTTTGATAGCACAAATTTTTCTAGAAAAACATTTTCCACATTTTTCTAGGTACAATCATTTGATGCATAAAAGCTTGATTTTGTTTTCCCACCTATTTGGTGGGAAAATATTTTCCACCTTTTTTTGTTGTTGTTTGCAATGGGAACAAATTTTAGATACAATGGTTAAAAAAATTTCACTTTTATTGACAACTTCCATGCAAAACAAAGTCAAACGAAAAATATTCGGTATGGTAAATTTTTTTTTTTCAAAATTTTTTTTCAAAATTTTTTTTTTACAATTGGAACAAATTTTAGACCCAATGGTAGAAAAAATTATCACTTTAATGGACAAATTCCATAAAAAAAGAAGCCAAATGGATATCAAACTTTCAACATTTTCCATGAAAAATTATACTAATCAAACACAATTAATTACAATTCCCAGTAAAACATTTTCTAGGAAAATCAATTCCCTGTAAAATATTTTCTTTCCACCCATTTTCCACCCTTACAATCAAACGGACCCTAAGCATAATGCAATGAATTTGGTCTAGGGGGCCCTTTTTTTTGTTCGACTTGCTCCTAATTTCAGAATCTTTTCCGAACTTTTGACGAACTGATTCTTGTACTAGCAGCAAACATATAGAGAGAGAGAGAGAGAGAGATGGCCACTGAAATAGGTTGTATTCTCTCTCTTATAGTGGTAGGGTTGTCAACACATGGCAAAGTCAAAGGCGTGTGTGTCTCTGTGTACGTTACTTAGCCTTATTTGATATGACTAAAAATTTTAGTAAATTTTTATTTTCACAAAAGTTACTATAATTGATTGAAAAATTGATAAAAATTACGAGTCTCGTGAAATATGTGTTTGAAAATGAATAAAAAAAAAGATTTTTAAATAATTGGGTTCAAACTTGGGATTAGTGTCCTGGGACCCATTTTACATGTCTTTTTCTTATTGAGAAAGTTATAAATTTTATTTGTAAACTAATTTCTAAAGAGATTTTTATACTAAAAGTGCTTTTCAGAGATTCACATTGTAATAACTTCTTTTAAAAACTCTTTTAATCAGAACAATAACTTCCATACAGTTAGTCAAACGAGTTCAAAAATAACTTTTGCATATTAAACCTTTTGACTTCTCAAAAACCATTCCGAATGAGCCCTTAAAATATCTATCACCGATTGTATACAGTGTCTGAATATATCGATCATCATATATATGTTACATAAATGGATTCAAGTTTTCATACACTGAGATCTTTGCGGACATCTTGGTTGGCGTCCTATAATGTGATAGACAATATGGCCATTTATTTGAATCGAAATTGTTATCTTGTCCACAGTGGACAGAATAAAACTGTTCATTTATAGATGTGACAAGAGAACTTTACTTACTGTTCTTTCCAAATGTGAAGTAAGTAATGTCTTCTTCATATGGACAAGATAAGACTTCTTACTGTGGGTGAGAGAATATTTCTGTTACTTGAATAACACTTGTTCAAATCAATAGTCAAATTTTTTACACATCATGGGATGTCAATCAATATATCAAAAATGTTGTCAACTTAGCTTAACTCAATGGATTATGTTCTCCTTAAATCAAGCAGGAACTCCAGGGCCCTCAGTCAAACCCCATTCAGTTCTTGGATGTATGTACACAGAGAGAAATGATCTACTAAACTAAATGTATGTTTGAGCCCCATTTTTGGTGTATAGTGCATTTAAAATAGTAAATTGACAGAAAATGTGTGGTTATTAAAAAATAAGGAAAAATTTTGAGTTCGCGTGTAATATTATTTTATTGAAAAACGTGTGATTAAAAAAGAAGAGAAAAACGTATTTTACAAAAAATGGGGATCAAACCAGGGCTAATTTAGCTAGTGTTAAGCAGTAGAAAAAATATTTATTAGTTAAACAAACTTCAAAGATTAATCCTTCCAATTTTAGAAATTAAAAATGTAATAATTCTATGAAAATTCCAATTTTAGCAGGCGTCACCTTTTGATTCCCCCCCCCCCCCCCCCCTCTAATTAATCATGCTCTAAAGTAGAATCCCTTTGTCTAAAGTCATTAAGTTAATTAATGTTGTAACCTTTCCACCCAAAAGGTTAAGAAAATAACATTTTGGAATTTAATTAATTTTAAACTATGAATGATTAATGTCACACTTTCATGTTTCCCACAATAGTATAACAATTATTCTTAATCAGATCACAACATTAAAATATTCATACAATTTATAAACTTTTTCCCCAATTAGGAAACCTTGATGGGATACCAAATAATTTTTAAGTGATATCTTATCCCTAGAAAACGTATCACCCTAATGATTCGGGACCCTACCTGCTGCAACTTGAGGATCACAACTTAGATAATTCATCACATTTAATTAATATAATCTACCTAATTGCACCGTTTTTAGTCCATAATATGCATAAAGAATTAAATTAATTTATTTTGTTATAACAAAATAAAAAAAAATTATTATTTAATTATTTGTTGCTTTGGCTACTTGTGATGCCATGTTTGTGAAAAAATGATATTTAAATTGTCAATTTCAAGCCATCATGTATGGGATCCAATGGAGTCATGATGTCATAATTTCCACCAAAACTTATTTTAGTCACTGTTTGGTAGAGATTAAAATCAGATTTTTATTAAATTTTGATAATAATTGATAAAATGTATGGTTGAAAAATTGTGGGTCCCATAAAACGTGTGGTTAAAATTAATTTATGACTTTGACTAGAGATTTTAATTGAATTTTAATGCAAACCAAATGGGAGCTTAATTTTGTCAAACCATTTTATTTATTTATTTATTTTTGTGTCAGCCATCATTTTTCAACAAATGAAAAGCTGGCCGACCTTCCATATGAAATTGGGGTATGTGAAGAATCAAGATTTTTAAAGGTTTTCAAGGTCTTGGGTTGACTATTATATAATATAGGATCCCACCATGCACTACTTATGAAAATTTGTCGAGATTTTTTTTGACTCGTTACTCTCCACAAAATTTAAGTATATATTGTGATTATTTTTCATCTCTTTAATTTAATTCCCTTTTATAGTACTTCCAATTTTTCCGATGACTCTCTCCAACTATATACAAAAAAAATTAAAAATTATCGAGATAGAGAGATATAGTGCGAGAGGGGGAGGCGGAGAGACTACACATATTTAGAATCAATTTTACTTTTTTATAACAAAATAGTAACGTATATTATTTGATAAAAGTTAAAATAGTCTCGTTTATTTGTCTGCAATTTCAAAGTCTGTACCAACATCAAGCACCGATTGCTTTGATTTGATGGATCTCGTAAAGCTTTAAGATAACATTTTCTAATACGTTAAAGACGACAAAATTAAAGAGCGTGCATGTACCAAATTAAAGTTATTAAAAGTCATATTCAATCTAACTTGTCAATTACGTAACGACGCACATATATTATATAACATTTTTATTAACTTTACAATGGCGTGTCCATAGGAAAATTTCCTCCTTAGTGTCCCCTATGTGTCCATTTTCAAGGCCACAATTTTTCTCCCATTGAATCACATAAGTATTGTGCCAATATTCTATCAAAAGTTGACTTACACTTAGTTTTGATTTTTTGAAGGCAAATAAAAATCTAGTCTTCAGACACTGCACCAATCAAGTTGGAAAGCTAGGGAATATCAGGAAAATTATATTGTGTTCTTTCTCTATTAATCCGTTTGTCCGGAAAAAGTACGAATAAGGAAAAGATGAAATAAAAAGAATAAAAGTGGAAATCGGAAATGAATTCCATTTAAAATGAAAGCTCGAGTCTTAGAGCCCATTTGACAAGCATTACTGTAAAAAAAAAAAAAAATGAATAGTGATTTTTAGGAGAATGTGTGGTTAAAAAGTATTATTTTTTTTTGTAATACGTGTAGAATATTTTATTCTAAGAAGTGGTGATTGAAAATAATCATGTAACAAATTATAAAATAAATTAATGGTTATCAAATATGCACTTAATATTGTCAAATCATATTTTACTTGTCGAATCATAATTGGAATGCGAATTTAACATTTACATCTATTAGAAGTAATGATGTCATGAGCACCACCAGAAATTACTCATCATCCATTTCATATAATTTTTCCTTTATTAGGGAATCGCAATGTGAATGGTCGATTACTTCACCTACGTCATTGTCATTGTCATTAGTCAATTGTTAATGACATTTTGAATGGTAAGTGGTTAATATCCCGGTTCTTGAAAATAAATACCAGTTATGATATTTTATTCAGGTTTAAAAACTGGTTCCATATATGTTTCAGTTGGTTTTATTCGTTAAATTTATATTTTCTTTTAATTTAGAAGTTGCTACATAGACATTAAAATTCTTTAAAATTGGAAAGTGTGGATTGGTTGAGTTTTTTATTATATCATTTTTGTGATTTCAATCAAATTCTCAAAAATAGGAAAATAATAGTTAGGCCAGAATTTGACAAAGTAAATATATAATTGGTGGGTGGGCATTAAGAGAGAGATTTACTAGAGAAGACAATGGACAATAGATTGAGTGAGGGGTCATTCTCAGAGTGGGGGAAGGAAAAAGAGGTATTTGAAATGACTAGTCAAATGTCAATTCAAAACACTTCAAATCATAAGACAGTCAGTGATGTGTTGTCCATCAATCTCTATTCTTTTTCTGTGTTTTCTTTTTTGTTAGGGCAAAACAATAGTTCTTACTTTACACTCCAATCATTCAACAAAATTTTTAAATCCAATCAATAAATTTTTTTTTCATTATTTTTAACATTTTAATTCAATACATTTTAATCAAGTAATTAGGTAGATATAATGAACACATATATTGATCCAATCAATATGTATGTGAAGCATATCTTCTAAAGAAAAACTAATGAATTCATCAGTAAAAAAAAGTTTTGGTTTACAAAAGAATATTTCAACCAATTTTACGGGATAACACACCTTATGTTCCTTATTCATTGTTCAACGAGTTTGATTATAAGCCCTTTCCTTAGTCATTGTTCAACGAGTTTGATTATAAGCCCTTCATGATGTGAAGTTATGTTTGGCCTATAAAGAAATTTTATTCAATCGTGATGTACAGCTAACCCTACAATATTTAATGAGTGATTGCGATAATCTATGCGATATACACATTCAAATATGATGGTTTACTAGCAAATGAATTATTTTAAGTAGTCACGGAAAAAATTAAGTTAACTTAGTCACTCAATTATGACGTGTATGTATGCCAAGACTCATATTTTTTTACTTTTTATCTATACTCCTACAAGAATATTAACTCATCAAGAAGATAAATAACGAGTTTTTACAACAATGAAATTTACGAGTCTATGAGACATTAACACATATGCCATCTCAAACGTAGAAATTTGAATTCCATTTATAATGAAAAATTAATGAATGTCAAGCCTATTTAAATATTATTACTTAATCTTTTACTCTATGCGATATGTATTACTCATGTCATAATCAATTATATACATGTCAAATGATTTTAAGTATCAAATACTTCTACTTGACAACCCAGCAAAATCTAAAGCACGTGTTAGTGATATGTACCGTGATAGAAACGACGAATTAACATTCAAAATTTTCAACATATTTGAATTATTGTGGAATTTTGATGTTGTGTATTTAAGGTATTCACAAATATAGTAGAGTTTATTTCAACTTTTATGTTGCCCAAATTTTAGAGACAAATGTGGACCGGTACATTTTCTCTAGTTAGCACGAGTGAGGTCTTGTCTCACGTGCATCATGCCAACTCGAAGTTGGCTCCAGTTATCAGATACCCAGCTGACACACTTCCCCATCCTCACGCCTCATGGCTTTTTCTTTTATTTTTTTCCCCCCTCTTCGAGTAATGCTATTCATAATTATATAGTGCAGTAGTCATTATATGTGACAACTTGTTATTTAAAACAATAGAAATACAAAAAATTAATGTCTCAAATACAAGCTATCACACAGTAATCACGTAGAACGACTAGTGTAGTAGCCGATTATAAATAGCATTACTCTTTTTCCTCTATATATTTTTCTAAATTCATTGGTAAGTTGTTTAATTTAATCTTTATTTATCGAATTCTAAATATTTAGCCCCCATTTGATCTACATTATTATCTAATTAAAATAAAAAATCTGACCGTTATCCATTACATCAACATTTAAATTTAAATTTTCTATCTTTTATGTGGGCTATAATAACGACTATATTTTTTATTATCATTTTATAATAATTTGGCTCAAACAGGGCTTTAATCTAATTGTCCAATTCCTTTATTTTCATTAATTAAAATCTCAAAATGATCTTTTATTCTAAATTCACTCTCTCATATAATCTTTAAGCGTTGTTTTGCTCGATCCTTCTCATTATAGTGAGTTTTTTTTTTTTTTTTGGTTTTTTTAAATAACACTTCACAAATTATCAACGATATATTCCGGAAAATCGCTAAGGAAAAATACTGATTTACGTATAAAATTTGTTACAATTCAAATAGTTTTTATTTTTAAAAAAAAATTGTATAATATATTTTAAAACTAACAAGGGTGCTTGATTTATTGTACTAGTGAAGTTATTCATTACTTAGTTGGGCAATAGTCACTCTCTTAATTAGTTCTGAAAATAAGTATTTCTTTTATTTAAATAATTTATAGAGAGACAAATATATCTAACAATAAATCTAAGTGTACAACATTGGTTGACAACAATGGTTGACAATCACGTGTTGTCAAAATCTTAGCATGTGATGTAGAAAACAGTTTTTTAAAATAGATGGATATGATGATGACAAATAGAATGTTGTCAACCAATGTTGTACATGTAGCATGATTCATTAAATTTCCTTTATACCTAATTTGCCACCTTTTTTTTCTTGAATTACTTAGCCTCCATTATAAACTATTTAATTTATAAAAGATAGAAAAAAAATTATAATTTTACACTCAACGTGTAAGTTTCCTTTAATATGCGTATAGTAAATACAATAAAGGTTGACGATCGCATAGTTGCAAAATTGTCATCTTTATATTTTTATTCTTTAAGAACAAATTGATAATTTGCAATAATTTTGTGCATTTTTAAAAATGATTAAATGTACCGTATACGTAAATTAAATAATTGATAAAATAATAGCAAATAGTGCAAGAATAAATTGATTCGGGAATAATGAAAAGAAATTCTAATAGAATGTGACTTATCAAGAAAAACAAATTGATTTTTTTTTTTACCAACCTTCGTAAATATAAAAGAATTATTTTTTCAAAAAAAAAAAAAAAAAACATGTAGCGATTTTTTCTCTCATTGCATGAAGTACAGAGATCAAATTTGTCCACTATGCCGCGTCAATTTGGATGTTTATGTATGACATTTTCTCCATAGTTTAATTACAAAAAAATTATTTCAATATTTGCTCATTTTTGCTTTTATGTTATTGAATTTTTTTATCATCGTATTTTTATTCTTAACTTTCAATTAATTAACAAAATTTATCTTTAATCATGATTTTATCCAAATATTCTGCTAAGGTGCATTGAAAAAAGAGGAAAATATTTTGTTTAGCTTTTGTATTAATTATTTTAATTATTTAAAACTACGAGAGATAAATATGTCTTTTTAGCCCTCATAACGAACATTTTGAACGAATATCGCATCTATAGGTAAGATTTGAAAATCAATATAGGGTTGATGATAATAATTTTTTTTTAAAAAAAGTTGAGAATATAAGTGTAAAAATAAGAAAAACTTAGAAATATTCATCGCAATTAAAATGTAGGTAATAAAAATTATGCTGTAAATTTAATATTTTCAAGGGATTTATTTAATCAGATCAGAGAGCTGTCAAGGAACGTACGTACATACATAAATACGGCCATTCCAAGGAAGATCCTGTTGTGTAATTAGGCATCTGATAAAGGACCCACTCATTAAATCTTGTCAACTTAATCTTATCGAATTCTATAATGTTTATTAATATATTTCTCTGTTTCTTGCATGTTCATATACTGTTTAATAAAAAGTAATCTCATCCATTTGCATTGCATAAGAGAGAGAGTCTCAAAAGAAATAACAGTTAATCATCAAAGAGTTGAAGAAGAGAATGATTAAGCCACCAAGCTTTTACTCTCTCTTCGTCTCCTCCACTTAAAAACTGAACCTTCTACTCCTATACTATACATATCTATCATCTACAGAAACACGCACAGGAGTGCAATCTCTCTAAAACATTTTCTACTCTCTCTCTACACTTCGCCATGAACCCTGAAGACTCCTTAAGATCTCTTTCTCTAGACTATCTCAATCTCCTAATCAACGGCCTGGCATTCAGTGATGTAACTTTTAGTGTAGAGGGGCGTTTAGTCCCTGCCCACAGGTGCATCCTAGCTGCCAGAAGCCTCTTCTTCAGAAAATTCTTTTGTGGGCCCGACACGCCGGCGGGCCTCGATGCATCGGGTTCCAGGACGGGCCAGGTCGGGGGGTTAGCTTCGTCGCCGAGAGGGGGAAACCCTCATGTTATACCGGTGAACTCAGTGGGGTATGAAGTTTTCCTGTTGATGCTACAATTCTTGTACAGTGGACAAGTCTCTGTTGTACCCCAGAAGCACGAGCCAAGGCCTAATTGTGGGGAGAGAGGATGTTGGCACACACATTGCACTGCTGCCGTTGATCTTGCCCTTGAAACCCTCGTAGCCGCTAGATCCTTTGGTGTGGAACAGCTCGCTTTGCTTACTCAGGTTTTTCTTGTTTCCACACAATTATTTTCTGCTGATTTCCCTCTCTCTAAAGTACTCTCAAATAGATTTTAATTCGTGGGTTTTGATTTATATAGATAAACATGCTAATTATTTGACTTAGATGACCTGGTTAACATTTTCCAGGTGATTTGGAGAAGAAAAAATGAAGCAGAAAATTGAATTATGTTAGTAGGATGATAAAAAATTCATATTTACTTTTTAATGAACCACCCTCTTTTGCTGGATTAATTTTATTTCAATAAAATCTAGTAGTTTCTTCTTTCAGTATAAATCTAGTAGTTTCTTGTTTCTGTATAACTAGGATCCTTTTCATTTCTTCTGCAACATCTTATACAACAGTGGTTTCATCAAATTGAATAACATGGTTTTGTTCTTTCTTTTTCTGTGAAAACTGTAATAAAAAATGCCCCGTCACTTGACAAGTTCTAATCCTAGACTACATAGGAACATGTTTCTTGAATTGTATTTCACTATCTTTATGATCCATTCTCAAAACATTCCACATTTGGTTCTTTAATCTCTAGTCTTGTCTTCCACAGGTGATCTGATCAAAACTTGTCCAAATAAAACCTAACTTTCCTCATTTGGGTTCTAGGACAGAAATCAAATCTAACTATTAATGCAGAAGGGAGCTAGACAAGAATTAATTGTAGTCATAAAGTAAGACATTTTTTCAATTTTTTTATGTTGGAATGCAGAAACAATTGGCAGATATGGTAGGGAAGGCCTCAATTGAGGATGTAATGAAAGTTTTGATAGCTTCAAGAAAACAAGATATGCAGCAGTTATGGACTACGTGTTCCCATTTGGTGGCAAAATCTGGCCTACCACCAGAAGTTCTAGCCAAGCACCTCCCTATTGATGTTGTAGCCAGGATTGAAGAGCTTCGCCTCAAGTCATCCCTCGCCCGTCGCTCCCTAATGCCCCGCCACCAGCACCGACATCACCACCATGATCTTGGCGGTGCTGCTGCTGATCTCGAAGACCAAAAAATACGTCGAATGAGACGAGCCCTCGACTCTTCTGATGTCGAACTTGTTAAGCTTATGGTAATGGGAGAAGGCCTTAATCTTGACGATGCATTGGCCTTACATTATGCAGTTGAGAATTGCAGCCGGGAAGTGGTAAAAGCATTGCTTGAACTTGGTGCAGCTGATGTAAACTACCCTGCCGGACCAGCAGGCAAAACCCCACTCCACATTGCCGCCGAAATGGTGTCACCCGATATGGTGGCTGTCCTCCTCGACCACCACGCCGACCCGAATGTCCGAACTCTGGATGGTGTCACTCCCCTTGATGTCCTTCGAACCCTAACTTCTGATTTTCTCTTCAAAGGGGCCGTCCCAGGACTCGCACACATTGAACCAAACAAATTGAGGCTTTGCCTCGAGCTAGTCCAATCTGCTGCCATGGTTATTTCCCGCGAGGAGGGAAATACAAGTGCGCCTTCTTCTGCCACTATTTACCCGCCAATGAGTACTGGAGATCATGCCTGCAGTGGCACAAGCGGCGGAAACATGGCGAACCTTAACCTTGATTCAAGAATGGTATATCTAAATCTTGGTGCAGCAGCCCAAATGGGATGCAAAATCAATGAAGGAGAAGATAATGGCCATAACAACCAAAGAGAAGCCATGAATCGACATGACCTTTCCATGTACCATCACTCCCATGATCATCAGTATTAACTCAACTATACTTCAATTCCTCTCTCTCTCTATTTGAACAATATTTCCATGAAATGGGGCTGATTATACTAGCTTTCAAAAGTTTGTTCAACATTCATGGAGATGTTTATATACTTATTATGCATTCATGAATCAGCACCATTAATTTTTGTTACACTTTTATGCGGGTGGAAGTTCTTGATTTTTCTAGGGTATCAACGAATGGAATTTTATTGTCAATGGGATGGGACAATAGACTGAGTATCCAAGTTTTTTCTGGTTTGATGGAGATGACACAGGTCAATCTTTTCAATCCCTCTGTCCTGTCAACTCATTTTGTTTTTACTTGGTACCATAATGAAATAAAAATATGAAATATCCACGACCCATAATTTATGTCTCCCCAACCAAGCACCGACCCTTTTTTACTTATAATTTGTTTACACCGACTAGTATGCAGTGATTAGTTTAATTTTATGCATAATGTTATTTTTTTGTGTTTATTTTATGGTTCATGCTTATTGCTCCACATGAATATTTTCTAGAGTGGATCATTTGGTATCTTGTGCTTGTGGGGTTAATCGGGTTTTTGGGACATTGTCGGGACACTAGATTAGGCCATTGTTTTTTTTTTTTGTTGGTGATAAATTGATTGGCCTTAAAATCTTTCATATTTTATTAAAGATCATTGGGCAATTTGGTTGCAAGAATGCAACAATGAGTGTGATGACAAGATATCTAAATCTTGATTCCTTTCATGTAGTCATCTCTTTGGTTTGTCTTGTGGTTCATGTGTTGACATAATGATATATTTAATTTTAATGAATTCTTGGTCACGTTTATTTTATCGTTCTCCTTGATTGAGTGCAATGAATGTGTTTTTGAGAATGGTATGTTGACAATTCAATAGGCAAATAACTTAGATGTAAATTTTGACTTAGAAGTTTGAGAAAATTTAAATAAATTTAGCCCCCCATTATTTGGTAAAAGTAGATTTTGAAAAAGTGTTTTTTGGAGAATATGCGGTTGAAAAGTAATAATTTTTTTTAAGTTTACGTGTGACAGTATTTTATTAAAAGAATATATTGTTGAAAATGAATTTATAGAAAAATATATTATTGAAAAAGGGGAGCTCAAACAAGGGCTTAGTTTTATTTAATTGTTTAAATTTTTAGACAAGATAATTCAACATGATAGTATATAATAAAAATTAAAAGTCCAATTACGAAAATGACGTGTATTAATTATATAGGAAAAAAAAAAAAAAGACACATTAAGGGAAAATGATAGTACAAAATTGTGGTTGGACATTAACACAACAAATACTCCAAATTAGATAATTTACTACTAGACCTTTTAATGTAGCATAATTTCATTATTTTAAATAAAAGATGGAAATAAATCTTAGTACCACGTCTAACTTTGCTATGTCTCTCTTTAGTGTGATTTTAGACCTATTGAATTATCTTCACTTCAAGAATTCATAAGCATGCTTGCTGCGATTATTTCTCATTTATGTAGTCGAATTGTTTTATTAGGTAATAAATATAAAATATTTCTTTTTGCGGTCATTTGTAACCATATAAATAGGGTTACGGAGATGTTATTCTTAAATAGGAAAATAATAAAAGTTTATATATTTGTTCGACAATTGGCATGCAGGTAAATACTAATCTTAACATAGAAGCATCATTCTCTATTTCAAATCATATTTCCATTTAGTTGAAAGATGAAATTTTTGGATGTTTGTAGTATGTTATCACTTATCAAGCATGTATTTTTATTTAGAGTTTGTTTGATTGACATGGAAAATTTATCGTAGAAAAGAACATATTCTCCTTATTTCGAAGAAACGAAAACCTACTCCCACCCCCCAAAAAAAATCCTTAAAAATAAGAAAAAATAGGCATATTTTTCAAATTTGGAAAATATTTTCTATGGAAAAAAGGAGCAATCAAACACTTCAAAGTAGGAATCTCGATGAAAAATCGACATTTTCTATGGAAAATAAATGAAATCAAACACACCCTTATAGAAAAATGTTTTACCATATTTTTATGCTGCACTTCTTTCCGTTTTCTTTTTTATTCTTATCCTGAAAATACTTGTCCATAATTAATTATCATTTTATATGCCAACTTAACCTTGATGACATTTTAAAGTTAATTAAATATTTGAAGTTTCAATCATACCAATTGAAATTAAAAAAAAAAAAAAAGGTTTAATTTAAATTTTCAATTCAATCCACTGAAATAAAGAGATGAAGTCATGAAACGCATTCCTCTCAAAAAGGAAGAGACAAAAATATATTAACTCTTAATATTATATCTTACTAAAGAGATAAATATAAATAAATTAGTGATTTTTCTTTTATTCAGCAAAATGAGTTTGTAGTATAATAATCTACAATAACATGAGTTCAAGTTTCACCGCTACCTATTTACGTTTAATACATAAATATAATAATATAAATAAATATTTTTACTCTCGAATAAGTCAACTTTTTATGTCGTTTTAATATAAATTTATTTTTGTTCATGTTTATGATTGGAAATAAGCACGTTACCTATATATTAAAGGGTATAATTCTTTTTCATTTCTTTTTTCTGCATTTGTGTCACCATCTATTTTCCTTTGTAGCTAAAAGTGTAAACAAATAAGTAAAATATTTGATGAATTATATGATATATATTAAAAAGAAAGAGAAACTTAACTTTCAAGATTTTTGCCTTTATTTTCTTGAAAAGAGCTTTTTCAAGTTATAAATTAATTTAATTTTGGCCATTTGCCAAAATATATAAAAAACAACTAATGCTAACCACGTCTTTTAACCATTTCTAAGCAACTTGTCCCTTTTTTTATAAGAAAAAGGCAATGAAAAACCACTGAATTATGTAATTTTTAGCACTTTCTTGAAGTCTGTCCAAGTTTTCGACAAGTGACCAGTCATTTCTACTTTTTTTCTCTTAAATGTTCAACTAAATTATTAAATTTTAGCAAAGAAATGTATAAAGCTGCTCACAAATTGTGGGGTTAATTGTTTTGTTGATTTCACTGAGTTTAGGTATAAATTGGGTTAACATGGCACGAAGTGGTCGAATGTAAGCAATCTATGAGCTAGCACACCTCATAATGAACCTTACATTTCTTTCCATAGAATTGCACGAGCTACGAGTCTAGAATTCAAACGAGCAAAGATGGTGCAAAGTTTGGCCTTTCGTAAAAAATCGTATGGGTACACGAATACAAGTGGCTACAACATTTTTAAGTGAGGAAATGGGGTCATTTTCTTATTTTGTTGATTGGTTTAGACACTAGTAGATAGTGTAATTTCCCTTAGGGAATTAAAGTAATATCTAAGGATATTAAGTTGAGCGAGACACTAGTAGACTTAGCTCGTGTTCGAGATGAACTGTGGGCATGAGTTTAGCAGCAAATTTCTCATGCGAATTGTTCGTCGATTCAGATGAGTTAGTTCGTGTGAGAAATGACTCATCATAATGAGTGAAAAATGTAACTTTAGTACAAATAAAAATTGGTAGTCGTGAACGGTTTAATTCGCCACATTTAATGCCCCTAATAATATCCACACTTGCTTTTCTTCACTTTATAACAAATAAAATCTTCATGAATCACAAATAATTGAAAATTGATAGCGTTTGAAGTGGATGCAAGTGAGTCATAACCTCTTAAAAAATGTCCAATACATAGTATATATATGGTTGTGTAAATATGCCGCTCAACTTACACGTATATGAGCCTTCCAAGTCTTTTGTGCCCTCTTATCTCGAACACCTATCTCGACACATGTATTTTTAAGCCAATTTTTAGCCCCTCATTTCTTGATTTTTACTTTTTCAAAACTTATTTTCAACCACATTTTATGAGATCCATAACTTGCAACTTTTTAACAACATAATTCATAAATTTTCATAGAAATCTACTAAATATCTAATTTTTATCTAAACCAAATATGAGCTAAATTTTGTCTTGAAAGTCCAACAACTATTACATCAAGAACCTTCGAGGCCTTGAGATCTTTATTACAAAATTTTGTGGGAAAGAAAACATCGTGCAGAAGAGTGGGTGCAGAAGAGATGGAAAAATCATCTCTAAACAAGCAAAGAAGATGGTAACTCAGGAAACAAAAATAATGTTATCTAACACCAGTGGTGTTACAACACCGATCTTCGTGGCGGTGATAAGCTCAATGAAAAGTGCAATTAAGTAAATAATTTAATTGTACCTCTCATTTAATGTCACATTAGTGTCGTATACACTTGTGTTTTAACATCATTGATACTAAATAGCATTACTCAAAAAACAAAGTACACTTTCTTACTTTGTTAGTTTATCGAAAACACGAACAAAATTAACTCAAAAAGCACAAGAAATTACGTTGTTTATGCAACCGGACAAAATGTTTGTGTGTTGAGAGACTACCATAAATGGAGACTAGACATTTGAACTAACAATTAGTTAGCTTCATTAATGGCCCCTCTCGTTTCTTCATCTAATTTGTGAAATTGTATTGTCCTATATTGACTTTTGTACAGTGTTCTAAAATGCGTAATGCGTTGCGAAGCGTCGAGGTCGAGAATCAAGAATCACAAGTTTAGGCGTGTCAATGCGAAGAATAAGCGCCATAATGCGTTTCGTATTTTTAAGACATTAAATATATTTTTATATAAAAAAATAGATTTTTTTAATATATCATAAAAAAAAATAGATTAAAAAAAAAAAAAGGGATTAGGCGGAATAATGCTCGCCTAGGTGCACCTTTTAAATGGAAAACCCGTTTTTCCCGCATTTCCCGAATTCGACGCGGTTTGGACGCACGTCGCGCTTAGGCGGCGCTTTTTCCCGTTTTTTAGAACATGGCTTTTGTGTATTTCTGGTTCATTTTTCACAATAAATACATGCATGCTTCTTTTATTTGAACTTGGGACTAGTTATTGAAAAATGTTTGCTGCATCTCAGGTTTTAAATAATTTTAGGTGTCTAGCGAGAAATTAAAATTTTTTACAAGGAAATTTTCCAAAGGGAAAAATTCAAAATTCAGGTGTATGGTTAACACTAATTCAAAAGTCAGGTAGATAGTTTAACCAAAATTTAGGTATTAATTAGTTAATTAATTAAAAATATTTATTAATTATGTCACAATTATACAATAAATGGTCACATATACATAATTATAGGTCACGGCTTATCTATGAGTAACATATTATCAAATTAACTGGTCACAAATCAAAAATTTATAGGCCAAAGATAATTTCGAGGTCACAAATCAAAATTTTTAAAAGTTATAGTTTATTTCATTGGTCATAAATAAAAAAAATTAGAGGTCACAGATTATGAATCGATCACAAATTTTTAAATTTGTTGGTCATAATATATATTTCAGTCATAAGTTATCAAATTTGAAGGTCACAGTTTAATACTGATCATAGATAACCAAATAATTGGTCACATACACCAAAAATTAGGTCACATACCACCGCCCACACCACTTACGACCACACTCACCCTGCGACCGTCGCCAACACCACAAGACCATCACTACCGCACCAAATCCACCATCACCGTCACAATTTTTATATCATATGTTACAAATTAACCAATTATTGGTCACATGCATCCAACCCACCTCATCTCACCTCACCACCGCCACGACCACCACCATCGCCCGCAACACCACGAACACACCTACAGCACCTTTCACAGCACCACCACTGTCACTTGCCAAAATCCACCCCTCTCCCAAGACAACCACACGGTCCACACCACACCACACCACATCCATCACCCCTCCAACAAATAATCAAGTCTGCCACCGCTACCGCTACCACCGTCAACACCTCCACCTGCACCACAACCTAAACTGCCTTACAATCTGTGACAAAAACACCACCATCTCTTGACGCGACATCATTGCCATTACTAGAATGAATGCTATGGTTTGTGCCGAGTAATTTTACAGAATGAATGCTGTGGTTTGTTCCCGATAATTTTTCAGTGTCGCTACTACAGGGGCGATGATGCTCACCCACCAGATCTCGTTGAGGAGAGGGAGAGTGAGAGAGGAGATTTCGCACCCATCGCACTGCGTGGTACAGATCGCCTCGGTGCTGCTTACGTGGTGGCAACGACTGAAGTGAAATGGGGTAGGAATCCGGCGGCGTGTTCGGACAGCGACGTAGACGAGGGAAAGGAATAGAGGGAGAAGATAGATGAAGAGTGAGTGAGGGTGAGAATAAAATGAAATGGTTAGAGTTTGAAATTGAATTGGGGGTAGATATTTAATTATTATATTCATTCTTGACTTCTAAATAATAAAACTTGGTCCTTAATTTTTAAATTCTAATTTTCAAACATCTGGAGTTATGTAATTTCCACTTTTTTTTCCAAATAGGCAATCGGCTAAAAATTTCAATTGATTGAATTGGAGAAGTCCGTTACGAAAATGGGCTTAGACTAAGAATTGGACCAAGTCTGTTATATAAATGGGCTAGACTGTCCACTAAAAGTGATGTACTCCAATTGAAGCCAAATGGATCCATATACTTAGGTCCACCAATAAATTGATATGATATGCATTCGATACTTAAACATAAGATGAACACTGTTGCTTCTTAAATCATTCCTCTTCAGACTTCACACACACACACACACACACACACACACACACACACATATATATATATATATATATATATATATATATATATATATATATATATATATATATATATATTTGAAGAATCTCTTTCATTCATTTACGAGTCTTTCAGATCATCATCTTGTTGAACAAAGTGGTCCACTAGAGAAATAATAATAATAATAATAATAATAATAATAATAATAATAATAGAAGGAGGTTGAAAAAGTATCTTCTGATTCTTTATTCTTTTTATATTTTATTAGTGGAGCTGCATAAGCTTCTCAATTTTAGTGATACCTATCTGTTCCAAGAACGTGGAAGATAGATACAGGGAATTTCTCAAAATATCCTTAAACATTATCTATAATATTAATATTATATTCTAATCCTAATCTTAACATGCTAATAATTGTTTCAAAAGATAATCTAGGCAGTTAATGTCTGAGTATAGTAATTTTTAAGAATTGACTATAATCAGTACCAGTTTGATCACTGATGGACAGGCAGATTCTAGATTAGATCCATTCCATTCAACTAAAATATATGCTGCTACTCCTTTTTCTTGTATCCTTTAGAGCTAACTTTGAGCTGCTGTTCATCCAAAAATGCAAAACCAAGTAAATCAACCTCCACCAGGTCTCTCTCTCTCTCTCCCTCCCACCCTCTCCCAGACAAGTACATGCACATGAACACGTAGCTTCTTTTAAAGCACGAACAGGATGATTTTTCATGGGAGCCATAAACACTAACAAGAAGAGAACAAAGGGCAGTGTTTGGTTAAAACAAGCACTAGCCCACCTCCTCCACATGCACAAATATCAACTCATTTACTAGACTTCTAACAGAGTTCTTACTTGCAGGTTACCCAACTGAGGATCCTCCAATGGAGAAGATAAAGAAGATGAAGTTTTGGTCACGATCAAAGCCGAAAGGGTAGAGGGGTTTCCTCGAGGGATGGTAAGCTTATTCAATCAGCCTTTATGACAAATTTACACATCTTGATTCATTTTCATTTCGATTAACACTACTCATCTGTGCAGCCTCTTTGGATTGTGTTGCTGCTGGCTTTGTGAAGTATGCTGTGATCAAATAGAAGAGTTATGATATATAAAGCAGTCAACTTCCAGTGTGTTGCAGCTGGCCTTTGTTTATTTTATCCACAGCTATGTAATTAATTATATGTTATGAAACTGCCTGAGGTTGGTTTTATCAGCTAATTATCATACTACCAATAAAATTATATTTTTCCTTGTTTACAACATGAACTTTCCATATCTTTTATTTTTTCGACTTTCCATTAAAATACATCTAAATGATAACCAGTACTATTAACCAGGCTTTGAATTTCTCCTGCTTCAACTATTAGGCATCAATCATGTGAACAAGCATAATACAAGGGGCTTATCAATATGTCAGGGCTTGTAATTTTAACAATGTAATGTACAACTGAATTTCATGGCTAAGTAGATCTGGATCACAGACTTGTGAAACGGCTAAATATTCATTCATGTATCAAAAATACTTAGTGTACAGTAGATTATGCACTGACCAAGAACTGATGTTTATTGAACTGTATCAGAAAGAGGAAACAGTTTCTCCAGCACATTGTTAGAAAGAATGTGGTTGGGGTCCAGATCCTTTCGTGCTTGGTTGTACAAATCCACGGGAAATCTCTTCTTTAGCCTTGCCTGCAGAGCTGCAAGTTCATCTTTGTCCTTCGGAACCTGCATGCATGTCAATACGAGTTTATGCAATATTCTATTCCAAATTCATCTTCATGCAGTAGCAAATATAAATATCTAAGCCAAAATTGGGAAGTCTTCACCCGTTCATTTCCGCGTCTATAATCAAATATATACTAGATATTGTCCGATAAGCATTGAAGATCGTGTACAAACACCCATAGATAAAAAAAAATGTCAAGATAACTTCTTTAGAAAGATTTATCATCAATAAATATCAAAGCATTCAAGCATCCTATACTTGTTACAGATGAAATTTCTTTAGAGACCTAAACTTGAGCAGCTTCATTCTAAAATGCAATTTATACCTCAATTTTAGCCCAGTGTTCATAAGCTGAATATTTATCCCATAAATTTGTTTGCGTCAAACGCCTGTAGTGAAAGAAATCTTCTGTAATTTCTTTCCTCTGGCGAGCATCCATTGTAGGAAGATACATAATTATACCGACCTGGTAAATGCAATTCAAAGAGTAAGAATCTATAGTTATTATGATATGCCATTAAAAATACAAGAAGTAAGCATAAGTTATAGAAAACAACACTTTATCTACAACAGAAAGGACTAGAGAAACATGGATATTATCATTGCATTTTGCTACATAAAAGGATGCACATCATGTCCACCGTATATTGGAAAACGGACTACATAAAAGTTCCAGATGGAACACAGCAGCACATGTACCTTCGATTTGATAGTTTTAAATCAGCCAATGACCATATTTCTTTCCTTCTATGGTAGGGAAGTATCTTGGAAAATAAATCGGCACAGATGATTGATATTTGAAGCATGGTGTCAGGTAAAAGGTTCCAATCAAAATGCTGCTTTTACTTGTGTGTCTAAACGAGTGATCGCAGATCAACTACAAAGTTCAAAACAAAATAACTAATTTTCAAAGAGTCAGTGCAGAGCATTAGATATGATCAGATTACCCAAGAGAATATGTCATCTTCGGACGAGCTACAAGCTGGGCTCATGAGGCTTTTGCTGCATGCTGTCCATCTCTGTTCAATAGGTGCAGGAGCAGGTATATTTTCTTTCTCAATGAGTTGCATCAATTCTTCAATATACTCCAGGTCTTTCATGCTTGGTTTAGATAGGGTTCCAACTGGAAAACAAATTTCTGAAACCCATTGTTGGCCACCACAATCAAAGCCCAAAATTTCATCACTCCAGCCTACTCTGTATCCCTCCGACTTTCTCCAGAACTCAGCCTCTGCTTGATTGACCTTCATCACATAGTCTTTATTGAGAGGATCCAAGTCAAGTAGCTTATCTCTCATTTCCGTAAATGAGAGTTCATTTATGTTGGGCTCATTTTCTCCGGGAATATTATCTGTAACTGCTTCTTTCCTGATGATAATGGTATCAATTATCTGAAAAAAACAACTAGAGATATATATCGAAGATAATATAACTTATAAATTTTTTTTTTTTTTTTTCACTATCTTCTCTTCAATCCTGTTTTCTTTATTTGTCAACATGAGCCAGAAATCAAAACAAATATGATAAGCAGAGGTGAAAGTGTATAAAAACAAAAGAAATCTGATTATATTTTCCATGCTTTCATCCCAAAAGATTAGGTCGATCAATTTTTTACTAGCTTCTCATTGCAAGAATTAGTCAATAAATAAACTTCATAAGAACCAATTAACAAGCAATGAAAGACAATCATTTTACCTATAATTCCTCAGTGAATTGCGATAGAGATCCCTGACATGCTCCATAGCTTCTTCTTGAGTATATTTCGGTTTTAACTTTGGTGGACCATTCCATGTTGAAAGAGGATTACACGTCACAACCACAACTGTGTCAGTGTACGGAATATACAAGTACTTCACGTGTTTGTTCTCAGATAGAAGTTTTCTGTAATTAAAAAATTAGTGGAATTAACTCAATTTGCAAGAAATCAAGAAATTTGAAAACATGTATTTCATAATATTTCAAAATTATACTTAATTATCAGCAATGGACACCAAATTGACCAGAGATTGCCACAGTATCCATTAAATGGGGTCCTGTCGTTAAACTGTCTATTGGTACTTGTAATGTTTTTAGATAATCTTGTATAGAGTGTCAATCTTCCTCAGATTCAACTAGTTTTCATTTGGCCAGAACAACATTGACCAGAAGAGGACGCACAACCGGAGCTTGTATACTAGAACCTAACTTAGGGTGGTAAACGGACAAAGCTGTTCCCCAGCTCAGCTCGGCCCATTTTCCGCTCCGGCTCGTATTGGGATGAGCCATGGGTGAGCCGAGCTTGAATTTTTTCATGAGTATGCTTGTCTTGAGCTCGTGGGCCAATATATTTGACCGTTTTGGGTGGAAAAATGATCACGTGACCACTTGGCCCAATGGTCATATATATATATATATTTACAGATCCTTTTTTCCTATAAAGCCCCACTTAATTTTTTCCACACTACTCTACCTCTCAATTTACAATTATTATAAGCTCCATAAGCTCTTTTCTTATGCTGTCTAAAGTTTAATTCTCTCTAAATTTACTTATTTGAGTTATTTATGTAGAATTCTAGTATAAATCATATTATTCTACCTCTTACTTACATATATTAATTCGAAATGGGATACAACCAATTAATAGTTAAGATTTTCAAGATTTGACTTCATAATTTGTAAGTGTTGTTTAGTTAACTTAATTTTTTTTTTTTTTTTTGACTTTTTAAAGAAATTGGACACCTAATATCTTGTTTGTATACAATTTTAACTCTGTTAATAGTAGTCGGTCCCAAGCCTGAATAAAGAAGGAAGGTTGCAATAATTTTTAGAGTAAAAAAAAAAAAGAAAAGAAAAAGAGATGTCTCATAGACAGCTTGGCAGAGCCCATGAGGCCCACGAGGCAAAGGACCGAACCGAGTAGGATTTTTTCGGACATGTGCCGAGCTTGTGTGTTTAAGGGCTGAGCCGAGCACATTGCCACCCCTAAACCTACTACTGTACAAAGACTGGCAGTTCTAGTATATGAAAGTCCATTGACACACAATAATAATAAAAGAAGACTCGCAAGGTCTACATGCATGGAAAGATGCAGGAAGCTAAAAAACAACCCAGGAGAACAAAATACGACTTTCACTTCAAAGTCAATCGGCAAAATCAACCTACCGATTGACTTTTAAATGTTTCAACTAACAGAAATAGAAACTACATTAAACCTATTTCAAACATTGTTTCTGGTGGCATGATAAGTGAATAATCACAAGATGAAATCGATTATGATTTAGTCAAGAATGATGTCAACTAATTCTAGTATAAGGTTCATCACATAAACATAACAAATTCAGGATCCGAGAAAAAAAACATGTTTCTTTCTCTTCAACATCTTTTATATGAGCTTTTCATGGTAAGCAAATAAAGTAATTACCATTGTTTGTTGGAGGAAGTTATTGTGATCAAGAAAAAGTTCATTACTAAGTGAAGAAAACGAATGTTACTTGTGATTCTTTTTTATCTCTTTCAGGTTTGATACAAATGTGTGCTCTACGAGCTCCAGCCTCTCGACACATTGCAGAGTGACTTCTGCAACTACACCAAGTCCTCCAAGACCACAGCGAGCCAGATAAAAAAGTGCTGGATTTTTCTCTTCAGAAATCTCAATAGTACCCTTAGCAGGAGTAACTAATTTCATGCTGATGACCTGCTCATCAATAGGAGGTAGCCCTGCACCAGTGCCATGGGCACCAATCTGAAGGTTTGCAATACACATGAGCCAAAGACATACAAAGCCTAAAAGCAACTTAAAAATAGAACATCACTAATAACTTCATAAACATACAAATGCCCCATAGGTTGAAAGAGTCCTTGACCAACCTTTTAATTTTTGAACACACTAAATAATAACTAAATATTGACATATAATTGTACTAACCTTCATCAAAAGACAGGATAGTTTGTATGGTAGAGGGGTCACTTTGTATGTAAGAAGTATCGGGTTCAATTCTATGCCCATCCACTTTTTTTGTTTAATTTTTTGATACAATAAATAATAACTAAACAATTATATATTATTAGTTTTTGTTTTCGAAATAATTTCTTTAAAAAACTGTATTGACTCAAATTATTACTTCAGATACTTTTATTATTAACTTTAATCAATTTATATTATAAAATTCAAATTTGGACAATCTAAAAACTGCTCTTTATAATTTTAAGATTTCGAAAAACACTTTTCTTTTGGGGTAAAAAATAGTTCTAATTCTAAAAATCATTGTTTTCAAAATTTTGCATAACTTTCGCATAAGCTTGGAGCTTGTATTTACCGTTCAATCATGTTTTACGTATACATTTCATCTTGTCTCACTTAAATTCGTAAAACTTGAAACTTAATCTTCTATGATTGAAAAATGTATTTTTTCTTATTATTTTGGGTTATATTGGATTGCATTTTCAAATATATATGACTTTTACGTTTTATTAATTTATATATAGATTAAAATTTTTTAATATTATTTAATTAAATATTAATAAACAATCTTACTATTGCGGTGTCAACGGTCAATGACTGCCGTAACTCACTCAATATCCTAGATCCGTCAATGTCCTTGACTAATTACATGTTACCAAAAACATTAGCAAAATAAGTGAATTATAGCTTCTCTTTCTTATCTATCCTTCTCCACAAACCTCCCAAGACACAAAGAAAATACTAGAATAACAGAAAAGGCTTTTTAGTTGATCTGCGAAGCATGAATTAAAAAATTCGTTCATCACCTACATATTTGAACTACATTGCTTCATGAGAACTTCAACACAATTCTAAGCACAACCATTTTTTAAATTAAAACAAAAAATAATAACCTCCACCTTAATTCAACTTTAGCATCTACCTGAATACTGACAAAAAATATTTAAGTATGTTACTTAAGCAAAAGATAGGCAATCCTTGAGGCAAACACCAATCATATCTTCACATACATTCTCGATCGGAAGTACACCATGCAAGTAACAATACAACTTGAAGCAAGAATACATATAGCCCAACAATAAAAATATCATATTAATTCAAATGACGAACCACAATTGAACTTAAATAATCACCTGAACTATACCACCAATCTGCTGCTCCCTTATAGATGCAAAATTTTGCAATGTAATCCCATACTCTTTAATCCCATCCACAAGTTGCTGGACCCTAATCCCAGCCTGAACCCTCACCCTTTTCTTTTCTTTATCCACCTCCAAAACCTCATCCATTAAAGCCAAATTGACCATCCCTGCGCGCGTCAGCCCAATGCCATTTGGGGACAAGCCCGACCCCACAGGCCGTATCTTTTGCTTATTTTGGTTACAATCTTTAACTACAGATTCAAGCTCTTCGAGGGTTTCAGGCTGGATGAAGGTACGCGTCTGAACTTCATGGGTACCGCTCCAATTGGAGACTGTGTGCAGGTCCGGCGGAAGCGGGGCGTAGCGGAAGAGCTGGGCCTTCTTGTGCTTCGCATCTTCGGGGAATGGGAAGGAATAGTAGGTAGCAGCACCGCAGCCAAGGAGGAGAAGGGTGTAACCTAGGTATTTACGAAGCTCCGCATCGGTGGAAGAGGAGGGTGGCGGTGGGTTGGAGAGTGAGGAAAATTGGCGGTGGACGGCGTTGGAGGTCGTGACCGAAGGTTTAAGGGGGCGGATGAGGGAGTGGATGGAGCGTCTGACATTGAGAACTCGGAGCATTTGGGGTGGTGTTTACAGGTGTCCAGTGAGAGCAGAATAAAATGAGACTGTAGGGAAAAAGTGGATCAGATTGACCTGTTCTTGGGGATTAAGGATTTTCAAAAACAATAATGCTACTCAAACACAGATGGCAAATCAGTCGCGCTACTCGTACAAAGCCAATTGACAAACCTCCTTGACAAAGTGATGTGGCGTGCAAATAAAAAAAAAAATTTTGAAAATGACAAAACCCACCTCCCTTCTTTCTCTCCACACTTCCCGTCATTTCCCCCAAAATCCTTCCAAAAAACCCTTCCTCCAAAAAACACGAACCTCCAGCAGCCGGTGAACTCTAGCACCTTGGGCGTCATCATAACCTCCGACAGCCATACAAATCCAGCACCTTGGTTGGGCTTTGCTCCGGAACTATTTTTCAAGTCGAAGGGCGTAGCGGTCTCATTTCAGAAAGAGGTTCACGGTTTGGTAAATACTTTTTACCCAAATTGAATGTAAAAATTTCAGAAGCTTCCACTGACTGCATATTTAACGTAGATGGTGAAAATTTGGATTTTGAATTTGAACGTCAGTTTTAATTTTTTAAGTTTGCGGTGGGATAGGGGCTTTATTTGCATGATTTCAGGTTTTACATTGTAATTAGATGCGGAGTTTTGGTAACCTTGGATGTAGATTTCTCAGTTTCGATATTTAACATTGATGCTCAATTAGTTGGTTTTGTCAGTTTTGTTTCGGTCTGAAGTTAGGTGCAGAATGTAGAGCTTTAACATTGAATTTAGAGTTTGGGTTTTTCAGTTGGAATTTGATGTTGATTTCTCAGTTTCTACATTTCACTGAGATCACAGAATATTTTGGTTTTTCTGTTGGAATATGCTGTGAAATGTTTGAGTATGAAAATTGAAATTAGAAGCTGGAGTTTTGGTTTTTCAGTTGCAGTTGGATGTTGATTTCTGAGTTTTGGTTTTCAGTTGAACTTAGATGTTGAGTTTTCAGTTTAATATTTTGTTGACATGCTGATATTTCAATTGCACACTTCACTTCGATGCTGATGGTCTGCAGTTTAACATATAGGTTAGATGCTCATTTTTCATTTTAACATATAAGTTAGATGCTGATTTTATTATTTTGACATTTGTAGACATAAATGTAAATTGGTTTGATTCAGGAATATAGAATGCTGGGAAAGAACTCCGGGGTTTGTCACAGTTGCAGGAGTGTTGGACACTACTTCAGTGATTGCCCGATAAAACGTCGATGTCCACTTTGTATGCATGGATATCAGAAGTTTTTCGAGGTTGAAAAGAACACTGTTAATAAAGGCAAATTCTTCAAATGTTGCAGTGTGAAGTGTGGCTTTTGGGAGTGGTACAAAGATGGAGAAGTAAACGGTGAATCTAGCGGTACTAGAGCTAAACCACAAGCAGATGAAGAAGTTGAAGATATGTCGCGAATGTTCCAATCTCAGGCTCGGCTAAATAACAATGAAGAGCTATTGGTTACTGTGACGGTGAATGTGACGGTCCGTCGAGCATGATTAGTTGTTCACGGTGAACTGGTCATCTGTTGTTAAGAGAGGGATTTTGTAAATTTAAAATCGGTCGACTAGTTTAGTTTTGTCAATTGGTACATTTTGGTTGAAGTAAAAAATTTTACTTCATGTACCTAGTAGATTAAGTAGCAATGGAATTTGTACACAGTCGCCAAACATAATGTATTTTTGGAAATGAAGAACTAGCTATTATTGTGCACTAAAATAGGTTGAAAATAAGATCCAAACAAATAAAAAAATTCCAATTTATCAACTGAACGAGAAAAGAGGTTCAATGACATCAAAAAATTCCATAATCATTTTGAATCCATACAGAAAAATCTAATCCCCAAATGTTGAATTAAAAACGTGGAATGAATAACTACAGGCATTTGTAGAATCTGCCTTATCATAGCGAAGCTATCCTGCGCAAAAGGCTAATTTTTCTTTTAATGATGTTGTTCGCCTCCATTTAACATGAGTCACAATGATGTCATTCATATGAATCACGGTATGGGTTCTCATTTCCTGACATGTAAATTGAAAGTAATGAGAGCCGATTAATTGTCAATTGAACGTGGTTGGGATGAAAATATATACGTACCTTGTGAATTTGGAAAAAAATATGTCGTTGTAGTCTGGATGAATGTAGACGACGGCATTTGTTGTGTGAACACCTGGCTCATACCGTGACCCTACATCATCATGTTGGCATTACTTATAAAAACAGTACATAAAAACCCGATTATTCAAAAATCTTTAATTGAATATACCTACCATTAGGAGTTGTGAAAACGAGTAAGGCATTGTCATTGGTACTGACATTTGCATTGGCATTGGCATTGGCATTGGCATTGGAACTGGCGTTGGCACTGGGATTGAATGATGTGGTTGAGGATGTGGGGCAACCTTTCCTACTATGCTCTTCGATCGTTCCTGCATAAAAAGCGAAATTTTTTTCTTATTACCATAAAAAAAAAGAGTACAAATATTTTTTATTCGAACGAATATACCTTTGACTTCTTAGCGCTCGCCTTTTCTCCGCAATTTCTTCGGGGCTCCTTTTTTCTTCGACGATATGGGATCTTTGACAGTCTCGATGCTTTGATTGTGAGATGCAATAGGCTGTACATTTGTGTTACTATCGGAACTCGACTTTGTCAACCTAAGCTCTTTGTTTTGAAGTTGTATCCAATCCATGATAGCCCGATACCTCCCTTCATCATCCGCAGCTAGATCTGCCACAGTAGCAAATGCCTGACACATATCGTCATACCTCAATTGTCCAGGTGTACTAACCATACCGGCATAATTCACAGCGACCCGCGTGTGTGCTCTGCTAACGTCCCTCCTCCATCTGCGCAGTATATACCTCTCTGGCATCACAGCCACCTGGTTGCGGATCAATACTGCAATCGCATGTCTACATACTATACCCCGGAATTCGAACAGGTGACAACTGCATATGACGACCTCTGTCTCTCTATTAAATGCAACTTGAAAATTTTTCCTCCTTCATCTCTCGCCACATACAACGTCCTCACATACTTGATATGTTGTCCCCTGATGTCCTTCTGAAGAAAAGATGAGGTCACAGTACACCTTACTTGTAAATTCGACCTGAACTTCCCTGAACTTCGATAGGGTGTACAATTCCTGATATTGTTTCTCCATTTCGTACGTGGTTGCACACTGAAATCAGCCTGAAATTCCTTTTCTACCTTACTTCTTAGCGCTCACTCATACTGTTCGACGAACTGCTTCAACGATGTCTTCGAATGCACATAACCGTCGAAGAAGGCGTTCATACTTTCACTTCTTTGAGTTGTTGACATACCAGCCCAGAATTTTTTTTCAAAAAACATGGCACCCAACGACCTCTGTTTTCGTACAATCCGGATAACCAACTATCATCACGTAAGTCATAGGTATCGATCATCACTCTCCAACCTTCCTCAAATTCTTCCTCAAATTGTGAATCATAGACCAGGACATGTATATTCGAAAAAATAGAAGCCTTATCCACATGATATCCAAACTTTTCGGGCAATTTTTTCAATATGTGCCAAAGACACCATCTATGTTTAGTGTTCGGAAAAACTATCTCAATTGCATTTTGCATCGCTCTATCTTGATCTGTAATTATTCCATGCGGAGCTTGACCGTACATACACTTTAACCATGTCCTAAACAACCACACAAACGTATCTGTGTTCTCATTCGATAGCAAACCACAACCAAGCAACGTTGATTGTCCGTGATGATTCACGCCAACAAAAGGGGCGAAAGGCATATCATACTTATTAGTAAGGTAGGTTGTATCAAATGTCACAACATCCCCGAATTCCTTATATGCTTGCCTGCACCGATTGTCCGCCCAGAACACATTTCTCAAACGCGAATCATCATCCAAGTCAATACTAAAGAAAAATCCGGAGCAACGGGATTGCATTTCAGAGAAATAAGATTGTATTGCAGCCGCATCACCCTCACCCAATCTTAGTCGTCTCACTTCTTCGATATAATTTCGACAATCCTTTTCAATGCAAGTCATGTTCTCGTAGCCACCAGCGTCGACAACTGCGGAGTTAAAACTTTTATGTAATGGTATTCCTGCCACATCATTCACTTCAAGTTTTCGTTTCACGTAAGCACTAATATCTCGGTTACATCGATACAACCTGGACGTAGTAGGGCTAGCCTTATGATTGTGCTCAAGGTAGACCGAGTTAATCTTCCAGTAACCATGTATATCTAACAATGCAGAGATCCTGACTTTACAACCCGTCTGAATTGTTGGTTGCGGCTTCAAAGAAGTGCTTGTAGTACCAATTCTTCGTCCCTCCCTACTACACGTCAACGTGACAAATCTCAAAACACTGTCATCATCCTTCGTCGAACTCCTCTTTCTAACTAGAAAACCAACGGTATAAGCATATCTTGAATAAAAATCATACACTTCTTTTTCATCCTTGAACTGCATACCAACTTCAAGCACAACAACTCCATCTTCTCCTATTGTTTCATCCTCCGCAACATTCAATGTGTCATCCAAATTCCCATTTTCGGATTCTACCAATAGAACATCTTTCATACTTGGACCATCCTGCAAGAGGCTGAGGAGTTTATTCCAATCCAAAATTAAAATCAAAATCAAACAGTGCAACTACACAACATTTAATTACTTTGATTCATTACTTTGGCATGTTAATAAGTCATCAGAATTCTTCAAATTTTATGGGTTACTTCACTGGCCATAATTACATTTTTATGATATTGTAATTATCATTTATTCCAAATGCTACCACTTCACAGTCTAAAGCTACTTCAAATGAATATTTGTATGCAACACAATCTAGTTAATTACTTTGGTTAGCACTGAACAGTTTGTTTGAATAAAGAATAATCAACCTTTTTAGCCTTTAAAAATCATTTTCTATCAGATTCTTGAAACCAATTTGAATATTCGTTTTTTGGTTTCACACGAACACTACCCAGCTTGTTTGAATGGAAGTCTTCACTTTAGCCTATAAATAATTTATATCAGATTCTTGAAACCAACTCGAAAACTTCATCGTCTTTTTCACAATTAGCAATTTCGAATTTGGGGATCTGATTAAAGACAGAAAAATGCTCAACCCAAACTTCAGTTCAAAGTTACAACACATACAAATTCATACCGTCATTTGTAGTGACCCGATTCCCAAGATGGCGTTCATAGCTGGTCGTACCGATTCACTTCTCTTTCTCAATCGGGAAATCGCACTGTCAATGTAGTTCAGTTTCTTCCACTCCAGCGGAAATCAAAAGCTCCTCTTCATAAATAAGGCACCTTGATTTGGGGGAGATGGTGCTGGAGAGATACAAATCCAGTAGAAGAGAAATGCTATTTTAATTTTCTTGCCAAAATTGAAGATGGAGACGGACAGAGAATAGCAGCTGCACAAAATTCCATTTTATTTCTCTCTCCCACCCATTTCATTGTTTTGGTGCCCAAAGCTCTCAACACATCACAGCCGTCCACTTCCAAGCGATCTCCACTGTACACGTCACTTTGTAAATGACTTTTGTAAAGAAACTTTGTACAAACAACATTTTTGTATATATGTTCTTTGACAGGTGGTGAGTTGCCGTGTGGTAAATTTTTTTATTTTATTTTTTTCAAACTATTCTTATTACGCGTCCCTTTGTTTTTAAACTTGTCATTGAATCTATTTGTGTAGCATAATTTTTGATCGCTTTGTATGCAAACAAATAATTTTTCTCTTACAAAAAGTTATAGCCCTGTTTGATAGTGAGTAAAATTTAAATTTTAATTCAAATTAAAGTTAACAATTAAGTTAAATAACATACTACATAGATTTCACAATTTTTAACTCACATATTTTATCAACTTGTATTAGATCACAATTTTCGTAAAGGTTATGTGGCCAATAGATAAACACTCCACGTAGACGTAGATAGCTTCCTACGCACGACAACAATCTGTTGTTACTCGTGACCTTTTCCAGTGGTGGTGGAAGATAGCCTAGAGCTCAATTTTCCTTCACCTATCTGATAATGTGATAAGGAAAGTTGGGGAAACAATTTTAGTTGAGGCATTATGGAAGAAATTCAAAACACTCTATCTAACTAAGACAGTGCCTAATAAATGTTATCTATCGAGACAATTCTATAACTTTAGGTTCGATTCTTCCTCTAGTCTAGAAAAAAAATATTGATAAGTTTAAAAAATTGATTCAAAATTTAACTAACTTTGATGAGAAATTGTCTGATGATTAATAAGTTGTGGCCTTATTGAATTCCTTAGGAGATAAGTATAGGGAAATCACAAATTCGCTAAGTATGGGAGAGAAGAGCTCAATGTGGACATCATAACTTTAGATATAAGGAATAGAGAACTTGAACTTAATTTGATTTTAAGGATGCTAAGAGTGGAGAGGGATTGAATGTGAAAGAAAAAACGAACCAAAATAAGAGTGATAATTTTAATAACTCTTATAAGAAAAGGAAAGTACAGAATGATATGTTCAAAGATAAGAACAAGAACAAAGGAAAACCTAAGAATAAGGCCAGGAAATGCTATTACTATGGAAAATTGGTCATTTCATAAATGATTGTTTCAAGAAAACTTTTGAGATGAAAGAGAAATCAAACTTGTTCATGAGTTATTGCTTGTAACAATGACTCTGAAATGCAAGGAGTTGTACTTGTGCTAGAAGAAACTCAAATGAATGGGCTCTTGATTTTGACCACACCTTCCACATGTGTCCCATAAAAGAATGGTTTACTGAATTTGTTGACTTGAATGGTGGAAAAGTTCACATGGGAAATGATATGAGGGGTGTGTTTGACACCCATTTTGGAGAAGAAAAAAATTCTGGAATAGTGATTGATGGGAAGAATGTGTGGTTAAAAAGTAAGAAGAATTTTTGGATTTATGTATAATATTATTTTATTGATAGAATGTATGGTTGAAATGAAAAAAGATAAAAAAAAATAAGAAAGAGAATGGGAAGAAAATGGATGTCAAAAAGGGGCGAGATGTCAAATAACAGGGATTGTGAGACTTAACCTTTTACTGGGAAATAATTCATATTCTTGAATTATCTGAAACTAGGTATGTCCTTGATCTATAAAGAAATCAGATCTCCTTAGGTGAATTAGATGATGAATGTGTATAAGAATTCATAAAGGTTTTACCAAAATCAAATTGAATAGCAATGAAGTTACATCTACTTCTAAAGTAAATGAGATTTTCACTTTGCAGGCTAAACCATTGGTTGGTAATATCTCTGCAACTTTGAATCCCTATTGTGATAAGTCTTTAATCTAGTATAAAAGGCTTTACCATATTAGTGAAAATGGACTTTTAATACTTGACAAACTTGGATGTTTTGGAAATGATAACATTGAAAAACTTGAATTTTGTGAAGAAGTTGTTATTGCAAACAAAACAGAATGCCATATAAAACTAGAAATCATAAATTCACACCTATTCTTTAATATTTACATGCTAATCTTTATGGACCAACAATATAACTACTCTTAGTGGGTTCAAGTTTTATCCACTCACGGTAGATGAATTTTTAAGAAAAATATGGACTTTTTTTTTTAATTAAAGGTTAAATCTAATACTTTTCAAAACTCTAAGCAATGGAAATTGTTGATAGAAATTAAACCAATAAAAAAGTTAAAGCATTTAGAACAATTAATGGCTTTGAATTCTGCAATTTTGAATTTAATATTTTTTTGTAAAGAATCTGGAATTCTAAAACACAAAACTATAACATATACTCCCCAGTAGAATGGTATAGCTTCGAGGATGAATAGTACCTTACTAGAAAAGTCAGATACATGCTGTTAAGTTTTGGTCTTCCAAGATTATTTTGGGGAGAAGCTTTAAAAACTGTTACATGTCTAATTAGCAATATTCCTTCTACTGCCACTAACTTTCAAGTCCCTAAACAAATATGATTTGGAAAGCCTTTAAATTATTCTAGACTCAAAGTTTTATGCTGGTGCATCCTATTTTCATTGAAGTGAATTAAAATGTGTTATTCTGGGCTATAGGGAAGAAACTAAGGTCATAGACTTTGGGTTAGAGAACAAAATGGCATTAAAGTCATTATAAGTAGAAATTTCATCTTCAATGAAAATGACATGCATTGTGTTGTTTCTTCCAAGCTGAAATCTGATGTAACTTCATTAGTTGAGGAAACAGTATTGAAAAATCGAAATGTTGATACTATTGAATCTGATGATCAAATTGAGATGGAGACTTCTCAATTTGAAACAGATAAGGTTTAGTCTGATATTGAAATGAAAACTGATCTCAAAATTTGATTATCAGTTGACTAGAGATAGAAGTAAAAGAAATAGGTTCCCTTATCTAGAATTAGCAAGGAAAATTTTATGACCATTTTCTCTGCTTTATACTTTCTTGATTCTAAACCTACTACTTTTAAAGAAGCTGTTAATTGTAAAGAATCTATTTTGTGGAAAGAAGTTATGAAAGATGAAATGGACTCCTAGATCAAGAATAAACTTGGATTCTTGTTAATCGGTTTAAAAAAAAAAAAAAAAAAAATTGATTGTAAGTGGGCTTATAAAATCAAAGAGTCTGAGTCTAATGTTCAAAATAAGAGATATAAAGCTATATCAGTAGCTGAGGGGTTTACTTAAAGGGAAAACATTGATTATAATGAAATATTTTCACCTGTTGCAAAATATACCTCAATTAGAATTTTGCTTGCCTTAACTGCTCATTTTGACTAGAATTTGATCAACTTGATGTTGAAACTACTTTTCTAATTGGCGATCTAGATAAAGTTATATATATGAGCCAGCCTAAATATTTTGAAATTAAGTCAAAATCTGGGAATATTTGTTTGTTAAAAAAATATCTATATGGTTTGAAACACGCTCCTAGATTTATATAAGAAATTTAACTCGTATGTTCAAACTTTGGGATTTGTTAAGTGTAATTTTGATTCATGTATCTTTTATAAAGGTTCAAGTGGTTCTGAATTTATTTATCTTCTGTTATACTCTTTTTTGTGAATCAGTTTTTATATGTGAATAAAGCACTTGAAAAAATCTCTATGATTTAATGCAAGCATGTTATAGTGCCTCTTGCAAATCACTTTAAACTCTCAAGTGAACAATCGACTAAAACATATGAAGAATTTGAGAGAACGAGTAAAATACCTTATGCTAATATTGTTGGATCTATTATGTATTTAATGGTATGTACAAGATCTGATTTGACAAATGGCATAAGTATTTTGAATAGATTTATGCAAATCCTGGTGAAACATACTGGATTGTTATAAAATAGATGCTAAGATATTTAAAAGGTTCATCTAAGTTAGGACTGAAGTTTAAAACGTATAATTAAGGAATAATTTTGAGGGGCTATACGGATTCTGATTTTGTAGGTGTCTTCTTATATTTTCAGACTTTGTGATAGGTGCATTAGTTGGAAATTTCAATTGTAAAATATTGTGACTCTTTCTTCTACTATGGTAGAATACATAGCAGTCTGTGATGCTGTTAAAGAAGGACTGTTTGAGGGAATGATTAAAAGAAATTGGTTGTATTGATAAAGTTATCGGATTATATACTCAAAACAAAAGTGTTATTCATCTTAATAAGAATCATATGCATCAAGATAAAACTAAGCATGCAGATATAAATTTATATTTTGTAACGGACATCATAGAAAAATGTACGACCACTTTAGTAAAGATTCCGACTAAGCTTAATACTTCTGATCTTGATACCAAATTTCTTCCATTACATAAGTTTAGAAACTTCTTGAAAATTCTAAATATTACTTTAAAGGTAGTATATTAAGAAGATCAAGCTCTATCGATTTTTGTTTTTGACTAACTTTTTTTTTTTTTTTTTTAATATGGGTTTGCCGGAGCATATGAAACGAAGTTGGTGCTTGTTGGGCGAAAATCTCGCAAGCGTACGAGTTCGTTGTACAAGTAATAATTGTGATGAGTGAGTTATCGTCTCACAGGGAATAAGGCTCAATTTTAGTGTATTCGATATATTTAAATTCGCGAAAGTAATAAAAGATAGTTGGTTTGAATTTAACTACGTTCTATAACTACGAAAGCAATAAAAATTGATTTAAATCAAATGAGGGAGAGTGTATTGGATTTCCGACTCCACTAATTAATTCTTAGTTTCAATTCTCAACCAGTGATAATTAACTTAATTTATGCAATTGTGACGATCGATAATTCCACTTTTATTTACTATTCTTTCCCAAGATATAATAAACCTATGATTGCCACGAGACGATCCTATTCCTAGTCCGAATTCATATGACAAGCAAGCATTGACGTTTAGGATTATCACACACGACCGCACACGCCTTAAATATTATCCCTAATATTTATTGTCCGTGTGTTCCATAAACAGTGTTCTACCTACCGTGAGTTTTCCAACACTACGAATAAGCAACTAATTGTCCTAATGGTGCGCAAACATTAAAACAATATACTTAAACATATTTATGAAATCACAACACGAGAATTAAACTAAAAACACTTGATTTCGAATAAAAAAACTAAAAATTTAATAGTTTCATCATCCATCCAATACAAGGGAATTTAGTCTAGCATATTGTCAAAATTAAACACATAGAAGTGAAACGACATCACCTATATGACGGAACGTAATTGCCAATCCTTCTTCAAATTTTCAGCAACAAACGCCCGCTATTTCTGTGTTAATTTCAGCCCTTAATCTACCGATTTTCAGCCCTTGAACCAGCCTTTTTTTTTTCAGCCATAAATCTGCCCAATATCAGCCCTTAATCTGCCTCCAATCTGCCGATTTTCAGCCCTCTAACCAGCCGATTTTCAGCCCTTAATCTGCCTCCAATCTGCCGATTTTCAGCCCCTAATCCCCCTTTAATTCAGCCACTTAATCTCCACCAATATGTGTGTAATATGACACTCACAATTCTGCTCAATATGCCGCCCACTGTATGCGTCCTCAGCTTGGTTTCAATGTGTATGTCAATATATAATTCAAAGCAATGCCCAATTTCCTTTTTCCCAAGCTGCTGCCCAAATTCTGCTCAATTTTCTTCCAGCCGGCGCCCCTTTTTCTCTCCAGTTTCTGCTCTGCTCCCCCCTCCTTTTGATTTTCGGCTTCACGTGTATATATATATATAAAACCATTAGGCAACCCTTTTTTTTTTCTTTCAACAATGAGGTCCAGCCCATTATGTGGTCCAATTAGAATTTCAATTCTTGAGTCCAATTTAATACGTCCAGCCCAAATAATTTAATATTTCTCCAAGTCATCCTTTTTTCAGAATTAATGCAATTAAGGCTTTCAACTTCCATGGTGTAGACTTTGATCCCCGTATTTTGGATTTCGCCATTTTTTGACACATTTTGCTTCTTTTCTTCAATTTTTCATTAAACATTGAGTTTTTCCTACAAGATGAAATATAACACAATTTAGGTCATATTTTGCCAAAAGAACAATAAAATTATATAATTTCGAGCCCCGAATAAGTGTAGAAAATACACTTATCAAACCCCCAAACTTGAATCTTTGTTTGTCCTCAAACAAAACTAAAGCCTAACAAACACACAAACATGCAATGTTGATTACCTAATTGATGGCCATGCAATCAAGCAATGCAAAAATATTTAGCTAGTTAACCTAGCTTTTCATCTCAAGATTGAAATCATAATATCAAATCCATGCATAGCTCTAAATCACAATACAAAAATTAAAATCTACTTTTTCAATGTAAAATCGACGTGTGTGTGTGGAGACTTAAGCATAATATTGTGTGCTCATAAGTTGTTTCAATTCCCGGCCCTCAATGGTCAAATATATTCTTTCATCGCTCGTAAAATTCACACACCCCCAAACTTATTCTTTTCGCTCTTTCCAAGTGTGTGACATAAGGTTGATTTTTCTACTATCCTCACCTCTTCAGTTTAGGTAAATCTCACACTTGCAAGTCAATATATCAATAAATAAGGATTCTCCATAATTTGATTGCCTCAGTCTGTAGGATTTAATTAGGCTAATAATCCCTTATCAAAAAGTCAAGTTTTCTCAAATAAGTGTTGGGACATAACCAAGACATTTGGTGCGTCTTCTGTTTCATGCACCTATTTTTTTTTCAACACCTTTTTTTTTTTTTTTTTGAATCATTCTCTCCCTTAAACTTTCTAAATGACCCATGTAACAAGCTTTCGGCCGATAACTCCCAAATCAGATGACCATAGGGTACCAGGTTTTAAAGACCCTTGCAGGCTTAATTGCTCAAGTCATAAAGGCTACGAAAAGAAATTTTCAAATAAGATAATTTTTTTTTTTTTTTTTTACCTTGATTAGTGCAATGTCCCTTATTAAACACCAATTCAAGTAAAACGACCTCTAACTTGAGATTTTCACCCAATTGCATCCTATTGACCTTAGACAATCCACAAAAATTTTTTTATTTCACACATGGAATCCCAATTTATCTCAATATTTTCCCACAACAGTGAAATCCTCCCAAACTATTCCGAATTTGGTCTAAGGATGTAAAATTTAGTGGTTTTGGATTTTAACATCTATGGTTCACTATTTCAACATATCCATTATGAAATCAACTCATTTTTACACAATACTTAACTTAATTCACGTGCTCAATATATATCAAATTTCACATGGAAAAGTAAAAATTAATCTAAGCATGCAATTATTCACCATTCATAAATCAATTTATAATTCAATACATTCTCATTGCCAGCCAGACCAACTAACTCACACAAGCACACAAAAATGATATATTTTTTTTTTTTTTGAAATTTTTCAATTTTTTTTTTTATCTAAAGCAATAAAAACACACAAAACACATAAAAAAAATGAAAACTCATGTTTTCCACCCCCAAACTTAAACTAGACATTGTCCTCAATGTCTTACATTCTAAATCCGCATATAAAGGGGTGGGGAAGAAAATGAATAAAAGACTCCCCTGACTAGTCTTGTAATCCAATGGCTAACTTTCATATTGCTCTCGTAAGCTCATTGGTCCTAGTTGGTTTAAGTGTTCAGCGACGTCATGTTCCTGCACAGTGCGGTCAAATAAAATATTCAAGATCAAATATCTGGAACAAGTGTTACTTAACTCTAACATCCAATAAACCAACTCACATAATGAAGATCTAAGGGGAAACGAGGTATGGATGATGAGTCCATAAAATGGATTAAAAATAATAATAATAATAATAAAACTAATCTAAGTTATTTTAAAATTAAAAAGCAAAATAAATAAATAAAAGAGATAGAAGTGTTGGGTTGCCTCCCAACCAGCGCTTGTTTAAAGTCTTTAGCTCGACTTTTGCCCAGGCTAGTCTGTAGTGTTAAGTTGCACGGTTGTCTTCTCACTGGGGTAGTCACCTCCCCAGTAAGCCTTCAACCGTTGTCCATTCACTTTGAACCTCCTTTGTTGATCATGAGATACCACTTCCACAGCCCCATGCGGAAATACAGCCACTATCGTGAAAGGACCCGACCACCTAGACTTTAGCTTGCCTGGAAAGAGCTTGAGGCGTGAGTTGAACATCAATACTTGCTGACCAACCTCAAACTTCTTTTCCCGTATATGCTTATCGTGCCATTTCTTGGTTTTCTCCTTATAAATTTTTGCATTCTCATATGAATCCAAACGGAACTCATCGAGCTCATGAAGTTGAAGAACTCTCTTTTCCCCTGCTGCCTTCAGATTGAAATTGAGCAATTGTGTCGCCCAATATGCCTTATGCTCTAGCTCAACCGGCAGATGACAAGCCTTTCCGAACACCAACCTATATGGAGACATGCCAATCGGAGTTTTAAATGCTGTTCTATACGCCCAAAGTGCATCATCTAATTTTCTAGCCCAATCTTTACGTGATGCACTGACTGTAGCTTCAAGAATTTTCTTTAACTCCATGTTGGAGATTTCCACTTGGCCACTAGTTTGCGGATGATACGGTGTTGCCACACGATGTTTCACTCCATATTTAGCCAACAATGACGCAAATTGGCGGTTGCAAAAATGTTTTCCACCATCACTAATAATTGCCCTTGGGGTTCCATACCTCGTGAAAATATTCTTCTTCAGAAATTGAGTGACCACTCGACCGTCGTTAGTTGGCAAAGCCACAGCTTCAACCCATTTAGACACGTAATCTACTGCCACCAATATGTATTGTTGACCGTAGGAAGAGGGGAATGGTCCCATGAAGTCAATGCCCCACACGTCGAATATCTCAACCTCCAAAATGCTGTTTAAGGGCATCTCGTTCTTCCGTGAGATGTTTCCGGTCCTTTGGCATTTATCACAATTTTTCACCATATAATGTGCATCCTTGAACAACGTAGGCCAATAAAAACCTGATTGTAGTACCTTTGCTGCTGTCTTGATTGCTGCGAAGTGACCTCCATACGGTGCAGAGTGACATGATTCCAATATCTGATGCTGCTCTACTTCAGGCACACAACGACGTATAATCTGATCTGGACCCCTTTTGTAAAGAAACGGATCATCCCAAAAGTAGTGTTTCAGGTCACTGAAAAATTTCTTCTTCTGATGACTTGAGTAATCCAATGGAATGATGGAGCGGGCCAAATAGTTGACATAATCAGCATACCATGGCGTAGTGATGATCTGAAAAAGCATCTCATCTGGGAAAACTTCATTTATCTCCTTTGTGGGGTGTGGTTCATGTGATTCAAGGCGAGATAGATGATCTGCAACAACGTTTTCACTCCCCTTTTTATCTCTGATTTCCAAATCAAACTCTTGCAATAGGAGTATCCATCGAATAAGTCTCGGTTTTGCATCCTTCTTACTCATTAGATACTTCAAGGCTGAGTGATCCGTGTAGACAATCACTTTCGACCCGATCAAATATGACCTGAATTTGTCAACGGCGAATACCACTGCTAAAAGCTCTTTCTCTGTAGTCGCATAGTTCAACTGAGCCTCGTTCAAAGTCTTACTGGCGTAGTGAATGACATAAGACCTCTTTTCCTTGCGTTGACCCAAAACTGCCCCCACCGCGTGATCACTGGCATCACACATAAGCTCAAACGGATAATCCCAATCTGGAGAAGTCAATACTGGAGCAGAGACTAATTTTTCCTTTAAAGTGTTGAAAGCCGTCAAGCATTCCTCAGTAAAATGAAATGGGGCCCCTTTTTCCAATAGATTGCACAAAGGCTTCGAGATTCTGGAGAAGTCTTTGATGAAACGGCGGTAGAACTTGGCATGACCCAAGAAACTTCTAACTCCCTTCACTGTTACCGGAGGTGGTAGTTTATCGATGACCTGTATCTTAGCTTTGTCTACTTCAATACCCCGTGCCGATATCAAATGCCCCAACACAATCCCTTCCTGAACCATGAAATGACATTTTTCCCAATTTAATACAAGATTGGAGTCCTCACACCGCTGCAACACTTTTCCCAAATGTTCAAGGCATTCCTTGAATGACTTTCCAAAGACTGAAAAATCATCCATAAATACCTCAATGATATTTCCCACCATGTCCGAGAAAATAGACATCATACAGCGCTGAAAAGTGGCTGGAGCGTTGCAAAGGCCAAAAGGCATCCTCCTATAAGCAAAAGTGCCGTAAGGGCATGTGAAGGTAGTCTTTTCCTGATCATCTGGCGCTATAGGAATCTGGTTGTACCCTGAATAACCATCAAGAAAGCAATAATAAGCATGTCCTGCAAGTCTTTCCAGCATCTGATCAATGAAAGGAAGGGGAAAGTGATCCTTCCTTGTGGCATTGTTGAGTTTGCGATAATCAATGCAGACTCTCCAACCTGTGACTGTGCGCGTAGGAATGAGCTCGTTGTTTTCATTTGGAACCACCGTGATTCCCCCTTTTTTCGGTACAACCTGTACTGGACTGACCCAATGGCTATCTGATATGGGGTAAATGATCCCTGCATCCAGGAGTTTCAATACCTCTTTTCTTACCACTTCCTGCATAGTAGGATCTAATTTGCGTTGATGCTCAACTGAAGCTTTGTAATCCTCTTCCATCAGTATTTTATGCATGCAAAGCGAAGGGCTGATCCCTTTTATATCTGAAATAGTCCATCCTATTGCTGTCTTGTGTTCCCGAAGTACTCTCAGCAGTTGATCTTCCTCTGTTTCTGTAAGTGTATTCGAGATTATTACCGGAAGTGAATTCTTTTCCCCCAAGTATGCATAGCGAAGGTGAGTGGGCAGCTGTTTGAGTTCAAGTGTTGGAGCTTGCTGTATAGATGGTAAAGGTTTTGTGGGTCCTTTACCGAGTTCCAAACATGGTTGCTTGAAACGTGGTGGCATGGCTTCCAAATATCGCGCACATTCTTCTGCCTCCTCATTTTCTGCTGGTAAATCCCGAAAATGCACTAAACAAGCTTCAAGAGGTTCCTGAGGGTGATCAAGTCTGAATGTCTCTGATACTGCTTCTTTTATTATATCAATTTGCATGCAAGAATCTGGTTCGTTCTGAAATTTGAAGGCCTTAAACACATTGATTTTCAATTCATCATCATCCAATCTCAATATCAACTGACCCTTCTGCACATCAATCAGAGCCCTTCCCGTAGCCAAAAATGGACGACCCAGAATGAGCGGGACGTCTTTATCTTCTTCCATATCCAGGATAATAAAATCTGCTGGAAAAATGAATTTATCGGCCTTCACCAAGATGTCTTCACAAATGCCTCTAGGATGCTTGATCGATCTATCAGCCAATTGCAATGAAACTCTAGTTGCTTTTGCTTCGCCCAAACCTAGTTTCCTGAAAAGAGATAAAGGCATTAAATTAATACTAGCTCCTAAATCACACAATGCTTTATCTATATATAAGTTACCAATATTGCAAGGAATAGTAAAACTCCCTGGATCTTTTAATTTTGGTGGCAACTTATGTTGGAGAATTGCACTGCATTCCTCGGTAAGCATGACCGTCTCATTGTCTTCCAGCTTCCTCTTGTTTGATAGAATATCCTTCATGAACTTCGCGTAGCTAGGCATCTGGGCTAAAGCTTCAGCGAACGGTATGTTGATGTGCAACTTCTTGAATACATCCAAAAATTTCTGAAATTGTTTGTCGAGCTTATGTTTTTGCAACCTCTGTGGAAATGGGATTGGAGGTACATATGCTTTGACAGGCGTGGTTGCTTTCACCCGTGGACTATTTGGTGACTCAACTTGATTTTCCTCTGTAGCCTTATTCGACTCATCCAAATGCTCATCGCTCGAGGTAGGTACCCTTTCTATGACTGGTGGTGGCCGCTTTACATGTATTTCTGGTAGCTGGACCCCGCTACGTGTAGTGATTGCTTGGACTTGCTCCTTAGGATTTGTCTCTGTATTGCTGGGTAAAGTCCCTTGAGTTCTACTTGATAGTGCAGCTGCAATCTGTCCCACCTGTTGTTCCAAGTTCTTGATCGAGGCCTGTTGATTCTGAAAGTTGGTCTCGGTTTTAGTAATGTACTGAGCTAGCAAATCTTCCAACGATGGCTTCCTTACTTGCTGTTGTTGCTGCTGTTGGAACCCTGGTGGTTTGTTCTGATTGTTTTCTCCCTGTCCTTGTCCCTGATTGTTAGTCCATGAAAAGTTTGGATGGTTTCTCCAGCCTGGATTATAAGTGTTGGAGTAGGGATTATTTTGCTGTCTCTGAAAGTTCTGCGCGTAGCTCACCTCTGCAGGCTGACTAGCATGTGTAGAAGCCAAAGGGCAACTTGAAGTAGTATGATCTGCTCCACAACCTTCGCAAACAGGTGGTGATTGGTGTACCATGTTAACTGACTGGGATAGATTGTCCATTTTCATTGTGAGAACTTCCATTTGTGCAGTCAGAGCTGTCATTGCATCCACGTTGTGTATCCCTGCTATTTTCTTTGGAACTTCCCTATCAGTTGGCCACATCGACTGATTTTCGGCTATTTTCTCATACAAATCATAAGCTTCATCAACGTCAAGTTTCATCACCGATCCTCCTGCTGAAGCATCTACCATATTCCTGAACTCTTGTTGTAGACCATAGTAGAATAGATACTGCTGAGCTTGCTTAGGAATATCAAGACTAGGGCATTTCCTGAACAAATTCTTGAACCTCTCCCATGCCTCAGGGTAGCTCTCTAAATCCTTCTGCTTGAAAGTGTGGACTTCATTCCTGATTTGGTGGACTCGAGATGGTGGGAAGAATTTCATCGTGAATTTTTGAACCATATCAGCCCATGATTGTATGCTCCCTGGTGGTAAACAAAGAAACCATTCTCTAGCAACATCCTTCAGAGTATGAGGGAATAACCGCATTCGAAAAGCGTCTGCTGATACCCCTTCGTGACTGATCACCTCACATAACATGAGAAAAGCCGAAATATGTTCATGAGGGTTCTCCGTGGCTTTTCCAAAAAACCTGATGTCTTGGTGATTTTGGAATAGATTTATGACATCCGGTCTAAGGTGGAAGTTTGGTTGTCCAAAGGGAGGGTATACCACGGCAGGTTGCACTGGTGCGGGAATTGGGTTTACATAATCCCCAACTAAAATAGGAGCTTCATTCGGGATAACTCTCTGTTGATTTGGCTGTGGTATTTGCCCTTGAAGATGAACCTGATTTTGTGGTTGATTCTGATTTGCGGCCATTCTCCTTGCTTGACGTTGCACTCTCCTGCGATTTCTGAATGTCTTTTCGATTTCGTGATCTAACGGAAAGAGATTTGGCTCGTCAAGATTTTGCATATACCAACTTCACCTGACAAAATCAAGGCACAAGAGAACTCAGGAGTGTAATAATAGCCAAAAAAAACAACAAAAAATAATAATAAAAATAATAATATAAAATTAAATTAAATTAAATTAAAATTAAAATGAATCTAAAATATCAAATACCCTAGATTAACACCGTTATTCCCCGGCAACGGCGCCAAAAACTTGTTGGGCGAAAATCTCGCAAGCGTACGAGTTCGTTGTACAAGTAATAATTGTGATGAGTGAGTTATCGTCCCACAGGGAATAAGGCTCAATTTTAGTGTATTCGATATATTTAAATTCGTGAAAGTAATAAAAGATAGTTGGTTTGAATTTAACTACGTTCTATAACTACGAAAGCAATAAAAATTGATTTAAATCAAATGAGGGAGAGTGTATTGGATTTCCGACTCCACTAATTAATTCTTAGTTTCAATTCTCAACCAGTGATAATTAACTTAATTTATGCAATTGTGACGATCGATAATTCCACTTTTATTTACTATTCTTTCCCAAGATATAATAAACCTATGATTGCCACGAGACGATCCTATTCCTAGTCCGAATTCATATGACAAGCAAGCATTGACGTTTAGGATTATCACACACGACCGCACACGCCTTAAATATTATCCCTAATATTTATTGTCCGTGTGTTCCATAAACAGTGTTCTACCTACCGTGAGTTTTCCAACACTACGAATAAGCAACTAATTGTCCTAATGGTGCGCAAACATTAAAACAATATACTTAAACATATTTATGAAATCACAACACGAGAATTAAACTAAAAACACTTGATTTCGAATAAAAAAACTAAAAATTTAATAGTTTCATCATCCATCCAATACAAGGGAATTTAGTCTAGCATATTGTCAAAATTAAACACATAGAAGTGAAACGACATCACCTATATGACGGAACGTAATTGCCAATCCTTCTTCAAATTTTCAGCAACAAACGCCCGCTATTTCTGTGTTAATTTCAGCCCTTAATCTACCGATTTTCAGCCCTTGAACCAGCCTTTTTTTTTTCAGCCATAAATCTGCCCAATATCAGCCCTTAATCTGCCTCCAATCTGCCGATTTTCAGCCCTCTAACCTGTCGATTTAATTCAAAGCAATGCCCAATTTCCTTTTTCCCAAGGTGCCGCCCAAATTCTGCTCAATTTTCTTCCAGCCGGCGCCTCCTTTTTCTCTCCAGTTTCTGCTCGGCTCCCCCCCTCCTTTTGATTTTCGGCTTCACGTGTATATATATCTATAAAACCATTAGGCAACCCTTTTTTTTTTCTTTCAACAATGAGGTCCAGCCCATTATGTGGTCCAATTAGAATTTCAATTCTTGAGTCCAATTTAATACGTCCAGCCCAAATAATTTAATATTTCTCCAAGTCATCCTTTTTTCAGAATTAATGCAATTAAGGCTTTCAACTTCCATGGTGTAGACTTTGATCCCCGTATTTTGGATTTCGCCATTTTTTGACACATTTTGCTTCTTTTCTTCAATTCTTCATTAAACATTGAGTTTTTCCTACAAGATGAAATATAACACAATTTAGGTCATATTTTGCCAAAAGAACAATAAAATTATATAATTTCGAGCCCCGAATAAGTGTAGAAAATACACTTATCAGTGCTGTTCCAGAAAATTGAATAAAGCCAAAATAAGTTCAGCAAGATGGCAATCATTGAAAATTATTGATTGCCTCACTATTTTGACTTTAGACCGGACTTTTGACAACTGTATTGAAATCGTACTTTCATGAAATGCAATTTTGGACTTATGAATTGTTGAAATTTGGCCTTACATGTGGCGTTTTTATGGGCATTGGATATGTGATTTTCTAGACCATATAAAAGGCATTTCCTGGGCCTTTTTACACACAGTTTTACTTGAGGAGCCCTTTATAAGGTTTTCGCTCTAGTTTTTCTCACTGAATCGTCTTCATTTTGCCTATGTAATCTTGTGTGGATTCCATATTATGTACTGAGTGTACATTTTCAGATTGAGTAAAGGTTTACTGTGGTAAACTTGATTTATTGTATGGCGAGACATAACTTGAAGAAATCTGTATGTTGGTATTAAATAGTCCCAAGAATAACCAAAATAAAAAGAACAAATACAACACAAACGATTTTTCGCCCTTATGCTCGGATGTTCACCACAAAAATGGCTACTCACCCGTTGAGTATACATCGAAGTGATTATCGCTCTAATCCACTAGAAATTAACAAAAGTTTATCAAGTACAGATCAGAGACCCAAAAGAATCACTCGACTCAACCTTCAGCCCTTATCTCTCTATTTCTCTCCTATTACAGGTTACACACACTAGCCTAGATTTCATCTCACCAAGAACACATGAATCATAACCAGAACAGTAATCTATACACAGACATCACCAAGATTATCTAACCTTAAGATTATATATGAAAACCAAAGGTTTTCATCAAGAGAGAAAAGGTACAGAGAGAAAATATCAAAGTGAGCCAAGCCTTAGAATAATCGAATTACAGCCAAAATGGAAGAGTCTCGAATATGTAGAGTCATCATGCATCCAACGATCCGCCACTACCACGTGTTACAATCTCAGCCAGTTTACGTATTAGAACCAAAGTAGCATAACAAAAATGTGAGAATGAACACATAAGTAAGCAAAACCGGGTCACACTCAAAACAAGTAAATGGGCTGTCAAAATTTGGGGCTTCATCATTGGGCTCTACAGTAGATGTTAAGCATACATATTAACAATCTCCACCTTGCTTGACATCTTCGGGTTTCATATGGATTAGAGGTTAACACATCCTCCGATTTCATTTGCTCAAGTACCTGTAAAAGTATTAATCAGCAATGATATTTAGAAGATTTAAACAATCCCTAAATTTATATAAAGGAAGTATTTTAGTTCCCATATCTGCTGGATTACACTTAGTAAAAATCTTCTCAATTTTGATAATTTCCTTTTCTATAATCTCTCTTATGAAATGGAATTTAACATCTATATATTTTGTCCTATCGTGAAAAACTGGATTTCTGGTAAGGTATATTGCAGTTTGACTATCAGAGTAAACAGTAGCATCATTACCAAAGAAGCCAATTTCATCCAATAAATTTTTCAACCAAATACCTCCCTTTACTGCATCTGAGGTTGCAATGTACTCAGCCTCTATGGTAGAAAGAGCTATAATTTTTTGCAGCTGTGATTTCCAGCTTATACGGGTGTTATTATCAGTAAAAACATAGGCAGAAGTAGATTTTCTATTGTCACAATTACCAGCAAGGCCAGAATCAACAAAACCTTTAAATTGAATTCCAGTTTCACTTTTACAAAACATTAAACCCAGATTAGAAGTTCATTTTAAGTATTTCAACAACTATTTTAATGCTTCCCAATGATATTCACCAGGATTGCTCATATATCTACTTAAAGTACTTATAGCAAAAGCAAGATCAGTTCTTGTGCAGACCATAACATACATAACTGAACCAATAACATTTGCATAAGGGACCTTATCCATTCTACTTCTTTCAATTTCAGATTCAGGGCATTGTTCCACAAAAAATTTAAAGTGATTGGCAACTGGTAAAGTAACATCTTTAGCCTCATTCATAGAAAATCTAGTTAACATCTTTAAAATATAAGCATGTTGTGTGAGAAAAGTGTGAGATTAGATCTTTTTCTTCTAATCTCCATACCTAGGATCCTTTTAGCAGAACCTAGATCCTTCATTTCAAATTCTTGCTTAAGTTTTTGCTTGATGTTATTAATTTCATCAACATCACCGCCAGCCAGCAACATGTCATCCACATAGAGTAAGAGATAATAAGAATTTAGACCTCCTTTTCCTTTATAGTAAAAACATGGATCATATTCACTTCTATTAAAATCAAGGCTTTTAATAAATGTGTCAAATCTGATATACCATTGTCGAGGTGCTTGTTTTAAACCATAAATTGATTTTTTTTAAGAAAAAACACACAGCTTTCTTTTCCTTTTTGCTCAAAACCTTTTGATTGAATCATATAAATTTTTTTATCTAAATTTCAATACAAAAAAGCTGTTTTCACATTTAATTGTTCTAACTCAAAATCAAATTGAGAAACAATTGATAACAAAATTCTTATGGAGGTAAACTTGACTACCGGAGAAAAAAATTTCATTATAGTCAATTCACTCCCTTTGGTTAAATCTCTTAGCAACCAGCCTGGCCTTAAATCTAATACTTCCATCCTTAGGGTCACCTTCTTTGATCTTATAAATCCATTTGTAGTCAATGACTTTAACCCCTTTTGGTTTATTGACTAAAATCCAAGTCTTATTCTTTTCTAAAGACAACATTTCATCTCTCATGGCTTCAAGCCACATAGTAGCATTTTTTCCTTCAACAACCTCTTCATAAGAAGTAGGATCACCTTACAAGAGACCATGAATGTTAAGGGCAGTTATAAAATCAGGTTCACTGTACCTAGCAAGTGGTCTTATTTCCCTTCTGGTTCTATCTCTAGCCAAATAATAGTTTTCTAAAGGGTTTATGTGATGATCAGGTTCAGTTTCAAGGTTAGGTTCAATAGTCTCTTGTTCAGTTTCATGCTCCACCTCAAACTGATCTTCATTTCCAGTATTGAAATCAGCTGGAGAAAGTTCTGTTTGAATAGTGCTTATATTTTGATCAGTTTCAGTTGGAGCAGTCTCTTTTCCTTTAAGTCAGGGCATGTCTAACTCATTAAATACAATAGTTCTACTTATAGTGACTCTATAACCTCCTCCTTCAGCCAAACCCTATAACCTTTCACACCTTCCCCATACCCCAGGAAAACACCTTTTATGGACCTAGGCTCCAGTTTACCTTCATTTTGATATACATAGGTAGCACAGCCAAAAGTTTTAAGTTTAGAGTAGTCAGCAGGTTACCATTCCAAATCTGGTCAGGTGTGTCATAGTTCAGGGATTTTGTAGGACATTTGTTTATAAGGTATGAGGCAGTTTTGACAGCTTCTTCCCAAAAAGGTTTTGGAAGACCTGAACTAGTTAACATACACCTAGCTCTCTCTAAAAGTGTCCTATTCATTCTTTCAGTCAGACCATTCTGTTTTGGGGTATAGGTGACAGTTCTATGTCTAAGAATCCCATTGTCTTTGCAAAAATTATCAAACTCCTCATTGCAAAATTAAGGTCATTATCAGTTCTAAGGGTTTTAAACTTCTTATTTACTTGATTTTCAATAAGAGTTTTCCAAGCAAAAAAGTTTTGAAAAGTATCAGATTTATTTTTCAAAAGAATGACCCAACTTTTCCTTGACAAATCATCAACAATCAGAAGATAGTACCTAAAACCAAAATAAGTATTCACAAATGTTGGTCCCCAAAGATCAACATGCAGATAATAAATTTTGACTTATGTGTACCTGTAGCAAAAGGCAGTTTCTTCTGCTTACCATATATGCAATGCTCACAAGAAGATACATTTTCAATCTTTTCATTTCCTAAGAGTCCTTATTTCTTAAGAATATGTAGATTCTTATCACTAATGTGTCCTAACATTTTATGCCAAATTTCAGAATTATCAGACAGTGTGACAGTGGCAGCAATGTCCTGTTTCTTTTGATGTAATACTTTCAAAATATAGATCCCATTTGATTTTTCAACTTGAAAAAGTTTTGCAAAATTCTTTTGAAGCATCAAAGTGCCTTGATTAGTAGTTGTGTTAAAACCTTCATCATCAAGAGTGCCTAAAAAGATTAAATTTCTCTTTGAGCTTGGAATGTATCTAGTTTTGTTTAGGACCAATTCATTTTCATTGTTAAGTTTTAAAACAATCTTACCAATACCTTTAATTTTGCAAGAAAAATCATTTCCCATTATTACTTGTCCTCCATTTGCCGCTAAGAATTCAGTGAAAGACTTCTTATATGGGATCATGTGAAAAGTATATCATAAATCTAAGATTCACTCATCTTTAGAGGCTGATTGACATGTCACATAGACTTATTATTCATAAGCTATTACAACTTCACCCTCAATTTTATTACAATTTTTCAGTTCATCCATTCTCTTGAGACAATCTTTAATATAGTGACCCATTTTCCCACAGAAATAACATCTTTTTCCTTTAACCTTATTATCAAATTTATTGAATTTAGATTTGTTTTTTGAAAAGTTTCCAGTATGCTCTTTTAATTTCCAAAAATTTTTATTTGAAAACTGATTGCTGTTCTTCTTGAAGGGATAATTGCCTTTTATGTTGTACCCAACTCCAGTATTGGAGGTTTTTGATTCAATCTTGAATTCAAGATCTTTATTCCTTAAAGAAGACACAACATCATCAACAGTAATAGAGGTTCTCCCATATTCAAGAGCATTCTTAAGTTCCTTATATTTTTCAGGTAAAGATGATAATAAGGCTACTGATTTCTGATTATTAGATAGAGTCTCACCACTGTTTATGAGATCTTGGGTCAATTTATTAAATCTGTCCAAGTTTGTTTCAAGATCACAATTAGAGTCAAGTTTAAAACCGAAAAACTGTTTCCACAAGTAACATTTATTGGGAAGAGTTTTGGTTTTTTATAAAGATTCAAGTTTAGTCCAAATTTCAACTGCAGTAGTAGTGTCACCTATTTCTCTAATCACATTGTTTGATAAATGTAGAAATATAGTACTCCAAGCAATTTCAGTTTGTTCAGTCCTTTTGGTTTGAGTGGTTTCATCACCCCAAGTCTCATTTAAGGATTTAGCACATTTTTGTTGTAACAATAAGACCTTCATTTTTTTTACTCCAAAGACTAAAATCACCCTTAGCATTCCAAGTTTCTATGTCAATCTTTGAACTAGTCATATTATTTACAGTGTGATGCAAATAGTAGTAACAAGTATCAAGATAGTATGAGTTTATAACAAAGTACACACCAAATGTTTAAAAATACAGATAATCTTCACACAGGAAAAACACTTATGCATGTGAACAGAGAGAGCAAATTGTCATGTAATAAACAAATCACAGAGTTTTATCAGTTTTTGAAAAACATAGGTGGATGATATTCTTGATGGAGCCGTTAAACCTTGTCCCCTCAGATTCTAGGGTTCTTTTATAAAACCCCAGATAAAGGAAGATCAAAGACAAAGACAATTGATGTTTCGAAAAATAACAACTAAGTTAGGGTTTAGAAATTTGTTACCATACACGTCTCAGTGCAATAGTGTAAAATAGTGAAAACCAGACTATTTTACTTTCCACAAAAGTCGAAGATCTAGTCTCCTCTGAATAGATCCGTAAAGGATCAACTGCCAGATTCCCGAAGAATGCCCAAGGGTTTTAGATCAGAGGTTTCCAAGAACAGATTAAGAGCTCTGATACCACTGTTGGTATTAAACAGTCCTAAGGATAACCAAAATAACAAGAACAAACACAACACAAACGATTTTTCGCCCTTAGGCCCAGATGTTCACCAAAAAAATGGCTACTCACCTGTTGAGCATACACTGAAGTGATTATTGCTTTAATCTACTAGAAACCAACAAAAGTTTATCAAGTACAGATCAGAGACCCAAAAGAATCACTCGACTCAACCCTCAACCCCTATCTCTCTATTTCTCTCCTATTACAGATTACACACAGTAATCCAGATTTCAGCTCACAAAGAACACAAGCATCATAACCAGAACTTTAATCTATACAAAGACATCACCAAGATTATCTAACCTCAAGATTACAGATGAAAACCTTTGGTTTTCATCAAGAGAGAAAAGCTACAGGAAGAAAATATCAACGAGAGCCAAACCCTAGAATAATCGAATTACAACCAAAATGGAAGAGTCTCGAATATGTAGAGTCATCATGCATCCAATGATTCAGCCACTACCACATGTCACAATCTCAACCAGTTTACTTAATAGAACCAAAGTCGCATAACAGAATTGCAAGAATGAACACATAAACACATAAGTGGCCAAACCGACTCACACTCAAAACAAGTAAATGGGCTGTCAAAATTTGGGGCTTCATCATTGGGCTCTACAGTAGATGTTAAGCTTACATATTAACACTGTGATTGTTTTGAACATTTGTATTGACTGATTCTTGGCTTGATTTAGTGATCTGAAGCAAAATCTATTATATAGATGCTCAACGGGTCAGTAGAGTTTAGAACACGTGAGCATTTGAACTCGTTAGTGGATGAAAAATTCTTGAGTTCGATTTTTTACTTTCTGTAGTTTTTGATTTTTGCAATTACTTTGTTAAATCTTCGATTTTGGGACAACAAAACCTTCATGTAAGACCTGCTATTATGCTCCAACCTCTATTTCAATTCACAGCTACAGCACATACATTACAGTAAAGCCTATCATTCATTCATTTGGTATTTTTATTTTTTACTGTAATTCATATAGAAAAAAAAACAAATGGATTTCTAAACTAAAAAAATCCAATCACTGATACTGAAATCCTGTAAAAAAATAAATTCAATGTTTTATATTATGAAAAAATAAAAGATTTCTTGTCGAATACTTAGTCCCAGAAAAATAATTGCGTTACTTTGAAAAACAACGTTAACCTATACCAATTTCTCAGGCTAAAGATAAGTTGCCAGACTTCTATATTGTGGTTCTCTTTGCTTCAAACGGGAAAAAATATGTACTCTAAAGCAGTGTGATGCTTTATGCAGGTAGAGTTTCACCAAGTTTTGCACCCACCCCTAATTTTTACCTCACTACACTTTAATTGACAAACAACTAACTCACATTTTCTTCTCTTTTTGGTGTTGATGTCCAAAAAACAACACTCGCGAATTTTGTCAACACTATCCTCAATATTTTTAACCCATGATTTAAAATCAAATTAAATATATGGACATAACCGCGCTTGTTAAAAAATTCAGCATTCAATATCTTGGAAGCATTTTCTATTCTAAAAATTATAATCCATCGATCCCTATTTATATCCCTCCAAGTCAATGATCAATTCTATGGAACTTTAATCGTGATAGTGATTTTGTAAATAGTGGACTAGTTCTACTATTTTCTACTTCTTCTATTTTGCAGTACTTGAGTAATATATCTTTATTTCAGCTTCTCTAATGAAGTGATACTTTATGTTAACTAGTTAGAGTTAAATGTGCGTTGCACGTTATTCTAAAATAATTTATAAGTACGGCGAAAGTAATATTTGACCCTCAATTTATCCTTTGAATCAAAATATGAGAGATATGCAAGCGTTTGAAAATAAATATTAATTATTATATATGCACGTAACTAGTGAAATGTATACTTGAATGTGAGTATTAGAATTATAACTAAATACATAACAAATATGAATAACAAATACGATATATAAATTAACGTGAATATTAATTAATTTAGAATTAATACCAATGAATGAATGATTAGGGGTGGATATTAATTAATTTTTCAATTCTCCACATTTTTGTTGGGTGACCATTAGGGGTGAACGTGGTTCCATTTGGTTCTAGTTCTAAGAGGATCGAGCCGAATCATGAGAGAATGATTGTTTTATAATGGAAACAAATAGTTTTTTTTTAAGATGCAGAACCGAACTGAACCGAACCATTTGATTCTGGTTCAGTTTGGTCTGGTTCTAGTACTATTACTTAAATTTTCAGACTTGCATCATATCCATAAGTTACTAAAGTATACTTAAATAAAAAAAATATAAGTATCAAACATTTAGCAAGTTCAAGTTATCAATAATCAAGATCATAGAAGTCCAAACTAACAAAGAAAATATAAATGAATGAGTCATTGTGATCAGTTAATAATATCGAGGTTTATTTTCATCCTTCGTCCAATCAGTTCCTTTACATGAAGCTGTTAGACATACATGAGAAAAATAAAATATGAAAATGAAATATAAAGTTTAAACTCGAAACTATTAGACTGGGGTGGTGACAAAATGACCAAGTCAAACAACTTAGCCTTTAGCCCCTTACCATTAGATAACCATTAAACGTTTAATACTCTATCACTTGTGTTGTAACTTTGAGAAACTCTATAAACATAATTTAAAACACACAATTAAAACAAACAAACAAAAATTAAAATAATTTACAATTAATAAGATGTAACGTAATAATATTTTATAAAATAAATTTTGACATATTCAATTTCTTCATAGAACTCAGTCTTTTCAATGCAAAATCAAATTCATACAAAAAATAAAATTATAAATTAAGTTTAGTTCTCGGTTTAGCTCTTGGTTCTAGAATCAGAACAAAACCAAAACTATAACTAAATGGTTTTTTGTTCGAAAAATCAAAACTATTAATTATTTTTGTAGCTTGGTTTGGTTCGGTTCTGGTTTGGTTTGGTCTGTACATTTTGTCCACCCCTAGTGACCATTATCAAACTTTCAGTTAAATCCCATCGTTTAGGAGTAGGGGCGGACATGGTTCCAAAAGAATCGAACCAACCCATGAACCAATGATTTTTTTTTTTAAGATATGGAACCAAGTCGGAACCGAACAATTTGATTTGGTTATAGTTTCAATACTGATTAAGGAAAAAGGAGAAATGACATTTGAGGAAGAAGAATCATTGAGGCTTCAATTTCAGAAATTCGTGTGACTTTATATTGAGTTTGGTTATTGGTTTTAGAACCAAAATCGAACCAAAACCAAAGGGTTTTCAGTTATAAGAACTATAATTATTAATTTTTTTTGTAGAACCGAATCGAACATAACAGTTCGATTTGGTTTGATTTGATCATTTTGTCCACCCCTATTTAAGAGTTTTTTTTAGCATTTTTCTATTTTGAGTCAGTTTAAGGATATTTTCATTATTTTAGTTTTTTAGATTTATCTACAGAATTAGGATTTCACTTTGATTAGGATTTGTTTTAACTCTTTAAATATATGTTAAGGGCTTGAAAACCATATAGACATTTTTTAAAAAAAATATTAGAGTTTTTCCGTTAATTGGTGGATTTCATTATTTTTCACTTTTGTTTGAACAAATTCGAGCAACACTCATTCGTGTGTTATGAAGAAGACTCTTTTATTATGCTTCACAATTTCATCCTACATCATGGACTCTACATGAATTTTGAAAGTAAGCTAGTTGTATACATAATGTTTGGTCTAATAGTTGTGAGCTAGACTAAATTTCCAATAGAGCTTCGAAACTATGAGTTGTTTGGTTTTTGAGAGTATCATCTTCTTCTCTAAGTGGTTTGCTATTGTCTATTAGTGTTGCCATAATCTTTCAAATTTTGTCTTGAACTTTTTAATAAGTTTAGTACTATACATTTTCTAAGAAATCAAGATGTCATCTTCACATTTAGTTATCTCGATCCTAAGAAGTGGTGCATTAGTTTCAGATTAGTCATCTTAAATGTTTTCATTATTTCTTCCTTAAATTTTTCTATCATCTTTTATTTTACGTGTGTCAATGAGATTATCGACATATAGAGATATGATGAGCGTATTGTATGTACCCTACATCTTGATGCATAGAGTAGGTTCGTTTTTGCTTCTTGTGAACCTTTACTCAATGAAGTAATTGTCAATTCTGATGTACCAAGCTCATGGAGCTTACTTTAATCCTTACAATGCTTTCTTTAGTTTGAATACTTTGTGTTAGGTTTTATTGTAATTGAAAAGTCTGTGAACAAAAAAAGACGAAATTAATATGATGTAAAAATCAAGGAGTAAGTTGCAATTTGTATAGTTGACTTGTATATGTTCTAAGGTTCGAGTATGAAAAGAGGAAAATGGCGCTGCAATTTCACTAGCTTATCGCCATGTCTTCGCTCCAGTGGCAGAAATAGAATCTTCGTTGCTTGCCTACCGCCTTGTCCTCGCTCGAGCGACAATGTTATTTGAAAATTTTTGTTTCACGTTTTTAAGGCTTTTTATCTAGCCCATACAACCCTAAACCTACAGTATCACTTGAGTTAATAATTCTGTAGGGGTATTTTGAAACCCGGTACACTTTGACCTGTAAAGCTGATAATTATTAATTTAAAACTCGTTACAGGGGTCAAGAAGAAAGCTTAAAGGGATGAAGGTGATCTTGACTTATAATTGGGAAAAAAAAAAGAGCAAGTAATTGTGCAAGTAAGATCAAATAGTAGGGGCTTAGATAACTAGTGATTTGAATTGCTTAGTATAAGCTTGAAAGTTGAAACACTCAAAGTTTGGGAAACTATCACATGGATATATTGTTAACATTGCCGGTTACATTCAACCAAATTTGAGTGGTGAAATAAAGTAGTAAATTAAAAATTAACCTTAGAGTACACCCTAGGAAGAGAATAAAAGAAAATAAGTGTGAGTGTGTGTGAATCTCAAGAGTAAAGAAATGATATATTTGACCATTAATGGTCGGGAATTGAATCAACTTGTGAATGTACAACATTGTACTAAATCTTCACACATAAATACACCTATTTTGCACTGGATGACTGAGAATTTGATTTTTACATTACAATTTTGAAGTAGTTAATAAATTTGATATAATGTTTTCAATTTTGAGCCAAAAGGGCAAGCTATTTAACTAAACGTTGTTGCATGTGAGTCTACCTAAATATATGGTAGTTTGTTCGTGTGTTTACTCTGTGTCTTTTCTTTTCCTTTTGCATTTGCTCGAGTACTAGGAAAGTATTAAGTTTGGCGGTGTGTGATGAATGTGCTTCATTCATGCCTTTGACACCATTTAAACTTGATATTTTATTTATCTCTAAGAGTTTTAGTCTTTTAGAGCATTTTGATGTGTGTTTTTGAGTTGTATTATAGGTTAGGTAACATGGTGAAATGATGCGAACGTTGGAATTGAAGGAACCAAAGGGTAATGATGATGTGAATTGTTGGGTCCAAGGACTTGAAAATAGGCAAATAAGGCAAGAAAAAAATGGAGTCAAGGCAGAAAAAAGATAAAATTGAGCAGCAAAGATAGAGCCTAGGCACCACATAATTAGAAGAAGCAGAATATTTGTAGACATGGGGCACCCATGCTCCATAATCCTAGGCGCTATGTAGCCAGAGCCCAAGTGCCATCTAGTCGAATGAAGCAGCGACTAAGTGCTTTTTACTAGGCTTTGCGCCGTATTTTTGGATCCGAAAAAGCCTAAAAGAATCCCAACTCGTGTAGCACTTGAAGAAAGCATTAATACAACTTTTGAGGGCACTTTCAAGGACACTTTGATGAGACGAAATCAAGGGATCAAGCAATTGGGCAAAAGAAATGGCAAGAAGAAGATTGAATCAAACTCTAAAACAATTTTTCTCTTTTATTCTCCATGTTATTAATCATGAATTTGATATTTTTTTATTCTTCCATCATGAACTAAATCTTTCATCTAGTGGATTGATGTAATCGAAACTTGAACCTATGTTTTGATTTTCACTATTTAATTTTTTGAGGTTTTCTTTCAAAAGTTTATTTGTGTTGTTTATTCTGAATGCTTTCAATTAAGTAACCATTAATTGATTGATTTAATGTTTAAGTTTCGGCACGTGAGAGAGGAAATCTTAGACTTGATCATAGAATAACACAATTTAAGATTTTATAGGTTTTGAGAGAAATTATAAATTTAGTGAAACATTTTCGCGAAGAATCATAGAACTTAATAATTCTTAAATTTTTTATTTGGAATAGAGATATTTAATTGAAATTTATGAATGAATTTCACTCGGCACTCGAGAGAGGGAGTAGAAATATATTAGGGTTCTTGCTTATAAATTTGAAAAATCAATTGGAGATAGATAGAAAATTAAGAGAGTTGATAGTTGGATGAAACCAAAACCCTGGACTTTTTTCATAGTGCATTAATACTTGAGAATCATCATTAAATCATTGATTTAGTCACGCTTTCACCTTAGACTTAGTTAAGTAACATTGATCAGATTAAATTCGATTGTATAGATAAAACAAAGGCTATTCCAATTTTAGTACTTAGTAAGAATTCAATTATCAATCCCCATTGATTCGACGTCTTAACTTCACTTTTATATTATAAAACTTGACACTGTAAGCTTGCAATATAGTTTGCACTTAACAATGACTTATAAAATTTGTAATTTGTGATTGAGAAATAATGCGTGACATATTCATTAGATAATTTATAATCGATAAATAAATTGTGAACTGCAACATTTTTGATTTGTGATCGGGAAATAATGCGTAACCAATTAATTTTATGATATGTGATGGATAAAAAAATTGTGACCTATAAAATATGTGATTTTCGGTTGTGAAATTTTTTGATTATGATTAGTACGTAAATGTGACCATAAACCATATAATATTGTAACTTTAATATATTTAATTACCTATTTAATTTATAAAATATTTTTAAAAAAAATTGCAGCAACGATCCCTAATATTTTCAATTTTTGCAGACTTTATCATAACATTTAATTTGTCCCATGAATATGCATCTGGAGTCAAAATGGATGAAATTTCATCCATTTGACCATTAGTTGACCATAGAAGTTGATTTTTAGGCTAAATAGCACAAAACGTCCCTACCTTTGGGGTTGATTTTGGAAATTGTCTCTACCTTTCATTTTTTGGCATTTATGCCCTTACCTATCACTTTTCGTGCGCTGAACATCATTTTTACTATGTTTTGACGATTTTACCCTCCATTCAAATAAAACAAAAAGAAAAGAAAAGATAAATTAAAGAATTAATTGCAGTTATACTCCCAAATTTTTTAAAAAGTTCAAATTAGTCCAAAGCTTTATTATTAAAGGCATCACAACTGTCATAACTTGGGGCATGAAATTGGGGTCTAATTGCTTGTTGTTTCCATCAATTGGAAGATTACCCATAACCAAATTATCCTCAATTTCATGAATATGGGTCGAAATTGGAGCAAAAACCTCAATAGAACTTTCAATTGGAGCTGAAAAATTCTCAAGTAATGGGGCAGATTCAAATCCGGTTGTAGGAGCTTTAATTGATGCAATTTGATGAATACCCATAGCATTACCATTATCAATTGAGTTTTGGTTGGTCGAATTGAAGAGGTGGAGCAGCATAGATTCATCAAATGTGTTCGTTCCAAATTTTTCGCACAAGTTCATCGCTTCAGCCAGAAATTGGTCCTGTCCCAGGTGCAATTGGTTCAGACCCATGGCTAGGCAAGGTGCGCCAGGTGAAGGCTCACCTATCGAATTTGCAAATTTTCGAAGAATTTCAGGCTTCAATTGATGATGGTATTGATGTTAATGCTCACAATTTGACCAACATGCATGATGTAGAGGTTATTACATCAATGGGTAATGATTCAATTGAAGGAATTGAAGGCCAAATGATCTCCAACTGTTCTCCCCAACCCGTTTGAGAGAGAGATTTTTTTTTTTCATTTTTAATGTTTTAATAAGGCTTTGGACTAATTTGAACTTTTTAAAAAATTTGGGAGTATGACTGCAATTAATTCTTTAATTTTTCTTTTCTTTTCTTTTTGTTTTATTTGAATGGAGGGTAAAATCGTCAAAACATAGTAAAAAGGATGTTCAGCGCACGAAAAGTGATAGGTAAGGGCATAAATGTCAAGAAATGAAAGGTAGGGACGGTTTCCAAAATCAACCCCAAAGGTAGGGACGTTTTGTGCTATTTAGCCTTGATTTTTACTAAATTGTAAGGGCAAAATAGTAACTTTACAATTTTAATCTAAAAAATAAAAATTAAAAAAAAAAAAAAAGAAAAAATAAAACAGCCTCTTGTATGTATTTCTTTATACCATGTTCCACCCACACCCACCAAAAATGGGAAAAACCAATCCCGTCACCACCGCCATCTACTGCCGATCATGCCACTATCAGAGTGTCGTGCCACCGTTGTTCACTTCATGTCCACCTCTTTCAAACTCCTTTTCTCACCGTCGTCACTTCATCTCCCTCATTATAGCTCTAAATTTTTACCTAAACCCATCGCTGTCGCTGTCCGCCTTCGTCCCTACCCTAAACTGACTTTGAGGGTAATACGCTTACTTGAGAGATGGAAGCCTGCGGTGAAAGTGGATGAATCTCCTAGGTCATTTGTGGTCAAGTTACAGAAGGGGAGGAGTGCTGTTTGTGAAGGAAAGTTCTTGATTTTACTTTGTGCTGTGATTATGATTTAGGGATTTTACTTTGTGTTGGTGGTAACGGTGGTGGCCGTGGGCGATGAAGGTAGAAACTGGTGATTGTTGGCGGCAACGCGTAGTATGGTTTGGTTTTAGATTTTGCTTTGCGTTGCGTTGTGATTGTAATTTAGAGATTTTGCTTTGTGTTAGCGGTGATGGTGATGGTGATGGTGATGGCCGAAGGCGATATCGGGTGGCAGCAGAAGACGATGGGTAGTAGGGGTTTGGTTTTCGATAGGTGTAGATATGAGTTTGGGGTAGGGGTAGGGGTAGGGGTAGGGGTAAGGGTGATGGTAGGGGTGGAAGATGATGATTTGTTATTTAATTTTGGGATAATTGCAGCTGCGGTCCCAAACCTTTCAAATTTTTACGCACTTTACTCTAACCTTTGATTTGTGCCAACGGAGGTCCCAAACCTTTAATAAATATGCGGCGGAGGTCCAAATGGATGGTTTAGGGTTAGTCAACCTAAAAAGTCAAAATTGACCAAATTCATTAAGGGCAAAATGGGAAGTTTGCAATTAATACATTTAAAATAATTACAAAGAAAAAGAAAAACACCTCTCCCTCTCCCTCTCCCTCTCTCTCTCTCTCTCTCTCTCCAACACTGTATTTTCAGCCTGGATTTACTTGTTTCAATTAGCATAGATCCATTTTCAGCCTGGATTTACTTGGAAAATAGCATAGATCCATTTTTCATCATGGTTGACTTTTAGCTTATTTTTGGATCTGTGAAGAGTTGAAGAAAGTGGAAACAAAGATGACTAAATCTTGTTTCAGAATAATTGATCCTCCATAAATAATCCCAGGTCATCTTATAATTAGGCAGAAGGAAATATGTACAGTGCAATATTTTGGTGAAGAACATCTTTTATGTGAAAGGAATAGATTTCTAGGAAATTTTCTACAGCAAAAGGTCACCCACTCTCCCTTTTTTGGGAGACAGATACTTTTTCTTTGTTGTTTTTGTCTCATGGAAGAAGGGGCTGAGGTAGATTTTAGTGTTGTTGCGTGCAATTTCAGTGGTCTCCATTTTTGGGCATTTCCATTTCATCGATTCGTGCAAAAACATTTCAGTAGTCTCCATGAGAGTGGAGCGAGAAATTTTCTCTCTAGAAATCAGAGGAGAAAACCAGTTGAATCTATGCGTGCTATTTGGGGATGATTATCATAGTTGCAGAGATGAAATGGAAATCAAGATTACAAACATTGAGCATTTCCTATTGTGAAAAAATCGATTTTGGGATCAATTTTTGGGCATTTTCTATTGTGCAAAAATAGATTTTGGATTTATGGTTTGGCTTACATTAGAAGAAAAGGAGGATGTTGGATTAGATTTTTTGGGGTAGGAGGTAGAGCAACAATTGGGTTGAAGGTGGCGGTTTTCGGCAGGTCTCGTCGGAGAAGAGATGCTGTTGTTGGCTGGAGAAGAGAAACTGGGGTAGGGTGGGTGGGGTGTGGGGGCTTTTTTATTTCTTTTTCTTTTTCTTTGTGATTATTTTAAATGTATTAATTGCAAAGTTCCCATTTTGTCCTTAATGAATTTGGTCAATTTTGACTTTTTAGGTTGACTAACGGTCAAATGGATGGAAACCATCCATTTGGACCTCCGCCGCATATTTATTAAAGGTTTGGGACCTCCGCTGGCACAAATCAATGTTTAGGATAAAGTGCGCAAAAATCTGAAAGGTTTGGGACTGCAGCTGCAATTATCCCTTTAATTTTTTAAGTGTTTTTATATGAAAATAGTTAAAGTTACCATTTTACCTTTATGGAAATAATTAATTATCTGGTCAAAATCATTTTCTTGGCCAACTAACGAAAAAGTGGATGTATTCCAACCATTTGGACTGCAGATACATATATTTCAAAGGTTAAGAACCTCCGTCGATACAAATTGAATGTTAGGGTAAAGTCTGAAAAAATTTAAAAGGTTATGGACCTCTGCTGCAATATTACCTATTTTTAATTATCTATTTAACTAATAAATTTTGAGTTATGCCATGATTTTTAAAATTTTGAACCAATTTTATTAATTTTAAAATTGCATCTTAAGATATATTGTTCGCAAATAGAATTCATTAGCCCCCTTTTATAGCCACCTTCAAGTCAGTGATCAATTCTACTGTCATTTAGATTCTGTGGCCCAAATTAAATACTCTAGAGAATTTTGATTATTTTGACCTTATTGGAGCCCATTAAAAAAAAAAAAAAAAATTCATTTTTCCTTGAACTCATATATTATTCAAAAAGCATTAAATCTTTTTCTTTTTCCCTTTTAACCATACATTATTCAAAAAACATTACTATCACAAAATCTATTTTTTTTCCAAACAATGGAGTTCATTCTTTATCTCCAAAGCAATCTAGCGAGTTCTAGATATGGAGAATTCTAAAAATATGCAGCAATGTTAGTACACAGCTAAAAGGGGAGAAAATGTTGAGTTTAAGGAGAAGTTGAGAAGAGAAGGTTGTAGGCTGCAAAGTCGAAGAGGAACATGGATACTTGAAGTGGAGACGTATTATTATTATTAGTTAGGGACATGAGTCCAGAATTAATCAGATTGCCATTTAAGATACACTATAAACAACAGATAATTGCAATTTGGTCCCAAACTTTTCGAATTGTTGCACTTATTATCCTAACCTTTCATTTCTAGTAGCCTAGTCTCAAACCTTTCAATCCAGTGCGAAGGAAGGACAAATAGATAGTTTCCTTCCAGATGACTGTTAGTTGACCATGAAAAATGAGTTTGATCACATTTTGATCAATTCTAAAAGGGCAATATTGTAACTTTACATTTTTTCACATATAATTCAAATAATCATATAAAAAGGGGAAAAAAGGAGAAACGCAACTTCACAGTTCATCTATTATTTGTCAATTCCAAAAAAAGAATTAATTTCGAGATTGAGTTTTGGTATGCAAGAAAATGGAGATTTAATTTAGAAAAATGCTATTCATCCCCAGTGGGGATGCATCCCCATTCTATGTGGATGTAAATGATTGGTTAAATGATATGTGAAATTAAATGACTTATTTAATTTCACATATTATTTAATGCCACATTAACGCCACATAGACTGAAGATGCATTCCCAGTGGGGATGAATAGCATTTCTCTTTAATTTAAGTGTTTGTTAATGGTGAAGTATCATTGTTGTTATGTCTTATCACACAATTAAATTTTTTATATATTTCTTTTTGTGAATAATAATAATTCCTATTTATAAGTTACTGAATTATACATTAATTTTTTATTTGTACACCTTTCGAATAAAATAGTAAATTCGAAGCTAATGCTAATTTTTATGGTGTGTTGTCTAGTCTTGTCTAATTCAACTTATGGATTCATACTTGTTCTTTTCAAGATTTGTGGGATTTGGGTTCCAAATTATTAACGTAAATTGAACTTTGGATTTTGCGGATTTATACCCGTTCTTTTCTAGATTTGTGGGATTTGGGTTCCTAATTACTAAGGTAAATTAAATTAAGTCTTGACAAATGGACAAAGGCAATTTGAAAGTTTGAATTTGATGGAGAGACGGCCACATTTCGGATATTAAAAAGTTCTCTTGAATTTTATTTATTAGTGTATTAAAAATTTTAACACGTCTCGTACATCAAGCGACTCTAGTCAAGACTTCCAAAAGATCTGACTCGTTATTAATATATGTAATATGTTCCGACTTTCATAAGATCTTCTTCTCTCACTCAAAATCAAGAAAATTAAAAAGAAAATGTGAAGGAAAATAGAAAACTCAAACCCTGAAAAGGAGAAGTGAAGTGAGAAAAACAGTTAAAAGTGTGCAAGGTTCATTTTTAACTTTAGCTTTGTATATTTCTTTTGTGATTGGTGTCTTTGTTTTATTCCCTTTCTTTTTTCAACGAAAAGGTTACGAAGGCAAGAAGACACAAATAAGAAGTGATGAAATTGATGAAAGTAAAAGACAAAACAACTAAAGAAAAGATTACACATCTTGGAAGAATAAAAATACAAAAACGATTTAATTATATCACCTGGTGTGAAGGAAAAACGAGAAAAAGTTGACTTGCATTAAAAATCTCTCTTAAACCAAATTTTTCTTAGTGTTATTGATTTTTACTTGATTTATCCCTCCCCTTTTCTCTATTTTTCACACTATTTTTCTATGGCCTAACCCCATTTTGTGACCTAAATGTCTATTTATATTTTATAGTGATCAAAGAACTTTGGGAAACAAGCTTCCAAAATGAGTCAAAAAGGATAAAAATAAAAATAAAAATAAAAACAAGAATAAAAACAAAAATAAATAAATTTAAAAACAACAAATGGGGACCGATCCTGGTTGAACCACGGTCCATGGGATTTGCAAACCACAGCCAATAGTGGCTTAGCCCGAAAAGTTCAGAGGAACCGTGATCAACTACAGTCTACAGTCCAGGCTGACTCTATTTGCAGTAGTTGTACTTGTAGTATGTGTATATCTTTGTGGTGAGTAAAGAATTAGTTTAGCAAGTATCACATCATTTTAAGATGAATCATATTATGATATTTTGTCACATATTATACAACAAATGTATCTTATGATTTTTCTAAATATTTAGTGAATTTTTATCCTAATAGGCCATGAAATATAGGTAATGACGTATTGTCCTCCAATAATTAAAGACATCTAGTAGAAATTGGAATTTTATATTCCATTCCTATCGTATGAGTTTATCTAAAGAGATTAGAGATCGACAAGGAGATTTCTCGCATCACACATGTCTCTCTATTTATGAGCTATATTGGACATTTGTAGTATAGCTGAATTTGCATCAAGCTTCCCCTCATCTGTATACTTATCTAGTAATTGACAAATCATATGCTATTCTGGGCTTTCATATACGTGTGGTAAGAGTTCATTCCTACAATTGTAAATTATAAGTCTTCCCTCATCTTCATACATTTTTTCTTTCAGATTATAAGATGTAAATTCTAATGAATGGATAAAAATAGGTATAGATATGATTTAACGAATTAAATAAATCTTATTCCGCACCCTTTCATAAATTAGGTTCTGATTCCAAGCCTATATGAACCCAAAAACAATAATGAAAATATGTTTTGGGTAACCATTAGGACTTCAAATTCTAAGATGTCACAATTATTTCATACCAATCTTTAACATTTTCAATGTATACATCATTTGATAATAATTAAAAAAACTGGTTCATACATAAAATCAATAATTTCTATACCAAAGCAAAATATTGTGTTAGAAAATTAATGATAGCTCTGATACCACTTTTTAGAAATTAAAGACGAGATATAGACAATATGAAAATAACAACCACATGAACATAAAATTTATGTGGAAACCCAACTATGAAAAACTACGGTTAGAGGAGGGAAATTCACTATAATCACTATAATCAAAAGTAATGATTACAATATGTTAGATCCATGTGGAATACTTACTAGATCTCACTCTTTAAGTAATTGAATTGTCCAGAACTTATTTGTATAAAAATTATTAATTAAATGCATTTGATTAGTTTAATTTTCTTCCTAGAAAATGTTATACTGTCCATCTTTTATTGGTGAATAGATAAAAGAGGGGGTAGATGAGAGAGAGTGTGTGTGTGTGTGTGTGAATTGCCTAGAAAAATAAAAATTTAACCTCTTTAAAGAATATGTTTGAGGAAAATAAGGTTTGGTGACCAACTTTTGAAAAATATTTTCCATGAAGAAAATATTAATCAAACACTTCAAAAGTAGAAATTTACATAGAAAATGAATATTTTTTATAAAAAAATAAAGCCAATCAAACTATTTGTAGCATAGCCCTATGGAATGGTGAAAAGACACACTAATGAATTAATGCATCTAGAATCATATACCCCAAAGATATCTCACTATCTAGAACGGAGTTGAGCTTGAAAACCGTAGCACTCCATTTGACCAAGTCAAAACCAAACACAACCTTAGTAATACCCAAAAAAATGACATTCCAAAACAACTGTTGGTGAACCCAAACACAAGGCATGCAAGGTCACAAAACCTCGCTCCGTTGATTGGCATAGGCACAAGACGCGCTAAACCACATTTCCCTTGTTGCCAGCCGTCGAGCAAGCGAGATGGCTAGATGTACTATTATGATATACTCTAGAACGTCATTCACCATGGCTAGTTAGTCGATAACATTTGTATTCATACAGATATGTCATTTTATTTATTTATTTTTAATGAAAGTTCCTTAACAGATAAAAACACCAAAATTGACGGTAAGGACTATCAATATTTTTAACCATCTAAATATTCCATGATTCCATATTTAATTAACATCTTAGAGATTTCAAAATTCAAATTAAAAATTTGATTCGCCCTGATGTATTAAAAAAAGCTGTCAATAGTTGCTTCTAATTTTTATATAGTCTGTCTGTCTGTCTGTCATATTGTGCGGAAGCTAACATGTAAAGACGAGTAGATAAAAATGTGTGTTAGGTTTTAGTTTTGTAGTTGATAATTCTGTAAACAAAATGAACTTAATTGTAAATGATGTAAAAAGTCAAGAAGTAATGTGCAATTATATGAAAATAGGTTTATTAGGTTTAAGGTTCGAGTATGGCAAAAGAAGAAAAATACTGCTCGAATTTTCGCTTGACTGCCGCCATGGATTTGCTCGAGCGTCAAAAACAGAACCTCCAACGCTCGACTGTCGCCCTGCCTCGCTCGAGCGACGGGGTTGTTAGGAAAATTTTTATTTCGCAATTTAAAGGCTTTTTCCCTGTCTCATTACTTTTCTAACTTACCTATAAATACCAAAACACACCTGACGTGAAAAATAAGGTTGATCATTGAGAGAACTTCATCAAAGAGTATTCCTACATATTCCTATTTTCAACCTTCATCTTGTGAGTTTGTTTTGGTGAGAAAAACATCAATTTAGTAATCTAAATACCAAATTGTTCTTTCTACCACATCTGTCAGAGTTGATTAAGATCAATAGAAGTTGACTGGAGTTCCAATCGTTGAAGAACGCGGTGTTCTTCGTGGATCCACAGGAGAAACGATTTCACAAAGTTAGGAGTTGCTGCAGGAGAGTACAATCTAGGAGAGTTTTGGAAATTATAGTTGGGAGTGGTGCATGAGCACATAATCCAGGAAAGCTGTTGGAATTACAGTCAGGAGATCAGATAGTACGTGTCTTTGTCTATGCTGGTAGACTGTAAGTTACAAATAGTTTATGGTGGATTGTTGACTAGCAAAGTGCCCGAAATTTTTACCCTATTGGGGTTTCTCCGTAATCATACCGTATGTTCTTACTACTTTCATTATTGACTATATTAACTGCGGTATTTAAATATAGGTTAAATTGACTTGTATTTTTAATCATCTAGAGATAATTAATTTGTGACATGTTGCTTATTAATTAATATTTTGAATTCAGCATAATATACCTATTCACCCACCTCTAGGTATTGTTAGGATCGAATTACGTAACTTTCAATTGGTATCAGAGCCTTAATTCGATTCCTGACCCTTTATAACATCTAGATGAGTCAGCCATTATCCGTGCCTCCATTTTTCGACGGAAGCAACTATGCATACTGAAAAGTTCGAATGAGAGCCATCCTTAAATCTTTGGATTAACATATTTAGATTAGTATTCAAAATGGGTGGGCTCCACCTTCACAACCGTTGCTAGTGTAGTCACACCCACTAACATCTTCAGAGTAGCATTCAAAATGGGTGGGCTCCACCTTCACAACCATTGCTAGTGTAGTCACACCCACTGACATCTTTCTATGGACTAAAATTAACCTAGATGAATGTAACTAGAACAGTAAAGCATTAAATGCTCTGTTCATGACTATGTCTGCTGGAGAATTTAGGAGAGTCTCGATGTGTGAAACGGCCAAGGAAGTTTGGGATATTTTAGAAACCACACACGAGGAAACTAAAAGGTTAAGAATTCTAAATTGCAGATGTTAACCACTAGGTTTGAAAAGATTAGGATGAAGGACGATGAATCGTTCGATGTATTCGATGCGAAGTTGAATGATATAGTGAATTCGAGCTTTAACTTAGGTGAAAGGATCCTCGAGTTCAAAATCGTTAGAAAAGTTCTTAAATCCCTGCCCGAGAGGTTTAGACCCAAGGTTATTGCGATAGAAGAAACTAAGGACTTAGATGCTGTTAGATAGAAGAACTCGTAGGATCTCTTCAAATTTATGAACTCACTGTCTCTCAACCTAAAAAGGTTAAATCCATCACCATGAATACCATTAGAAAAGAGGAGAGCGAGTCTACCGATGTCGAGTCACTTAGGGACGACGAAATAGCTTATTTCGTTAAAACATTTTTAGAAAGTTGAGGAATATGAGCAAACCTCAAGAACAGAAAAGTGGATTCCTTGGTAAATTCGTGAAAGATAATCGTGAAAAAAGTGACTCTAGGACTGCTAATAAGAAAACCTAATCTGTTAGATGCCATGAGTGTCAGGGTTACGGTCATTATAGGCATGAATGTCCTAAGTTGAAAAAGAGTTCTAATAATGGTAGGCTTAATGCTTTAGCAGTGATCTTAAGTGATGATGAATCGGATTCTAGTGCTTAGAGTGATGCTTCTAGTGGTGAAGATAATCAAAAGTTCATGGCCTTCACATCTATAGCTACTATAGAGTCTGATAAGGAAATTGATAAGATTGAAAGTGATGATGAGAGTGAGAAATCTGAGGACGAACCTGATATTCACGAATCTTATCGTGAACTATTTGAGGAGAGTCTTAAAATTAAAAAGATCAATCAATTTGTTTTGAAGAAGGTTATCAAACTTGAAGGATGAAGAGAGAAACTTGTAGGTGACCTTCAGAATTCTACCAAAAGATTGAGTGAGTTAAAGCTTGTTAACGAAAATCTGGAAGCCAAAATTAAATCATTAACAAATGATCTTGAAAAATCTAGTACTCAACTCCAATCATTCATGAGTGGCTCGTAGAAGTTTGATAATCTGTTGTGGATGAACAAGCTTGCTAGAGATAGTCATGGTTTGGTTTATGTTCATAAGGTAATACTAATGCCAGTACATCTAAAACCACGTTCATTCTGACCACTAACAAAGCCCGAAAAATTGTTTACCCTAAACCAAAGGGCAAAAATGACTTAGGATCGAGACCTACTAGACAACGTAGGGTAAATCGTCTCACTTATCGGCAACAACCACCGATCATGGTTGAATGTAGGTTTATTCCCACCTGTCACCATTGTGGTGCACTGGGACACATAAGACCTAGGTGTCGTAAACTCGTGACTAGAAGTAAAAGTCAGGATGTCTCAAGCATGGTTAACTTCCTCTCCAATCAGATTAGCCACTTAACTAAGATAATGACTTGGTTAAATAAAATCACATCTACTTCTAAGCAGGATTGGGTTAAGAAAAGTGATCTGGAAGGTCGTAAGTTTGATCATGCTCTTAAAGGTAAGAGCATCCATGGTTCTTCGTGATTTGTTCCTTAGGTACATGCATATGCAGTCCATTGAGTCCATTCATTCGTGCATGCATCTCATTTATTTGCGCTTTGTTTTATTTCGATTTGTGTTTGTTTCCTTTTGATATTGATATGTTCTTATTTTATTAAAAAAAAAAAGAAAAATTTTGGGGTTCTAGATAGTTTATGGTATTCTTCAACATTGCATGTGTGATTGAGTATGTCGTTTTCTAATCTATACTGTTATTTCTATCACTTGGTTCGATTTACTATAAAGTATTGAGTATATGTTTCTCCATGTACCATCTGCACAACACACACTATGATCTCGTGAGTGAGTCTGGACCGCGTGTGTGAGAGTTGGGATGATCCTCACATGTTAGTAGGGAGACTTCGAACGTGAATTGATCTACATCTAGATAACCTTGCTCATGATGAATCTCTCTACATTGTTTGAAAAACAAAAAAAATGAAATGAAAAAAACATGTGTATACTTGTTTGATTCATCTTATACTTTTGTTCGAAGCCTATTGGACTCGATTCATTAAACATGAGGGGCTTCTCATAACCTGGTGCTTATGATCATCTGATTTGGGTTAACCGGCTTAAAGCTCACTACAAGGGTCAATTTAGTCTCTTAATGGACAAAAGTCTGCACATAAAATGTATTTTACAAGAAAAGTGATATAAAAAATTACATGCTCACATTCAAAGGGAGAAAATAAAATTAGTCATGAACTTGAGCTCATTTTTAGGTCCTAAATTTTCATTTGGGTTTGACTTTCGTTAGTAGGGATCATACTTACTTAGCAGTGATGTTTGCATGTCCTTTCTCACAAATTCAAGGTGTGGAGTCATTTTCATGAGAAAATAGTGGCACTTTACACGCATGAGTCACTCATACACTTTACTCCTTCTTGAGCATCATTGTCGATAATGCTCGACTTGTGAATGCATGCATGGTTATGATCATCGGGTTGACAAGAGCTTAATTTAATTTTTTTAAAAAGGGAAAATTGCTTAATTTGTTCAATTTAAGTATTATTTTTTTAAAAAAAATTAATGCTATTTTTCTTGATTTTTAAAATTGAAGTGTTATTTATGTCAATTCCATTTTTGCCAGCTTATCGCTGGAACTCGCTCGAGTGAGAGCAGAAGCTACCTCGCTCACTTATGGCTTGACCTTCGCTTGAGCGACATGCCGTAAATTTGAATTTTAAGGCTATTTTTCAAGGTTTTCACGCATTTTTCCCATTTTTTCCTTTGATTTCTCCACAATCTTCATCGCCCACACGAAATTGGACACTTAACTACTTACTAAATACTTCCAATCATTCATTGCACGTGGTGTTTCATCAAAACATCAAAGTTAAAGGTAAATTTCGAAAAACTTATTCTTTTTTCTCATTTTTGCATTTATTTTGGAATGTTTCGATTTTTGCCAATTGTTGGTTCGATTTTTGGCACTTGTAACTCATGCTCGATGCATTATCATTCAATGCCACTTATTGTAGCACAATTTTGCATATATTCTTGAGTTTGTTTGTTGAATTGGTGCCTTTTTTTGGTGGTTTAAGTTGTGTGATTGATGTTGTCTTTGATTTTGGCATGAGTTTGATTGCATGGGGTAGTTCTTTTGACGTTGGTTTGGGTGTTTAAGGTTGTGATTTTGGATTCTTGTGGTCTTTGATCTTTTCATTTGCTTTGGATTCTGCTGGAGAATTTAGGAGAGTCTCGATGTGTGAAACGGCCAAGGAAGTTTGGGATATTTTAGAAACCACACACGAGGAAACTAAAAGGTTAAGAATTCTAAATTGCAGATGTTAACCACTAGATTTGAAAAGATTAGGATGAAGGACGATGAATCGTTCGATGTATTCGATGCGAAGTTGAATGACATAGTGAATTCGAGCTTTAACTTAGGTGAAAGGATCCTCGAGTCCAAAATCATTAGCAAAGTCCTTAGATCCCTGCCCGAGAGGTTTAGACCTAATGTTACTGCGATAGAAGAAAATAAGGACTTAGATGCTGTTAGATAGAAGAACTCGTAGGATCTCTTCAAATTTATGAACTCACTGTCTCTCAACCTAAAAAGGTTAAATCCATCACCATGAATACCATTAGAAAATAGGAGAGCGAGTCTACCGATGTCGAGTCACTTAGGGACGACGAAATAGCTTATTTCGTTAAAACATTTTTAGAAAGTGATGAGAAATAGGAAAAAACCTCAAGAACGGAAAAGTGGATTCCCTAGTAAATTTTTGAAAGATAATCGTGAAAAAAGTGACTCCAGGATTGCTAATAAAAAACTCAATCTGTTAGATGTCATGAGCGTCAGGGTTATGGTCAATATAGGAATGAATGTCCTAATTTGAAAAGGAGTTCTAATAATGATAGACGTAAAGTTTTAGCAGTGACCTTAAGTGATGATAAATTTAATTCTAGTTCTCAGAGTGATACTTCTAGTGGTGAAGATAATCAAAAGTTCATGGCCTTCACATCTATAACTACTATAGAGTCTGATAAGGAAATTGATAAGATTGAAAGTGATGATGAGAGTGAGAAATCTGAGGATGAACCTGATATTCACGAATCTTATCGTGAACTATTTGAGGAGAGTCTTAAGATTAAAAAAATCAATCAATCTGTTTTGAAGAAGGTTATCGAACTTGAAGGATAAAGAGAGAAACTCATAGGTAACCTTTAGAACTTTACCAAAAGACTGAGTGAGTTAAAGCTTGTTAACGAAAATCTGGAAGCCAAAATTAAATCATTAATAAATGATCTTGAAAAATCTAGTACCCAACTCCAATCATTCATGAGTGGCTCGTAGAAGTTTGATAATCTGTTGGGGATGAACAAGCTTGCTAGAGATAGTCATGGTCTGGTTTATGTTCATAATGGTAATACTAATGCCTGTACATCTAAAACCACGTTCATTCTGACCACTAACAAAGCCTGAAAAATTGTTTACCGTAAACCAAAGGGCAAAAATGACTTAGGATCGAGACCTACTAGACAACGTAGGGTAAATCGTCTCACTTATCGGCAACAACCACCGAACAGGATTGAATGTAGGTTTATTCCCACCTGTCACCATTGTGGTGCACTGGGACACATAAGACCTAGATGTCGTAAACTCGTGACTAGAAGTAAAAGTAAGGATGTCTCAAGCATGGTTAACTTCCTTGCCAATCAGGTTAGCCACTTAACTGAGATGATGACTCGGTTAACTAAAATCACATCTACTTCTAAGCAAGCCTGGGTTAAGAAAAGTGATCTAGAAGGTCATAAGTTTGATCATGCTCTTAAAGGTAAGAGCATCCATGGTTCTTCGTGATTTGTTCCTTAGGTGCATGCATATACAGTCCATTGAGTCCATTCATTCGTGCATGCATCTCATTTATTTGCGCTTTGTTTTATTTCGATTTGTGTTTGTTTCCTTTTGATATTGATATTTTCTTATTTTATTAAAAAAAAAAAGAAAAATTTTGGGGCTCTAGGTAGTTTATGGTATTCTTCAACATTGCATGCGTGATTGAGTATGTCGTTATCTGATCTATACTGTTATTTCTATCACTTGGTTCAATTTACTATAAAGTATTGAGTATATGTTTCTCCATGTATCATCTGCACAGCACACACTATGATCTCGTGAGTGAGTCTGGACCGCGTGTGTGAGAGTTAGGATGGTCGTCACATGTTAGTAGGGTGACTTCGAACGTGAATTGACCTGCATCTAGATAACCTTGCTCATGATAAGTCTCTCTACATTGTTTGAAAAACAAAAAAATGAAATTAAAAAAACATGTGTATACTTTGATTCATCTTATACTTTTGTTCGAAGCCTATTGGACTCGATTCATTAAGCACGAGGGGCTTCTCATAACTTGGTGCTTATGATCATCTGATTTGGGTTAACCAGCTTAAAGCTCACTACAAGGGTCAATTTAGTCTCTTAATGGACAAAAGTTTGCACATAAAATGTATTTTACAAGAAAAGTGATATAAAAAATTACATGCTCACATTTAAGGGGAGAAAATAAAATTAGTCATGAACTTGAGTTCATTTTTAGGTCCTAAATTTTCATTTGGGTTTGACTTTCGTTAGTAGGGATCATACTTACTTAGCAGTGATGTTTGCATGTCCTTTCTCACAAATTTAAGGTTTGAAGTCATTTTCACGAGAAAATAGTAGCACTTTATACGCATGAGTCACTCATACACTTTACTCCATCTTGAACATCATTGAGTACGTGGGAAAGTCTTTATGGATAATACTTGACTTGTGAATGCATGCATGGTTATGATCATCGGGTTGACAGAAGCTTAATTTAATTTTTTTAAAAAAGGGAAAATTGCGTAATTTGTTCAATTTAAGTATTATTTTTAAAAAAAATTAATGCTATTTTTCTTGATTTTTAAAATTGAAGTGTTATTTATGTCAATTCCATTTTTGCCAGCCTATCGTTGGAACTCGCTCGAGCGAGAGCAGAAGCTGCCTCGCTCACTTATGGCTTGACCTTCGCTCGAGCGACATGCCGTAAATTTGAATTTTAAGGCTATTTTTCAAGGTTTTCACGCATTTTTCCCATTTTTTCCTTTGATTTCTCCACAATCTTCATCACCCACACGAAATTGGACACTTAACTACTTACTAAACACTTCCAATCATTCATTGCACGTGGTGTTTCATCAAAACTTCAAAGTTAAAGGTAAATTTTGAAAAACTTATTCTTTTTTCTCATTTTTGCATTTATTTTGGAATGTTTCGATTTTTGCCAATTGTTGGTTCGATTTTTGGCACTTGTAACTCATGCTCGATGCATTATCATTCAATGCCACTTATTGTAGCACAATTTTGCATATATTCTTGAGTTTGTTTGTTGAATTGGTGCCTTTTTTTGGTGGTTTGAGTTGTGTGATTAATGTTGTCTTTGGTTTTGGCATGCGTTTGATTGCATGGGGTAGTTCTTTTGACGTTGGTTTGGGTGTTTAAGGTTGTGATTTTGTATTTTTGTGGTCTTTGATCTTTTCATTTGCTTTGGAATTGGTTGTTTGGGATTTGACTTGGTTTGTTAGAGTGTCGGGTTGGTGATTCAGAGTGTGCATTGTGTTTTGTGCATTGCGGTTGATGTTGGGAACACTTGGTGACGTCACGTCACTACGTCATGACGTCACGACACGCGTCCTTTCATCACGTCACCTACGTCTAGGCATCACTGCATGATGCCGTGCATTCACGCTAGGGAACGTTGCATGTTATCCTATCTACCTCGTTTTGCGTGCATTCATGCATATCACGCATTAGTATCATTTTTATCAAGGTTTTATTGCTTTTGGTTCAATTCTTTTCAGATTCCGCCTAAGAGAGCACACACAGCCGCTTCCACTCCTAGTTTCTCCACTTCCTATAGTAGGACTAGGTTCGTCTCAGCTGTAGCCCAAGACACTTTTAGGTCACAGTTTTCTCTTCGCCCTATTTTATTTGAGCGCGAGGTCATCATGTCTGACCTATCCCCCGACCTTGCCGCTATCTTCTTTTCTCAGGGTTGGGAACCCATGTTAGTAGAGTTAGTCCATCCACCGAGTCTTTTGGTTCAGGAGTTCTACGCTAACATCCATGATGTTAGTGGATCATCCTTTAGGGTTTTTCTTCGGGGTAGGACTGTTAAGATTATTTCGGATGTTATTTCGAGTCTTATTCATATTCCTCAAGTCGTCTACCCCTTATTCCCCTACTTGACTCCTGATATTCTTTAGTCTGTTCAACGGTGTTTAACATACGTTGGAGGGAGGTCCAGGTGCGATTCGCACTGGGTCTCTACCGATCGATCGCCAAATTCTATTGCGCATCGTGTGCACGAATTTTTGGCCAATGTCTCACACTTCTTCATTACCTATGGAGAAGGCTCGTTTTCTGTATGCCCTGCTGCGTGGCGATTCTATTGACTTGCCCTCTTTCATATGCCATCAGATTTTGCGGGCGTTTTGTATCACAGGGGACGAGGGTGGGGTTGCTTTATGTTTGCTTGATCTATAGGTTAGTGACAACCCTAGGGGTTAGTTTCCCGGAGGGGGTACCATGGTGAGTTTCTCGGTCGATTGGCCATACACCATTTCCCAGAGTTGGTCTCATACGTCATCTGACCCAGCACAATCCGTTGACCCGACTGTGCCGGCCGATCCCATTGATTATCTCATTTCTTTTGATCCCTTGAATTTTCCTTCGTTTTCTACTGCTCCTGTGCCCTGACATCCCGTCGACTTCGGCTTCGGCCCCTTCTCCTTCTGCGTTAGTTCCTGCTCTTTCCAAGTTAGTCCCTTCTGCTTTTGCTCCTATTGACACTTCGATTGCTTTCTTGGGACAGATGATGGCGGAGATCACACAACTGCGTGCTACCGTTGATCGACACATTGCTGAGTTCACTACACTTTGGGGTACTGTTGGCTATATTCAGTGTAGACTTCGATGGATTCGCCGTTATTGGGACGACGATGCTGATTTCGAGGAGAGGACGAATTCTGATGATGCAGCAGGCGATTCCTAGTATCTAGGTTTACATTTTGTGACAAAAAGGGGGAGTAGTTATGTTCGATTTTTTTTTTGTTAGATATATTTTTGATATAGTAGATATTTTACGTTTAAATATATGTATATATATATTTTTTATCTACTTGATGTATCTAAAATTTTTTTGAAGTTAATTATATAATATATTCAGTTCTGCTAAATTGAGTTTGATATTTTAGTAGTATCGATGTGTTTTCTTGATATGTTGGGTTGCATTGGTACTATGTCTTGATTTAGCATGCATGATTGAAACTGAATAATACCATATGTTTCGTAGATTGCCTATATTTTATAAACTGTTTGAACTGCTTTACTTATACTGTTTTCTACACTTTTCATACTGGGTGTTGAGTTGTTTATTTTAGGAAACAGGTGCTAATTAAAATGCAGAATTCATTCAAGTAGTTAGTTGTGTCATTGGTTTGAGTCTGTATTTCATATTTGATTATTTCCTTGACTTTAGTTAGTAGTTTTGTCACATAATGTCAAATGGGGAGATTGTTAGGTTTTAATTATGTAATTGGCAATTTTGTAAACAAAAGGAACTTAATTGTAAATGATATAAAAAGTCAAGGAGTAATGTGCAATTATATGAAAATATGTTTATTAGGTCTAGGGTTCGAGTAAGGCAAAAGAAAGAAAATACAACGCGGATTTTCGCTTGACTGTCACCATGGATTGACTCGAGCGACATGGTTGTTCGGGAAATTTTTATTTCACAATTTAAAGACTTTTTCCCTAACTCATTACTCTTCTAACCTACCTATAAATACCAAAACACACTTGAATGTTAAAAATAAGGTTGATCATTGAGAGAGCTTTATCAAAGAGTATTCCTACATATTCCTACTTTCAACCTTAATCTTGTGAGTTTGTTTTGGTGAGAAAAACATCAATTTAGTAATCCAAATACCAAATTGTTCTTTCCACCACATTTGTCAGAGTTGATGAAGATCGATGGAAGTTGACTAGAGTTCCAATCGTTGACGAACGCGGTGTTCTTCGTGGATCTACAAAAGATAAACGGTTTCACAAAGTTAGGAGTTGATGCAGGAGAGCACAATTTAGGAGAGTTTTGGAAACTACAGTTGGGAGTAGTGCAGGAACACAGAATCCAGGAAAGCTGTTGAAATTGTAGTTAGGAGATCAGATAATATGTGTCGTCGTCAGGCTGGTAGACTGTAAGTTACAAATCGTTTATAGTTGATTGTTGACTGGCAAAGTGCTTGGAGTTTTTACTCTGTTGAGGTTTCTCTGTTATCATACCGTGTGCTCTTACTGCTTTCATTATTGATTATATTAACTGCGGTATTTAAACATATGTTAAAGTGACTTGTATATTTAATCATCTAAAGATAATTAATTGGTGACATGTTGCTAATTAATTAATATTTTTAATTCCACATAATATACCTATTCACCCTCTCTAAGTATTGTTAGGGTCGAACTACGTAACTTTCAATGTGGATGGCCGAAAATGACTTGGTAAATTTAGATGAACTTAAGATAAATTTGAAGTAGTAAATGCTGGAATATAGTAAAGAAAAGATGAGTGATTTTTATGGAAGATTGCCTTGTAGTGTGTTACAAGGATTTTTTCTGAGTTCACCCTTGGATAAGAGACCATTTCACTTATTTATAGGTCTGACAACAAGCAATATACTGCTTCCATTCATATCAACTATAATGCCGACCTTGAACTATGTACCATTGCCCTGTTAGAAAGGTTTTTTTTTAATTGGCTATTAAGTTCGGCCATGCATGTCATTATTCTACTTAGTCGTAGCTATGAATAAGTCATCATTACCTGCCTCTTAGGCAATCATTTCTTGTTTTGTTTGTGATTAGTGGAGGAAGATGTACTCGGCTAGAAGTGACACGTGGCCTTCCAATAGTGGTAGCCTGTAAAGATGAATCTGTTACTTAGTGCAACATCATTTCAGGGAATAATGATTATATTTCTGGATGAATGCCGCCTGTGGCAGAATAGGGTGGGCGAACTCAAATCTTATATTGCATATTTAGATTTTCATTACTAGACTTCTCCTGAGCTTCCTTTAGAATGGAATCGAAGACATTTTGAGTTCGGCTCCAACAAAAAAACCAACATCTAAAGAAAAAAAGAAAACCCTATAGAGCAAGGACACTATCATTTATAGATCTTGCCGTGCCTTGCCCTACCCTACCCTACCCTGCCACAAATCTAATCTGTTGAATATCAATTAACCTATTTGTACAATCCTTGTTGAGAACTTTGGCGTTGTCAAAATTCGGACCGTTGATTCCTAGTCCCCCGAACTTCAACGTTATCTTTAAGCTGCCCATTTATGCTACTCAAATACCTGTAGCAATTCAGTAGCTAAGGCTGAACTAAGTATTGATCATTGATGTCTCCTACCACATCAGATTTAAAAGGTGGCTGGACTGACGACATTGAAAAAAAAAAACCAAAATTTTAAGTGATTATATTATAATAGAATAAAAACGAGAAATTTTGGTTAAAGTTAAGTGACTAGTAACTACTTTAATTGTTAAGAGTACCGTTGAAAATGCTTTGATTTATTCTGTCGGAAAGGTGTCAAATTTGTCTGATGTACCAGTACTTGAATTATTAAGAGAGTGGAAAATGCTGGGCAGTTTGCATCAACTGTGATTAAGCAACCATACAGCAATTGGAAACTTCAATTCTTGAATGTAATGGAAGACCAACAACCTCCTTCAGCAGATAACACCAGAGATACTGAATGCACAAGAATTCCAATTACAGAAGATGAAGATGATGATAATCATCAGTATTTTGATGGTCGCCGAATACATAAAATTCCCCAAGTTATACGATTCAAGAAACACAACAAAGAGGATTACTACGCTCCTAAGATGGTTTCATTTGGCCCTTATTACCATGGCTTGCCAGAACTTGGCATGGCAGAGGAATTCAAGCACAAAGTCCTTACAATGTTAGTTTCAAGCAGCGGCAAAGACAAACAATTCTTCTACTTCCAGATCTTTAAAGTGATCGACCAGATTAGAAATTGTTATGTTGGAGTTTCTAGAGATGCGTATGATGATAGAGCACTAGCCGAAATGATGCTTCTAGATGCATCTTTCGCTATATATCTTATGGAGATTGCCTTGGAAGATGAAGAAAAAATTTCACACTTCTGTCAACATTTTGGAATGGCTGTAATGTCATATACGTTACAGGATATGTATTTACTCGAGAATCAAATTCCACTCTGGGTTATTAAGCTCTTGATTAAATTAATATATGGCAAAAAGGACGAAGGACAAATGTTAATTTGTAATTTCTTAAGTAATGCGGCTTTTATGGATAGCGGGCTAAAAGGAATTCCTGGAGAAGATGAAAAGCAACCACTTCACCTTCTGGATGCTTCTCGTCGAATACTTGTCCAAGAAATGGATAATGCAGGAAAAGAACATGTCCAGCCTGTTAACAAATTTCAATGGCGGCAGCGGAGTAACGAGAATTCAAATGAATTTGGGAAATACAATCGTCAGTCTCGTTCAGTCACCGATCTCAAAGCAAAAGGCATCCACTTCAAACCTAGTTCATATTGTTTGAAGAATATTAAGTTCAATCCTACACATTCTATGGGCAACTTCAACTCCCGGTTTGGCTTTTCACTACCTATTCCAAGCTTTTCTTTATACACATGCTTGCATATGAAGCGTCTCCAGAAAGTGATGCTGACTTCAGTGTAACGTGTTATGTTAATTTCTTGAAATCGCTCATTGTTAAATCCGAAGATGTGAAGGAACTGCGAGAAAAGAAGATACTCTTCAGCACCCTCGACAGTGATGAAGAAGTTGTGGAAGTTATCAAAGAGATTGATACTTGTGGACTTGACAATGACTACAGTTTTTATGATGTGAAGATGGCAATTGAGAAGCACTGCAGCAGCAAATCAAAAACATGGATTGCTGAACTAATTCACACTTATTTTCGCAATCCGTGGACTTTTATTGCCTTACTCGCTGCGACATTTCTTCTATGCTTAACTTTTCTCCAGACCTATTACACAATGAATCCCTAAGTAAAGGTGAGTGCCAAATTCCATTCTTCAAGTTTTAGTGAGATGTGTTTCGACTCTTCCAAACAAGAGAGGTTTGATGCTTTTGAATTCATTGTAATAATCTATGTTCATATTATTATAATTCAAATCTATCAAAATAGTGTTATAAAAAATGTTTATCTAATGACAGATATTGAAAACAATGGTTGTAAGTTCTTGAATTCTCATTTTTAATACAGTTAATATATTGAAAAATCCTTGATTTCTAAAGTAAAAAAATTATTAAAACTATTTTTTTCCCCTAAACAATATCCCTTACATTAACGACCCGCTATTATTTTCCAGCTTCCATTTCAATTTACAACCAGGTACATACATTACAGCAAAGCCTACTTTCATACATTTGTTATTTTAATTTTTTAATACAATTAAAATAAAAGAAAAAAAATTGATTTCTATACAGAAAAAATCCAATCATTAAAATTAAAATTTTGTAAAAAAGAAATTCAATTTTTTATTAGGGAAAAAATATTGGTTGTCGGATACTTAGTTCCCGAAAATAATTCTATTACTTTGAAAAACAAAATTAACTTATCAATCTTGATCAGTTGGCAAACTTCTATATTGTGGTTCTCTTTGTTTCAAATGAAAAAAATAACAATATACTAGTCAAAGGCAGAGTGATGCATTGTGTAGGTAGAATTTCAACAAGTTTTGCAACCATGCCCTAATTCTTTACAACACGAAACTTTTAGCTGATGGACAGGTAACTCAAATTTTGTGTCTTTTTGGTGTTGATGTCCAAAACGCAATCCTCTCACAAATTTTCTCTATGCTATCCCCAGTAATTTCCAATCCCTGCTTTTGTAATTAAGTTCAACATATGGGTAGAACAATGCATGTGGAAAAAATCACCATTCACCAAAAACGATATACTAGGAAGCTTATCAGAAATCATATTGCATTGTAGCACTGTTTGTAGTACAATTATCAACAATAAGAGTAGACAACATTGGATCAATATTCCAATCGAATAAGCTATCCATCAAAGTGTTAGAATGATTCCTCTGTATGTAGTATATAAACCTACAAACAAAATAATTACAACAATATAAAGATTTAAAAGATTTTAGTTCTTAAAATGTACCTTATATCTCGGCTTTGAAGCTTCTATGAATCATCTAGGAAATGTGTCGTGATAGCCATGAAATCTTTCTTTTGGTAAGAAGTTCACATATGAGTAGTGATTGCAATTCTACTTTTATTTCTATCCAACAAATCAATAATTTTCTATATATTAAAATACAATATGTTCAACCATCGAGAGTGGATATTCATGCAAAAATCATTTTTCCAAGTACCCTCCTAGCACTGTCTTGATCAAAAGTATAGGTACCTAATGACCCCCTCCCCCCACCTCTTTCACAGGATTCAATATCGTTCGCTTAATATCCTTTTGATTCCTTCGATGAAGACATCTCTCGAATTGATAATGTAAGTGCCCTGTCTCGATTTTATTCTCACCCTCTTGTGGTTTGCCACAGTAATTACAAATATCCTTCTACACCCTATTAATCTTTTACCTCTTAAAGTGGTTCCAACAACAGATTGCCATATCTCTTTTTTAGTTAGTCCACTCTCTTGCTCATACTCAAATCTATTGGCCGTTGCTCTGAATTTATCGCGTTTTGTAACAATTCAGATTATCGGGTAGTGGTCATAGTTGAGTACTTTCAAGTTTCAACTGAAGCCGGAGGAACACATTCAGACTTCTTTAAACTCAGAATGCTATCCTTCAAAATAAAAGCAAACGGAGAGCTTCATTAATATAACAAGTCACTATACAATTGGAATTTGGACATTAATTTTACAAATTGCTCAATAATGAATGTTCGAATGGAACCCACAAGCGTACGAGATCGTTGTACAAGTAATAAGATTTGTGAGTTAAGAGTATCGTTCCCACGAGAAATAAGGTCTAATTTGTAGTTCAATAGCTACTATTAAATTTGAAATGTGGTGATATCAAAAGAGATGGTTTGTATGTTTTCTATAGTAATCATAAACTAACAAAGCAAATAATTATTTATTTAACATGTGAATGTTTTGTATTAGAATTGTGAATTTCCCTATTGCCATTTAATTCAATTCTCAATTCGTAATCTAGCAAATTCATGCATTCAAGACAATTGATAATCCACCATTATTCAATATTTTTTCAAGATATATTAAACCTATGTTTAACACGACCCGAGCCTATTCCTAGTCCGAATTCATATGAAAAACATGTATTGAATCACATGATTTATCACACATAATTGCACATGCCATATATATTATTCCTAATACATATTGTCCATATTTTGATTTTGCCGTTTTCTAGACTTGTTGTGAGTATTCATACACTACAATAAGTAACTTACTATTTAATTGGTGATCAAGCAATCAAATAGTTAATTGAGAATGCAAAACAAATCAAGAAAAATCAAGAATTACTAAACTAATTGTTCTTGAGTTAAAATAAACAAACTATAGGGTTCATCATTCATCTAATACAATGAAAAACTTAGCCTAACATTCTTATAATTAAATTGCACAAGAATCATTGGAAAAACATCACCCAAAAATAAGAAGGATGGAAGAAGTAGGTAAAATCCACATTCTTGACTTAAATTTTCAAATCGGGCTATGAATCTTCAAAATCCTTGTATTATTCGCCTTGAATTGATGTATAGACTTGTTCTTCGCCTCCAAAATATATAGAATATGATGAAATTTCAGTCGAAAGGAGGTCTCCTCAAGTTCTGGTCGAGTTTTGTATTTAAAGGATGCCAAAAAGATTGCATTGAATTGTTACCAAAATAAAAGAAGAAAAGTAGGATTTTTTCCCGTTTAGCCTTGAGGTACGTGCCTAGTACAACCTAGGGGTTTGGGCAACCTTGGTCTGGGCACGTGCCTCTCCTGCTGTGCCCTCGCCTAATTTTTGACAGCTGAATAATTCTCAGTATGTTTATCATAACATTTTCTCTCGATATCTGATTGAGGTGATTCAAAATGTATTGGAAAACTAACTCGGAGGGCTACAATTTTTGTAGAAGTATAATATTTCCAATTCGAAAGTTTTCTATGCTAAAATTGGGTCTCAATGTCAGCCTAAAATCTGAAGCATAACTTTTTCGGCTGGAAGTTAATATGTGATTGTACTTGGAGCCTAACACTCACAATTGATGCCTAACACTCACAAATCTTCATCGTGAGGTTCGATGTAACTTTTGAGTATTTTTATATCAGTCCCCGAACTTTGTATTCGATACAATTGAGCTCTTCTCTACTATCTTTGCATTCTTTTCTCCAATTCTTCATCAAACATTGAGTTTTACCTATAAAATGAAATATAACACAAGTTAGGCAGTATTTTATCCAAAGAACAGTAAAATATCATCATTTATGATCTCGAATAAATGTAGAAACTACACTTATCAATGGAAATAAATTGTAAAATTCTAAATATAAAATATGTCAATTCATCCTTAAAAAATTATTACAAATTCTCATGTTTTCGTAGGGACGTAATTTGATAAACCAACCAAGGAGAAGAAGAATTAAGAGGAGAAGAAGGAAACCAATTATTGAGCCACCAAAAGATTATGTTTAATAATGAAAGAAATTAGGTTATATACAAGAACAAGAAGTAGCAAGAGTTTGTCAAGGAAGAAATGAAAATAATGAACTGGATGAGACTTATTGAAGAAGTCAGCAAGCTGTAGCGATGAAAAAATAAAAGATAGGAAAATAGTGCCAGTCTGCAGATGATGGAGAACCGCATGATAATCAATCTCAATATGCTTCGTGCGCTCATGTAACACAGAATTTGTGAGAGATCTGAATAACACTTTGATTATCACAATACATAGGGGTTGGAGAGAACGAAGGAACATCCATGTCTACAAGTAACCAACACAACCATACAATCTCAGTGGTGGTGGATGTCATAGCTCGACACTCTACCATAGAGAAACGAGGAACAACAGTTTGTTCGTTTATCTTCCAAAAGATAAAGGAATCACCTAAAAATATACAAAAACCAGTAATAGACTTATGATTACTGGGGTTACTAGCCAAATTAGTATCAAAGTAAGCAAGGAGAACTAAAGAAGAGGTCAGTGGAAACAAAAGACTTTGAAATGAAGTACCACGAAGATAGCGCAAAATATGAATAATAGTGGCCCAGTAAACTGTCGTAGGAGCTGAAACAAACTAACTAACAATGTGAACAACATAAGCAATATCGAGGTGTGTGATCATGAGATAAACTAGACATGCAACAATGGTACGATATAAAGTGGGATCAATCAAGGGTACACCGCCCGATGGTGAATATCGAGCGTTGGATTCAAGAGGAGTATCAGTAGTTTTAGTATCAGTAAGATGAACACTACCAATAACATCCATTGTATACTTGGACTGGGATAAAAGATAACCTCTAGGAGAAGAAGTAACTTCGATCACCAAAAAATAAGATAATACACCCAAGTCTTTTATTTCAAAACGATGAGCCAATTCTGATATCAAATATCCAATTCTATCAACATCATTACTAGTTATAATCATATCCTCGACATACAATAAAAGTAAAATGCGACGAGCTGAAGTGCATATAAAGAATAGGGTAGAGTCATATGACTGGATGTAAAAAAGAGAGACAACAACAGTGAAAAATTTCTTAAACTAGACATGAGGTGCTTGTTTGAAGCCATGAAGTGCCTTTTTGAGCTTGCAAACATATCTAGGAGTGTGAGAAAGACCAGGATGAGGAACTATATAAACCTTCTTTTGAATAATTCCATTCAAGAAGGCATTTTTCACATTTAACTGAGAGACACTCCACTGACGAACAAATGCAATTGCAATAAATGTATGAATAGTGGTCTTCTTGGCAATCGGATCAAAATTAGTCTCCTTATAATCTAGACCATACTACTGATTAAAACCTTTAACAACCAATCTAGCCTTGTAATGCTCAACTGAACTGTCGATTGGTTTTAATTTTATAAACACATCGATAACCAATAGCATGTTTACCTGAAGGTAATGTAATCAAGCCCCAAGTCTCTATCTTATGTAGATCAGAGAGTTCATCAGCTATAGCCTGTTGCCAAAGAAGATCTAGAATAGTGTCTTCATAGGAAGAGATTTCAGATAACTTGTGAATGATGTTAGAAAACAGCAAAAGGACTCAAAATAATAAGAATATGCAAAATCAGGTAATTGAGGCCCATGTGTACCTATAGTACATGAAGAATCAACAGTACATGGGATATAGAAAGGTGGTCTGCCAATTTCATCAAAGAATGGATTAATACGAATGAGGTCAGTTTTAGTCACGTCGTGAGTATTATTAGAAATAGAAAAGAATGGAATGTGATCAAGAAACATGACATGACAAGCTGCATATAATTTTTTATTAATGAAATCAAAATAGCGATCACTCATTTGTCCCTGCTCATAACCCAAGAAAACATAGATAGCAAAATGAGATATCAACTTACCATGTTTAACTTCAAGACGAAGAACAAAGCAATTATAACCAAGACTCTCCATGAGGAATAATCAGGAATATGCCCATACAACGATTCAAAGGGTGATAAACCTGAAGTGTAGGAAGATGTAATCTTATTAATTAAAGAAACAGTAGTGAGAACTGTTTTTCCCTAAAATTTATTGGGACCTTTGGCAGATAAGAGAAAGAAACGAGCAATTTCTACAGTGTATCTATGCTTTCGTTCAGTAACACCATTTTGTTGTGAGGTATTAGTACACGAGGTTTGATGAATTGTGCCATCAAGATCAAGCAATTCAGAGAAATCAACAGAAGTAAACTCTCCACCCAAGTCACATCTAAAACACTTAATTACACCAGAATGCTGAGTTTTAATAAGTACTCTAAAAGAATGATAAATAGAAAGAAAGAAAGAGAGCCGTTTCATAAAATAAATCTAACAATAACGACTATAATCATCAATAAAAGACACATTAGAGTGAACAAGATCAAATGGTACAACAAAATGAGAAATATTTCAAGAAAAAGGTAAAGCAGAAAATTTAGCTAATTTGCAACCACTACAATAAGAAATGTCACGAGTTTACAAATCTTCCAATTGACAATTAGAAACTAAAAATTTCAAACAACTAGCGGAAATATGTCCAAGGTGAAAATGCCACAAATAAAAGCTAGAAGATGATAAACTCAAAGAGAACATATAACCCTCATTGTCTACTGCCTATCTAATCAACTTTTGAGATCGAGGATCCTGCACATGATAAAAAGTAGAAGAAAACTGAACTAAGTATTCAAAATCACAAAATTGGCCAATAGAAATAAGATTCAAAGTAAGAGCTAGAACACAATAGTTATTAGAAAGCGATAAATTATGTGTGTTAACAGAACCAAAATATGCTAAAGGCAATGGTATGCCATCAAAAGTCATAAATACATAGATAAGTTAGAAGGATGCAAGTCAAAGAATTTTGAGTTAGATAACATGTGTTTGGATGTACCTAAGTCAAAGATACATGAGGAAAAAAATACTCGAGGGACTCTGAGTTGACAAATCTATATTAGTAGAGGCTAACATAGCATGTGATTGTGTGGCTAAGAACTTCTGAAGCTGCTCTACTAAATCTATCAACATGAAATTGGAGAAAGGTGGTGCTCTAAGTATAGATGAGTCACTAGGTGTCATGGTGGAAGCTATGTTAGCATTGGAACGATAGGATCACTGCCGTGGTTGTGGCTATTGCATCATCAATAGCTTAGGACATTGAGACTTCCAATATTCCTTTTGTTTGCAAAAGTTACACTATCACTAGCAACTCGCACATAACCTTTGTTTTGTTTCTATGTGGACGGTTGATAGGGTATGGCCAACACTGAGGTGCTAGATGAAGGATGAGATACTTCTTCTGCAAGAGATTTTAAAAATATTCCCCAACTACAAGTTTACTAACCATTGAATCAACCGAGGAAAGTGGAGAGCGATGCAAGATAGAGCCTCTAAGTCTATCAAAATCACTGCAAAGTGTCATAAAAAACTTAACTAATCTCTTTTCATTTCTTAAAGTAATATATTCCTCACATGCTATCAGTCCTGTTGATTCTGTAAGTGCGAACTTATCCCAAATTGAATTCATAGCAGTGTAAAACTCGAGAATACCCATATCTTCTATTGTAAAGCCCATATATCAATCTTCAACTGATACTACTTTGCAAAGTTAGACTTAGTGTATAACTTCTAAATGTTATCCCAAACTTCCTTTGCTATTTCAAACTTCGCCAATTGTGTACTAATGGATTACTCAATAGAATTCTGAATCCAAGTAAGGATTTTCGCATTGTTTGACTCCCAATTATCTAAATTTGTTATATAATTCTCAACATAATTCTTAGGTTTCACAATAGTTCCACTAACATAACCTTCTTTTCCCTTTAGAAAATTCCTTATCATGGTACTCTAATATGAGTAATTTTTACCATTTAATCCGACACTAATGGATTGAAGTGAATCATTCCTTTTGGTTGCCATCATGAAATCAACAATAAATGACTACCAATAAAAAAAAAATCACCAAATTTTAAGAAAAACATGACAACCAATGCACCACCATGAACTATCATCGTATTAATCTGAACAGTACACTTATAACCAAACTAAGACCACCAAATGATCAGAAACTCACCAAGGATCGTCTCTTTGAAATTTCTTCGAAAAATGTGTAATTCTCCTCACATGCCGTCAAAATCTCTGCCAATTCCGTTCATGCACCTCTGGAATAACGTACATAGTAGTTAGTACACACGCAAATCATGGATGGTTGTCTCGTTGCCAGGAATCCAAATATGGTCTCCAATCTTCAAACAGAAGTCAGATTTGAGAGATATTGTGTATTTTTAGGGGCAACTCAACACAAAGTCAGGGCTTTTGATTGTTTTCAATTTCACGGGTTTTTTTTTGAGAAGGAATGGGATTATTTTCAATTTCAACGCACAATTTTGGGCTCTGAGTCGTCTAATGCCTCAAACTTATCCAAATATTGACGAAACACTATAGGTTTATTTCTACTACACAACCAATTCTTTGTCCACAATATTTACATTCAGCCTTCTCATCCCCGTGAAATTGCGTTGCCTGCTGAATTAATTGATTATTTTAATCATATATGCCTAGTAACAATGCAATTAGGAAAAAATCAAAAGAAATAATTGATTTTTGGCGATGGTATGAACGTCGATGACCAGTAGTTTCTGCAATGGCAAAAGATTTACTAATACCCCCGGTTAGCACTGTAGTTTCGGAGTCTACTTTTAGTGTAAGGAAGAAGGTTCTCTCTGAGGTCAGGAGTCGACTAAAAAAAGATATTTTAGAAACATTAATGTGCGCGAAGGACTGAGAAGACGCTTATTAATAACTGTAAGATAAATATGTCGAAATTGCATGTAGTCAAGTAAGTGATATTTAATTTAATCATATTCATCACAAAATTTTATTTTAATACCTTTATAATTTTTAAAAAAAATTGTACATGTAACAAGTTGTTCGTGTACAATTTTTATCAAGTAAGTGATATTTAATTTAATCATATTCATCACAAAATTTTATTTTAATACCTTTATAATTTTTAAAAGAAATTGTACATGTAACAAGTTGTTCGTGTACAATTTTTAACTCCGCCTACTCGAAATTGTCAAATTGAAGTAACCTGTCCCAAGTCCAGATAAAGGAGGAGGGTTTGTTTATCTTTTTTTTTTTAAAAAAAAGAAAAATATTTTGGAAAATGTATATTTCAAAAATATTTAGAAAATGTGTGTGTGTGTGTGTGTGTGTGTATATATAGAAAATGTGTGTGTGTGTGTATATATATATTATGTTTAGTATAGTGTTTTTTTTAAAAGCTCGGCTCGGCTTGGCTCGCCAAGCGCCCACAAGCGGCGAGCTCGCCCATAGGGGCACGAGCCGAGCTTGTGTGGGTAAGGGCCGAGCCGGCTCGCCCCATTGCCACCCCTAGATTTATATGATGTTATGATGCAGATTTCAAGAATAATGAGTACATCGAGATAAGTGAAATATCAGTTTCATTTTTCATATAAATGTATATACATACATAAATGACAATATAACCATTTTTTAAACACTCCACTAACTGGGATTATCATCTCATACATTTTCTTAATATCTTTCCTATAGGAGGCAGTTGATTGACCAGTTGTGAATGTTATATTGATAGTTTTGCAGTTACTACCACCACCAATTGTAGGTTATGTCGCTTAAAACAATGTAACCCTCAAGCGAATCATTTGCATAATATTTGGGGATTTTTGTATTTAAATGTACCAATGGTCACGATGGAATATTGTAAACTAAACGGCATCACTATTATCTTTTAGAGAAGCAATCATGCATTGATATTATGATGTTGGCGTATTGGTATTTGGAAAATTTTTTATGGTTACACGATTGGGAATAGTTCCATTTTTAAAGGAGACCCTCTCAATATTTTTTTTGTGAAACTTTAATTGGTCAAAGGAGGCCATACAATCAGAGTATAGTTAAATTCTGCCTTGGTGATGAGTCCAGTGCCAAGCTGGCACTTATCATCGGCGCATGTCACGTCTTGAGTCTAGTAAGGAGTTTTGGGACGGGTCGTGACATTAATTGCATATATTTGGCATTAACATGATCATGGAATAATTTTTGAATTTCAAGCCAAGTTTGACGAGCAGAAAATTGTTTGCCAGGCTGAATAACATGTTTCAAGATCTCTGGAGAAATAGTAGCATGAAGCCAAGAGACAATAGGACGATCAATCTGAACCTATAGAGTATAAGTATGATTTATTTGAGTAGAGGAGGAATCATCATTATCAATGGAGATAGTTGGAGAAGGGCATTGAGAAGTTTCGTCAATATGATCACAGATGTGATAACAATGAAGAATATTGGTGAATAAAGTCTGCCACAATAAGAAATTGGTGAAATCGAGAACAATAGAAACATGATTTTTAATATTGCTAATGTTGAAAACAGAATGAGGCTGAATAGAAGAAGGAAGAGAAAACGATTGGGAAGAAGAAGAGGAAGCAAAGGAAGAAAGAAAAGAAGTAGGAGAAGATTGTGAGGTTGCCATAGGGAGAAGGAAAGAAAATAATTGGAGGATCTGCTCTGATACCATAAAGAATGGAGAGTCTCTGCACCCATAAAGGATGGGCGCTCCCGTATTTATACAAGTATAGTGTGTATAGAATTACGATAATATCCCTGCAAAAGTGTAAATTACATTTATATACTCTATACATATAAGCCTGAAATTCAAAACTATTTCTCAGCACTTTATTTCTATAATTTTAAAAATTGCAAAGGAACTTTGCAACTCGATCATAAAACGCAACAACTTTTGTACAATCTTCTGCGAAACCAATTTTCTAACAATTTCAGAACTTGGGAAATGCAATTCTTCATGCCAAAGAACTATGACCAAACATGGTAAAGTGTTAAAATCAAGCATATTGACACGATAACTATTCATATTAAAGGTTATCTCTAGTAAAATATAGCAGACAATTTCTGCATCCAAATGGTCCAAATTTATGTTTTGTATCCCAAAACAATTGCATTAACAAGAGGAACCCAAATAAGAAAGAAACAAAGGAGACTCAGGCAGAAATTAAACTTAATAAAGAATAAAAAGAAAACATGGAGAAAATGGTTTGAATGAAAATCTGAGACTAATCAAGATTGGGAATATGAAGCTTTGGGGTTTGGCGTCAGTGGCTGGCAATTATCGTCGGTGTTGGCAATTAGGCTTCAGAAGCTTCGAGCGTGATTTGTTGCCATAGTTTTGTGGAATTATAATTTGGCAGTAATTTTAGGTTAGATAAAATATCGGGACAAGGCGTGTGTAGTGGACTTATAAAACTATTAATGAAGAACCCAATTTACCTTTATATGTTTAATTTAATGGGGTGGTTTTAATTTGTAATGCTAAATTGGTATTTCTTATGAAAAGTGAAAACTGTAAAATTTATAATTCAATAAAATTAAATTTTTAATTAAAAAATTTAAAAAAGATTCGGTTCGGTGTTGTATGATTTTTGAAAATCGAAACCTAAACCCAACCAAATTTTAAACCGTTTGGTTCTATTTGAGGGAAAAAATTGTACAATATGTCATTGTTTCAAACCAATGAGTTTGGTTCGATTTTGCTGTTCCGCGATTTTTTTGTGCAGCCCTATTCAACGAATATGTCATTGTAAGTACTACTTCTACATATCAAACCCTAACTCTGAAATAACAAGGTCAACTAGCTCAGCATACTTGCAAGTATTGTCCATTAGAATTAGGGACGTGTGGCCTTTGTACAATAGATAAACATGCTGAACTCCCATCATTGTTTTACAAGATAATTATGTTAACTTATACTCACATAATACAGCATAATAGAAAAATGCTATTCATCCCCAGTCTATGTGGATGTAAATGATTGGTTAAATGATAGGTGATCATTTAATGCCACATTAACGCCACATAGACTGGGGATGAATAGCATTTCTCAGCATAATAACAGTAATGGTCGTAATTAATTGCAAAAGACAAGAATACAGCAGTGCTCACAATTACAACAATGGTCACATATATTTGTAACTGTCACAAATTTAAACTTGGCATTCTGATGTTTAAAACATATAGGATATGCCCCAAATTAAATATGTTATACATGTTAGATCACAAAATAACAGTGATGTTGAAATAAGATCGATGATCACCTAAAAAAAAAAAGAAAGAAAAGAAAAGACAACGGTTACAATAACCAAGGCTAGATATTTGAAATTAAAAAAAAAAAAAAAGGGAAAAAGAATTGGTCACAAATTGAACACAGTATGCATAGAATACTATGCACTGGTCACATATACATGCACTGGCCACACATTTTAAATCAATGGTCACAGAATCCACAATAAGTTATAAGTATCTTGATAGAGATTGATGTGCAAAAAGAGATTGTAGAGAGTTGTTGTGAATGCTTAGTCGCTTGAATATATGACCAAAAATATGCTGGAATAAGTGTATACTGACTTCACAATGGAACATGGAGACCTCAACTCGCCGAATTCTCTAGTAGAGCTTTTGACAACTCATATAGGAGGAAAATCAGAAATCGTCGACAGCATTGTGACCAAATCGAATGAACGGTGATGTTAGAAAAATTGATTCATCAATTTGCATCCAATCGGTGTGAAGATTTTGTGGTGATTTGGAATAGTGTTTTTAGAGAGAGAGGGTGGAGGTTGGAGATGATTTGAAATCGTTTGTTTAGAGAGAGAAAATTAAGATAAGAGATTAATTTGGGTGAGAGAATTTGTTTTAAAAAATGGAATAATGCTATATTTTAGGATTTGTTAAAGATATATAATTTTCCTTATTTATATTGTATTTTTTTACATAAATTTATATTGATCTACGACCTATTTTTTTAAAGTTTTCTTTAAGTTTGGGATTTATGAAATGATATTTTGAATGTATAATAGTTATTGTTGTAAATAGTAAGTTATTGGTGAATGACAATTGTACACATGTAGCCCTATATATTATTACCATATGTATCCATATTTCTTCCCTATAAATATAGGGCTTTGGTTATCATTATAATACGCACAAGACTATTGACTTCTCTCTCATTCTCTTATCTTTTTCTCTCTTTTTACAGCACGTTATCAGCACGATAGCTTTATACATATTTTTTTAAAGTTTTCTTTAAGTTTGGGATTTATACATACAAATATATATATATATATATATATATATATATATATATATATATATATATATATATATAATGCATGATCCCTTTAATTTAGATGCACACATAGTAACCCAATTTATGTTTCTGCCCAAATTCCGTTCTCGATTTCGTAATTCGTCATTGTGTGTATTAGTTTCCTTAATTGTGCATATACATTGAAGATTGTGCACTCAATAACCGTAGTTGCTCAATTGTCTTTATTACTTGTTTGAAGTAGATGGTACATATGCATATTCTAATTAAACTCTCTTCATCAATTATATTATTATGTTTGCGTAATGATTGTTCAATATTATTTGTGTCTTTAACCTAAATATTTCTAAATGTTCTTTTATAAATTTTAAATTAATAATATATCATGTTGTTCTTCCTGAGGAAGCATAACTCTATAAATAATACATTGCTCCTGAAGAGCTAAAGTTTCTAAATAATAATTTTTTGTTGCTCCTAAAGTAGAACAACATTATAATTAATATTCCTACAGAATATTAATTGCTCATGAAGAGAATGAATTATATTTTTCAATATTTCAGAAGATTATTGACATATTGCTTTTGAATGAGAAATAATAAATGCAACGTGCTCTTGAAGTTGCACGTGTTTCGAAAAATATATCATTTTGAATTCAAGTTTATCCCTAAAGGACAACATGTAATTAATGTCATAAAGACATTGATTAGTTTGATTACTTGAATGATATATGATTATATAATATTTAATCATATTCTTTAAAATTAAATAATTGAATTATATCTTATATTGAACCAGAAGTTCAATTTGACTTTATTGTTTGACATGAATAATTGAACCATCACTGGATCAATAATGATGCGAAATTAAATATTCAAATGGATATTCAATGAAGAACCGGAATATTCTTCAATCCAATAAAATCATATTTGATGTTTGTTCTCTTTATTGAAAATTAGTTATTGATTGTTACTAGTTAAATAAGGATTGAATTCCCTATATTTCTAAAACTTAATTAGGGTGATATATGGGGCCCTGTCACCCTCCACGTTGACCATCTAAATATTATTTGTATTTAATAGATTTGATACAAATATTAGATGAATGCATGATGTTCGCGACGTGAAGTTTGCGAATGAGCTACTCAAATTATGAGTATAATTTTCTGATTATACAACTAAGACGGTGTGTCTTTTTAATACTAGTGATCCTAAATCTCAACTTTTTAATAAGTGTTAATTGAGGTGTCGATAAATGGTTTAACATTATTGCTTGTTAAACGTGTCCAATTAATTAATTGAGAACCTAATACTTCCCATTTCAGTTTAGGGAAAGTCATTACGCATCATGCAAATGTCATTGTTCTCCTAGTTATAACTTGACTTAAGGTCAGAGCCTACTTTTTCTATCAAATTATTTCGATAGTGCAGTTTATGTAAAATTGATCCACCACAATGCACTAAGATAGAAACTAAAGAGTGCTGAGAATAAATGCGTAGCTTGAAAAATGATTGTTATTTTGATTGGACAATTCTCTCGACATTAGGGGAAGAAATTAAGAAGCTGAAAATAATGTACAAATGCATCATTATATAAATCATCACAAAAGACAATTCGAACCAGAAGTTCGAAGAATAATTTATTTAAATACATTTACTGACCAAAGAGATTAACAATCTCACACATCAGCTTTAAATGCTGCAATTCAAATTGACTCCTGGAAGGATAATTCGTTGATATTATATTTGATAAATTTATGGTACTCCTGAAGCATGATGATATTCGATTCTATTACAAAATCCTCCAAATGAAAATGGAGCAATTGGTAAAAATGGTCTTATGAAGGAGGTATATACTCTTAATGAGTATTTAGACATAACATATTATAAAACTCTAGAAGAGGTTCAGGCACCTGAAATAATGAAAATTGATATATCTTAATAAGTTATGTCATTATTGAAAAAGAAATGGAATAGAAAAAGATAAGAAAAAGTTGTCGACAATACTTTTGCACATGATGTACTGCATCATATTATGAATAGCAAATGAATCTCAAATACGTCAGAACCATGGTCGACCAATTAGTTCAAAAGACTCAATACCTCGAAAAAGAAAAGTACAAGAGAAAAAGCAATCAAAATTTTAGAAGAAGTAACATTAGATGAAATTAATCAATCAAATATTGAAAATATGGTTTTTGAAGAATCACAAGTGTCCGAAAATAATGAGATTTCAATAAATTATGTTATCTCATAAATTATGGGAGCAAAATAATGTTGTTATAGACAACATTTTTGCCTTTAACGTGACTCTTGATATTATGTAAAATAAGAATCCTGAATCACTGTCTGTTAAGACTGTTAAAATAGAAATGATTGGCCAAGTGGAAACAATCCATACATGCGGAACTGGATTCCTTAGAGAAACAAAAAATGTTGGACCTATAGTTTGACCTGAAAATGTAATCCCCGTTGGATACAAATGGGGTATTGTACGAAAGAGAAATGAAAATAATGAAATTACAAGATACAAGGCCCGACTCGTAGCACAAGGTTTCTGACAAAGACTAGGAATTGATTATGAGGAAACATATTCTCCCATAATGGACACCATCACTTTTAGATTCTTAATTAGTTTAACTGTGTCACAAAAGCTCCATATGCGCCTTATGGATGTAGTGACTGTCTATTTGTATGGATCACTTGATAGTGACATATATATGGAAGTCCCTGAAGGACCTAAAGTGCGAGAAACAAATGATACATATTCGAGAACCACGTTCTCAATTAAATTGCAAAGATCATTATATGGATTGAAACAATCCGTACACATGTGGTATAATCGACTTAACAAATATTTGTTGAATGTCTGCCCATGTGTTTTCATAAAGAAAACAAATATTGGATTTGCAATTGTGGCAGTTTATGTTGATAACTTCAATTTAATTGGAACTTCTGAAGAGCTCAACAAAACTACATATTATTTGAAAAATAATTTTTGATGAAAGATTTGGGAAAAATCAAATTCTGTCTCAGGTTGCAGATTGAACATTTTCTAGAAGGATTATTTGTTCATCAATCTACATATACAGAAAAAGTCTTAAAACGATTTTATATGGATAATGCACATCCATTGGCATCACCTATGGTTGTTCGATCACTTGATATAAAAAATGATCATTTTCGTCCACTTGAAGATGGAGAAAAGATTCTTGGTCTTGAAGTACCATATCTTAGTGCAATTGGAGCATTAACTTATTTTGTAAATTGCACTCGACCCGATATAGCTTTTTCTATAAATCTCCTTGCAAGATATAGCTCTACACCAACATAAAGACATTGGAATGGTGCTAAACATATTTTTCGTTACCTAAAGGGTACTATTGATTTGAGATTATTTTATTCTCAAAAGTCGGAATCTGCTTTAGTTGGATATGCAGATGCAAGTTATCTCTCTGACCCACATAAAGTTAAATCACAAATAGGATACATGTTTACACTTGGAGGAACGACTATATTATGGAGACCTGTGAAGCAATCATTGACAGCAACATCCTCAAATCATTTTGAAATTATTACAATCCATATATCAGGCCGAAAATGTGTATAGTTGAGGAATATAGCCAATCATATCCAAGTATCATGCGGATTAATTTCAACAAAAATAGTCCAACAATTTTGTATGAAGATAATGCTGCTTGTATTGCACAACTCAAAGGAATTTATATCAAAAGTGACAGGACGAAGCATATTTCTCCAAAATTCTTTCATATATACTAGCTTCAGAAGAATGACGATATCGAGGTTCAACAAATTCATTCAAGTGACAATGTGGCTGATTTATTTACAAAAGCACTGCTACAATCTACATTTAAGAAATTGGTTCACGGGATTGGAATGCGTCGACTCAAAGATTTTCAGTAATCAATATCAGGGAGAGTACCTGTACTTGTTTTCCTTCGCTTATGTTTTATCATATTGGGTTTTTCTAGCAAGGTTTTAATGAAGCATCATTTATCTTTAATACTCCAAAATAACTGCACTATTTTTCCTTTGTTTTGATTTTTGTCTCAATCAAACAAGGTTTTAACGATGCACATATTTTGTAATGTGTCATTCAAGGGGGATTATTGTAAATAGTAAGTTATTGGTGAATGACAATTGTACTCCTGTAGCTGTAGATATTATTACCATATGTATCTTTATTCATTTCCTATAAATATAGGGTTTTGTTTCTCATTATAATATACACAAGTCTATTGACTTCTCTCATTCTCTCTTTTTACAACAGTTATGTATTTTTCCCTTTTCTTATTGGACAAATTAGAATCCATGAGCTCCTTTTTATAATCCTCCAAGTCGGCGATCAATTCCACCAACCTTTAGATTTCGTGGCCCAAATTAAATGCTCTAGAGAATTTTGATTATTATTATTTTTTAAATCACAAAACTTTTCTTGCTCTCTAAAGTAATCTAGTGAATTTTAGAGATGGAGAGTTATAGAAATATGCAACCTCTGTTCCCTTCTGTCAGAAGTGGATGAACATGTTTAAGGAAAAACGGATAATGAAAGGTTGTAGCACGCAAAGTCGAAGAGGAGTCACGAAGAAAGTTGAAGTGACGATACATGATTTGTTTTCAAAATTTTAGGGATAGGGACGGAATTAGTCATATTTCAATTTTCGATAAATTAAAACAAGGAATAATTACTATTACGATTCCACATTTTTCAAATTTTTATAGCTTTTATCTTAACCTTTCATTAGTAGCAACGTCGGTCGACAACCATTTAATCACGTATGGTGGAAGAACCTCTGGACAGTTTCCATCCTAGAAGACCGTTATTTGATCACAAAAAGTATGCCTTACTATATTTTGACCAATTTTGAGAAGGACAAACAATAACTTTACATTTTTCCAAATAAAACAATTAAAATAATCAAATACAAGAAAAAAAACGAGAGAGAAGAAATTTTAAAAAATACTTAATCTTCTTCCCCACCCCACCCCACCCCAACCCAACCCCAACTTCATACTTCATTTATTATTTGTTAATTTCAAAAAGAAAAAAAAAACCATTATCATTTTTTAACCCTTTCTTTTTCGAGATTGAGTGTTTGGTATACAAGAAAATGGAGATTTAGGGATTTGATAATGGTGAATTATCGTTAGTAGCATATTATTTCCACGTTTTCTTATACACAATACATTCTTTATATATTTGTTTTGAATAATAATAATAATTCCTATTCATAATTTACTGAACTATACGTTAATTTTTTATTTGTACATCTTTTGATTAAAATAATAAATGAATAGTCCATCCTGGTAATTTATATAGTATTTGTGTTCATATTTACAAAAATGGCCTTCAGATTACTGTTTGTTAGATTGAATTATGAGAGATTAAAATATGAAGCTAGTTTGACTATTGATTTCCATAGTGCTCCGTCTAGTTTTGTCTAAATCAATTTACGGATTTATACTTTTATACTTTTTTTTTAAAGATTTGTAGGATTTGGGTTTCTAATTATTAATGTGCAATTAAATTCTATATTATATTTTTTCTTTTGAATTTTTTGAACTCAAAAAATTTTCTTTTCATCGTATTTATTAACGACATACTGATATATTCAAGAGATTATCAACAACACGAAGAACATGTGAAGATAATTTTGGAAATTAGCATGAGGAGAAGTTATATGACAAATTCAAGAAATGTGAGTTTTGGTTAGATCGAGTGGGGTTTCTAAGCCATGCCATTACAACGCGAGGAACTGAAGTGGATTAATCGAACGTTGAGGCTGTGACAAATTGGCCAAAACCTATAAATGTTGGAGAAGTGAGTAGATTTCTAGGTTTAGCAGCTTATTATTGGCGATTTATAAAAGGATTTTTCAAGATAGTGGGTCCTATGATATAGTTGACTCGGAAGGGTACCAAGCTCTTATGGTTGGAGAAAATCGAGTAGAGTTTTCAAGTGTTGGAGGACAGTCTCATATATGCACCATTGTTGACTATCCCCGATGGTTCGAAAGATTTTGTGAGTTACAGTGATGCATCCAAACTTGATTTAGGATGTGTTTTGATGCAACATAAGAAAGTGATATACATAGTAGAAAGGACATGAGACATTTGTCAGCATTGTGTACAAGATATGATCATTTGATCAGAGATTTCGAGAACCCGAGAATTGAAGTGTTAACATCACCAGTAAGGACGACGACAATTTTAGCAAGTTTTACTGTGAAACCGACACTCAGGGATAGAATAGTAGCTGCTCAGAAAGATGACTCATCGAGAAAAGAAAATGATTTGAAATAGATGAAGATAAAGCCTTGATGTTTAAAGGTCGACTATGCTGGTCAAAGGATGAGGTATTGAAGAATGAGATTATGCCTGAAGCTCATTCTGCTCCTTACGTCGCACACAAGGCGGAACCAAAATGTATAAATATTTATGTGACATATTTTGGTGAAGAAATATAAAGATGAAGATAACTCTATTTGTGTCCAAATGCAAGGTTGTCATAGGTAAAGTCAGGGTCGTTAATCTACATACTTGAATGGAAATGGAAAAAGATTGCAATGAATTTTGTTGTTGGTTTTCCTAGATCGGTGAGAGGTCATGATACAATTCGGGTGATCATGGATCGATGGACAAAAATCTGCTCATTTCCTGCTAGTTCGAACAACCCATAGCTTAGAACAGATCGCACAGAGTGTTCCAATGTCATTTGTCAGACAGATACCCGAGGTTTACTTCGAATTTTGGATAAGGCTTTTGAAAGCTATAGGTACCAAGTTAACATTTAGTATTGCATACCACCCTCAGACCGACGAACAATTAGACAAACTATCTAAGTTCTTGAAGATATGTTGAGAGCTAGTGTCCTAGATTTGGGTGGTAAGTGGGAAGATCATTTACTGTTAGTTGAATTTGCATACAACAATAGCTTTTAAGCCAATTGGCATGGTGACATACAATGCTTTGTATGGTTGACGATGTCATTCGCTATTACACTCGAATGAAGTTTTGTTGCCAAGATCGTTAGAAGAGATATGCCGACAAAAGGAGAAAATATTTGACTTTTGAGGTTGGTGAGAAAGTATTTCTAAAAGTGCCGCTGATGAGGGAAATACTATGATTTTGGAAGAAAGGAAAATTAAGTCCTAGATTTATTAGTCCATTTGAGATTCATGAAAAAATTGGGAAAGTCGCATTGCCACCCGAGCTATCAACAGTACACAACGTATTTCACATTTCTATGTTTAGAAAATATTTCTTAGATCCTAGCCATATGGTAAATGTTCAGTCATTTGATATTCGGAGTGATATGTCGTACGAAGAAGCTCCTGTAGTAGTTCTAGAGAGAAAGGACCACGTTTTGAGGAACCGAAAGATTCTACTAGTCAATGTTCAGTGGGGTAGACTTGGTGAGGATGATGCTACTTGTGAAAGAGAAGAAGATGTTTTAGTCAAGTATCCCGACCTCCTTAAACAATTAAGTTAAATTTCGAGGGCAACTTTTTTTTTCTAGTGGGAAGAGTTGTAGCTATCGAAAAAATATTATTTCTTGTTTTAGAAGAAATTTTCTTGTAGAACTCGAAAATGATTCGGGTTATATTACTACGTTGCTACACACTTCCTAACAATCCAAATTCATGTTTTTTGGTCTCAATAGTAGTATTGCTCTCACTTGTCTTAAAATTATGGTAAGGTGTTGAATTCTAATTTAAATGGAAAATTTGTTATTTTGGTTTGGTTGCGTTATTTCTGACGACACATTCTACATGAACTACCTCATATGTTAAATCCTTAAAAATTAAGATTAGATAACATATTACCTAGTGCCAAACAATCCCAAATTCAGCCACGTATTTTGATTCTTTCTCATCCCTCAATCTGACTTTTTTTTTTTTTCCACCACTAGGAATCCCATTTAATTTTTACCATCCATTTAGTGCCATAACCATCCCCACTCACCGTATCATTTAAATCCCACTTTCATTACCTGCCAACCGCCACTTCCATTTGTAATTGAAAACACTAACCCCTTTCAACTCCTATAGCCACATTTTGTCTCACAAATTACCACCATACATATACATAACATTTCACTTGCCCTTTTTGAATAGATTAAAGGCACCTTTGAATCTGATAATTATCTAAAGGAGAGGCAAAGAGCATGTTGCAAGTTGTTACAAAGTGGACACAAAAGGGTTCTCAATCTCCACAAACAGATATCGAAAATAGTTAAAAATACGTTAAATGTGAGTCTGAAAAAAGACGTCTAACTCGCATGTTTTTTTAAAAAATTCAATTATTTCATTAGCATTTATTATTTTTGCGATATAAATTTCTCAATGTAATTTTCATCATTTTATTAAGAAATTTTATATGGAATATAACATCAAAAATTTTCAAAATTTTACATCCGAAAAAGTTATATCCTATGTAAATTTTCGAATGCAAAATTACACTGGCTATGATTTTTTTGGACGTAATTTTTTTATTGTAAAATTTCTCCCAACTTTTTTGCAAGTTCAATTGTGCCCCCTAACTTCAAAGCTCTGCGTCTGCCCCTGGCCTGATTACCTGTTTGTTTTGTAATATTGACATAGGCACAAATAATCGAAGTTTGCATTTTTGAAATGTATATATTTTTTATTATTTATTTAAGTGCTTCCTATGGAGTATTACTTAAGGTACTCATCCCCTACTAAAGTTTTATAGATTAATTCCAGGCACGGCAGTAGTTTGGCTTAGTGGCAACTGGTTGGGAATTGAAACGCTATTTAACTTTCTAATAAAATTTCTAGTTATGTAAATATTTTATGAACACTTAGATGACATTTTTAAAAATGTTTAAATGTCTATTTTGTCTAATGCTTATATACATTTCATGTCAAATATATTTTAGAAATGTTGGATAGACTAAGTGCGAAGTTGAATTGTTGCTGAATTAAAGTTCTAGTTTTTGTCGTCCTACTTAAAAATGGCATAATTCGGGCTACGGTGTATGTTTTAGAGTGAAATCAGTGCGTTTTGAAAAGTTTACGAGTCTTTCGATAGTGGTTTTTGAAATTACCTTAAAATTTTGGGAAAAATTCACTTTCCCTACTTTATCTTTACCTTATTTCAAAAATAACAAAACAACTTTTACATTTCAAAAATCAGATTTTTTAACCTATATATACACATATTTATAAATATTTATTTATTTATTTAAATATATAAAAAGATATAAATAAATAAATAAATATAATATATATATATATATATATATATATATATATATATATATATATATATATATATATATATATATATATAAAATTAACCCACCCCCACCACCACCACCCCACCACGCCGGCGACTGCTCCGGCGACCACTCCGCCGACCACTCCGATTCCGACGACTTCTCCGGCGACCACTCCGATTCCGGCGATCGTTCGGCGATCGTCCGATTCCGACGACTATTCCGATGACATGAATTTTGTACGGTCACGATCCAGTGTCACAAGTCACGATCCAGTCACGATCCAGTCACAAGTCTGTAATGCGACTGTGTCACAAGTCACGATCCAGTGTCACGACCAAGGTCACAGTCACAATCGACCACAAACGGTCACAACCCCCATCCCCTGCGCATCCCCCTTACAACCCACGCACCACCGCCATGACCACCACTATCCTCACCAACCCTCACCGCCAATGCCACCACCAAGAACTCCACCTACACCATCAACAAAAATCAACCTAAATCCCCAACACCACCAAAATATGGAAACCGACTACCACTCCAACAACACCGTTCGGAAGAAACCCCCACAGATCTGCAACAATAGCAAAAATCAGACAAGCAACCACCATAATCGTCGTCGTCACCGTCAACACAGCCTAACCAATACTCCACCATCAACACCAATGGCGCCTCCACCACCACCACCATATAAACATCCACACAAAATATCCCCAAATTACACCACAACCACAACATCCACTAAAAAATACCCAAATCCACCACAAACAGCAAAAAATCCCCAAATTACACCACAACCACTAATAACTTCCCGACTCCGCCGTCCCCGCCGCCAATGCACAACTCAGGACACTGTGCGTTTCCATTTAATTGACCGAACGGATGCTGATCGGCGCTTCTACCGGGCAAAAACCAGGGGCAGCGTCGCGACCTGCTGCGACGCCGGCAGCAGCGTCGCGACACTGCTTCCAATTAGGGCAGCAGCGTCGCGACGCTGCGACGCCGACGCTGCTGCCGGCGTCGCAGCAGCGTCGCGACGCTGGAGGGGGGAGGAAGAAGACGGGAGGGAGGGGGAGAGGAGGACGCTGCTGCCGGAGAAGCCGCGGCGACAGTGGATAGAGGAGAGGGAAAGCCGTCCGGCGATGTGGAGAGAGGGTGGAGAGAGAGAGGAAATTACGAGAAAATGAATTAAATTTAGGGTAAATCCTATATAATTTATTTTTTATAATATTTAATTAAATATAATAATATTGTATCTATTTTAAAAAGTTCTGATTTTTGAAAAAAAAAAGATAAAATCTTGTTTTAGAAATTGGATCTCCAAATGTAGGGATATGTGTAATTTCCACTAAAATTTTACCTAAGAAAAGTTTTGTCTGTTTTAATAGTCTGCGTTAGGTTGTTTTGGAAATACTGTCCGTCATAGTTGAAAACTATTTTCGAGCCTCAAACATCATCTTCGAGACCCCAATTTTTTATATTTTGTACCTTAAAATTTTACCTCAAAAATTTTTTTGTCTGTTTTAATTGTCTGTGTCAAGTCAGGTCAATTTTGGAAGTACTATCAAGTATAGTTGAAAAATGTTTCATGCTTCAAACATTATCGTCGTGACCCCAAATTTTTTTTTTTTATGTTGTACGTATATGAATGTTATAATTTCTAATGAAATTTCATAAATTTTAGTCGACGTTTCGTAGGCCAATCATATCTTTCTTTCCGTTGCTGTGCAACCTATGTTTTTACTGAAGCTATATATATATATATATATATATATATATATATATATATATATATATATATATATGTTGTAAAAGGAAAGTAAATTAGGGTTTAGTGTGAATGACACTTGTACCCCTGCAGCCCTAGATATAATTACCATATATCTCCCTATTCCTTCCATATAAATATAGGGCTTTGGTTCTCATTATAATACACATAAATTTATTGACTTCTATTATTCTCTTCTCTTTTTCTCTCTTTTCATAACACGTTATCAGTACAAAAGCTTAATTCTTCAAAGTTCAGAGAATGTAGTAATTTTTTTTAACATAATAATCTATCATATGAACCAAAATTAATTTGGTAATATGTGAATTTTTTTTTATTCATACAAACACGTTAATTTGTGTACATCTGAATTTTCTACAATAATTTATATGTACAATCATGCGTGTACTGGTGTACAATTGTTAATTTGGTAACACTTGATTTTTATATATATTCATACACGAATACATGTGTAGTAGGCTTCTTGCACCCCCACCGCAGTGAATTTATGCCGTGCATGATACATATACTTTATAATTCTTTTTCCTATTTGTCGCTGCAATCACTACATGTACAGCTTTTAATTCGTGTTAATTAATGATTTCTTTCTACCCATTTTGTTGAAAAGCAAGTTACATAACCACGTGAATTGGTATTTGGAATTAACCATGAAATCTGTGAATTGATCTTTGTTTTCCACTCAACTAATTCAAGATAAATTAATTGATATTATCATTGTGATGTGCAATTGAATATTTCATTATCCTTTTTATATTTAACGATATAATATCAATTATTGAATTTGCTCTTAATTGTTATTGTTCTTGAAATAACACAACATTATAATTAATATTCCAGAAGGATATTAATCGTAGATCTATCTATTATAAATAGTTTGTTGTTGCTCTTGAAGTAGAACAACATTATAATTAATATTCCAAAAGAATATTACTTGCTCCTGAAGAGCATAACTTATATTTTTCAATATTCCAGAAGAATATTGACATATTGCTCTTGAAGAAGCAATATTAAAATACAACGTGCTCCCGAAATAGCACATGTTTCGAAGAACATACTATTTTAAATTAGTGTTTATCCCTGAAGGAAAACACGTAACTTATGTCATATTGATATTGACTATTGATATTTAATCATATTCTTCGAAACTGATTGTATTTTCTTTTGCTTTATTGTGTAGTTAAATCGAATGGCAAACATCACGAAACTTAAGTTTGCTGCACTTAACATATCTGGCAAAAACTATTTGTCATGGGTACTTGATGCAGATATTCATCTCGTCTCAAAAGGTTTGGGAGAAATAATAAAAGAAGGAAACAAAGAATCCCTGCAGGATCGTGCAAAAGTATTCATCTTCCTTCGTCATCATCTTCACGATGGATTGAAAATTGAATATCTCACTGAAAAAGATCCACAGATTCTTTGGAAAAAATTAACTGAAAGATTTGATCATCAGAGGACTATAGTCCTCCCCAAAGCCCATTATGAGTGGATGCATTTTCGTTTGCAAGATTTCAAAACTGTTAGTGAATACAATTATGAACTATTCAGAATATGTTCAAAATTGACATTGTGTGGAGAAAAAATAACTGATGAAGATATGTTGGAGAAAACGTTTTCCACTTTTCCCGCCTCGAATGTGCTCCTGTAGCAACAATATCGTGAGCGTGGTTTCAAAAGATACTCAGAACTCATATCTTGCCTGCTTGTGGCTGAACAAAATAACGAACTGTTGATGAAAAATCACGGGTTACGTCCAAGATATGTTGGAGAAAACGTTTTCCACTTTTCCCACCTCGAATGTGCTCCTGTAGCAACAATATCGTGAGCGTGGTTTCAAAAGGTACTCAGAACTCATATCTTGCCTGCTTGTGGCTGAACAAAATAACGAACTGTTGATGAAAAATCACGGGTTACGTCCAACTGGTTCTATACCATTGCCTGAAGCAAATGGTACTGCATTGTTTGAAGCAAATACAATATCAAGACAAGGACGTGGACCTGGATTTGGATGTGGACGCGGACGTGCACGTGGAATAAATCATGGACGAAATAATCAACAAAATTATCAGCAACAAGGCAATAATTTCAAAAGGCACAAAGCAAACGAAAGTAGCACATCCAAAAATGAGCATGAAGAAAGTTGCTTCAGATGTGGAATGAAAGGGCATTGGACACGTACCTGTCGTACGGCAAAACACCTTGTGAATCTCTACCAAAAATCAATTAAGGGAAAGGAAAAAGTAGAGACAAATTTTGTTGATTATGATGGTCCAATTGATGTGACTCATTTGGATGTTTCTGATTTCTTTGCTGAATATTGACCATTTGATTGGAGGTGACGTAATGGAAGATATAGATTAGTTTACTTTCTAGTATTTCCTTTTCGTTTTAGAAATTCGATTTAAATATATCCTTATTTTTCGCAAAATATTTGAAACCTTATTATGTATCGTTAATTTTATAATACTGAATTATATTTACTCTTTTAAATTTAAATTCAAATATATTTGTTTTCTTATAGATTTACGATGGATTGTCAAGATACTTGTTTGATTGATAGTGCAACTACAAATACTATTCTTCAAGACAAAAAATATTTTTTGGACTTCACATTAGCAGAAAATAATGTTAATACGATATCAGGTGCATCGAATATCGTTGAAGGCTCCGGAAGAGCTTGTATTCTTTTACCAAATAATACAAAATTATATATTGACGATACACTTTATTTAAGTAAATCCAGAAGAAATTTGCTTAATTTTAAAGATATCCGTTGCAATGGATATCACATTGAGACGATGGAAGAAAATAATGTCGAATATCTTTGCATAACCTTTTTTGTATCTGGCCTGAAGCAAATAAAAGAAAAATTTTATGCACTCCCATCTGCCATGTATTACACATTTATAAAAATGATCGAATCAAATATTATCACGAACCAGAAGTTCGTTGATCCAAAAAATTTCATACTTTGGCATGATGACTTGGACATCCAGGAGCTCTAATGATGCGTCGAATAATAAATAACTCGCATGGACATCCTTTAAAGAACTAGAAGATTCTTTTACCTAATGATTATCCATGTGTGGCTTGTTCGCAAGGCAAGTTAGTCATTAGACCTTCGACTATAAAGGTCAATATTGAATCTCCAACTTTTTTGGAAAGGATTCATGGAGATATATGTGGGCCAATACACCCACCGTGTGGACCATTTCGTTATTTTATGGTATTGATTGATTATTCTACTAGATGGTCACATGTTTGCCCACTTTCTACTAGGAATGTAGCTTTTGCTAGACTACTTGCTCAAATCATAAAATTACGTGCCCAATTTCCCAATTATTCAATCAAGACTATTCGTCTTGACAATACTGGTGAATTTAAATCACAAGCATTCGATGATTATTGCATGTCAATTGGGATTGTTGTTGAACATTCGGTCACCCATGTCCATACACAAAATGGTTTAGCAGAGTCATTTATTAAACGTTTACAACTTATTGCTAGACCATTACTTATGAAAACAAAACTCCCAACTTCTGTTTAGGGTCATGCGATATTGCATGCTGCATCATTGGTTCGTATCAGACCAACTGCATATTATCAATATTCACCTTTATAACTAGCATTTGGTCATGAACCTAATATTTCTCACATGCGAATTTTTGGTTGTGCTGTTCAAGTCCCTATTTCACCCCCACAACGGACTAAAATGGGTCCCCAACGAAGACTTGGAATTTATGTGGGTTTTGATTCACCATCTATTATTAGATATCTCGAACCTTTAACAGGTGATTTATTTACTGCAAAAATTTTCAGATTGTCATTTTGATGAAATGATTTTCCCAATTTTGGGAAGGAAAAAACTACATTCTGATAAACAAGGTAAAATTTCTTGGAATGAAACAACTCTATCTCATTTTGATTCTCGCAGCAATCAATGTGAGCAAGAGGTTGAAAAAATCATTCATTTGCAAAGAGTTGCAAATCAATTACCAGATGCATTTGTTGACACAAGAAAAGTGACAAAGTCACATATACCGGCATAAAATATTCCAGCAAAAATGGATGTCCCTGCACGACAATTTGCTGTAGCAAATGAATCTCAAATACGCCAGAAGCGTGGTCGACCAGTTGGTTCAAATACTATGTACCTTGAAAAAGAAAAGTACAAGAGAAAAACCAATCAAAAACTTCAGAAGAAGTAATGTTGGAGAACATTGATCAATCAAATATTGAAAATATGGTTCCTGAAGAATCACAAGTGTCCGAAAATAATGAGATTTCAATAAATTATATGTTATCTCATAAATTATGAGAGCGAAATAATATTGTTATAGACAATATTTTCGCCTTTAACGTAACTCTTGATATTATGCAAAATGAGGATCCTGAACCATTGTCTGTTAAAGACTGTCAAAACAGAAATGATTGGCTAAAATGGAAAGAAGCCATACAGGCGGAATTAAATTCCTTAGAGAAACGGAAAGTTTTTGGACCAGTAGTTCGAACACCTGAAAATGTAATCCCTGTTGGATACAAATGGATTTTTGTACGAAAGAGAAATGAAAATAATGAAATTACAAGATACAAAGCCCGACTCGTAGCTCAATGTTTCTCACAAAGACCAGGAATTGATTATGAGGAAACATATTCTCCCGTAAATGGACACCATCACTTTTAGATTCTTAATTAGTTTGACTGTGTCACAAAAGCTCGAGATGCGCCTTATGGATGTGGTAACTGCCTATTTGTATGGTTCACTTGATAGTAACATATATATGAAAGTCCCTGAACTTAAAGTGCAAGAAACAAATGATACATGCCCGAGAACCATGTTCTCAATTAAATTGCAAAGATCATTATGTGGATTGAAACAATCCGGACGCATGTGGTATAATCGCCTTAGCGAATATTTGTTGAAAGAAGGCTATAAACATGACGATATCTGCCCATGTGTTTTCATAAAGAAAACAAATATTGGATTTGCAATTGTGGAAGTTTATGTTGATGACTTAAATTTAATTGGAACTTCAGAAGAGCTCAACAAAACTGCAGATTATTTGAAAAATGAATTTGAGATGAAAGATTTGGGGAAAACCAAATTTTATCTCGGGTTGCAGATTGAACATTTTCCAGAAGGATTATTTGTTCATCAATCTACATATACAGAAAAAGTTTTGAAACGATTTTATATGGATAATGCACATCCATTGGCTTCACCTATGGTTGTTCGATCATTTGATATAAAAAATGATCATTTTCGTCCACTTGAAGATGGAGAAAGGATTCTTGGTCCTGAAGTACCATATCTTAGTGCAATTGGAGCATTAACTTATCTTGCAAGATATAGCTCTACACCAACACAAAGACATTGGAATGGTGTTAAACATATTTTTCGTTACCTAAAGGGTACTATTGATTTGGGATTATTTTATTCTCAAAAGTCGGGATCTACTTTAGTGGGATATGCAGATGCAGGTTATCTCTCTGACCCACATAAAGCTAAATCACAAACAGGATACGTGTTTACACGTGGAGGAACGACTATATCATGGAGATTTGTGAAGCAATCATTGACAGCAACATCCTCAAATCATTTTGAAATTATTGCAATCCATGAAGCGGTCGAGAATATGTATGGTTAAGGAACATGACCAATCATATCCAAGCATCATGCAGATTAATTTCAACAAAAGATAGTCCAACAATTTTATATGAAGATAATGATGCTTGCATTGCACAACTAAAAGGGGGTTATATCAAAGGTGACAGGACGAAGCATATTTCTCCAAAATTCTTTCATACACACGAGCTTTAGAAGAATGACGACATCGAGATTCAACAAATTCGTTCAAGTGACAATTTGGCTGATTTATTTACAAAAGCACTGCCAACATCTGCATTCAAGAAATTGGTTCACGGGATTGGAATGCGTCGACTCAAAGATTTTCAGTGATCAATATCGGGGGAGTAGCTGTACTCTTTTTCCTTGTTTAAGTTTTATCCCACTGGATTTTCCTAGCAAGGTTTTAAGGAGGCAGCATTTATCTTTAATACTCCAAAATAACTGTACTCTTTTTCCTTCGTTTTTTCACATTGAGTTTTTATCAAACAAGGTTTTAACGAAGCAAATATTTTGTAATATGTCATTCAAGGGAGAGTGTTTTAAAAGGAAAGTAAATTAGGGTTTAGTGTGAATGACACTTGTACCCCTGCAGCCCTAGATATAATTACCATATGTATCCCTATTCCTTTCCTATAAATATAGAGCTTTGGTTCTCATTATAACGGACACAAGTTTATTGACTTCTATTATTCGCTTCTCATTTTCTCTATTTTCATAACAATATATATATATTGATGTCAAGCTCTAAGAATTTGGGGAATTACATTTTTGGTTTCTTTTCTTTATTCCTTCTCTTTTCTTTTTCAAAGAAAAGGTTAAGAAGGGAAGAACATACGAATAAGAAGTGATGAAGAGAAAGTAAAAGGCACAACAACCAAAGTAAAGATTACGCATTATGGAAGAATAAAAATACACGAAAAAATTAGAGTATATCATTGAGTTTGCAGTTCTTGGTTTTTATTTTCTTTTGAATTTTTAAACTCAATGCATTTTGTTGACAAATGTACGAAGGGGATTTGAAATTTGAATATGATGTAGAAACAGCAAGATGTGACATATCATACCAAATAAAAAAAATACAATCATGCTACATGTGCAATTATTCTTTATTTTAGTTTCAAGATTGTTTGCGAATAATCTACTCTTGACTAGTTTTGAGTCAATCTCGAAAAGGGATCAACTGAGATTTTTATATACCAGATTTAGACACAGTTTTTTAGTTCGACTACTAATTATGGTTGGCCTTGTCACTTGTTCATATGTGCTAATCACAATGTATGCAAAAGAATGTCATGCAGATGTGTAATTTCTATGTCCAAGTCTGTTATTAAAGGATGCCATCTGGATTATATTATTGATAAACTATTAAAAATAACATGGAGAATAAGAAGATGAAATGGACTTCATAGCCTGTAGTCCAATAAGGTATGTTGCTTCTGATAAAACAAATAGAATGAGCACTATTATTTTAAGAACCGAGTCTTGATCTAGCTTATGTCTTACAATCATGCTAGATGACCTGATTGTTACTAAAATGTGTGAAGTCCAGACGCATACTACTTACTATAATTTGACCATACTGGAGATTTGTAACAGAGGGGGAAATCACTTATTGCGGACTTTGTTCATACATATTCACCTCATTCCAAGTCAAAGAAATCTAAGAAACAACATCCGAGTTTTTGGTCGATAAAGTTCGAATATCCTGGTGAAGTCTCTTTGTTTGGTGCAGTCTCTATAGTTGCTTTGGGATCTCTAATGAATTTGGCACTGGTAAGTCGTATATAAAAAAAAATGGTGAAATTATATGCAAACTTGTTGAAGAGACGCTTGTAAGTATACATAATTTATTTTTTCTAGTTCTATATAAATGCATGTGTGTGTATGCATATATATACTTTGTCGCTAAAGCTTGCTCCAAGTGTGATTTCCGGGCTCAGTTTCACGTTATTTTTCTCTACCAAACAACCAATCTCACCCACAAAAGACACGAGAAAAACAATGGAAGAAGAGCGAAGAAAGAATAAAATAATTGGAATCCACAAAGAGGAGGCCAAATACACAAAGAAAGCCACCGATTTTTCTCTCCACTAAGGCAACCTTTTTTCCAGCAAGAAGGCAGCTTGTTTTCTCTCAATTGTATACACAAATCACAAAGTTTACGGTTATGGTAAAGACACCATATATATAGGTTGGATTTAGGCTTTACTCGGACCAATAAAATGTTAAATGGGTCAAGATTCAAAGCCATCCAAGAGGTAATATTTATGAGCTGTAAGCAACATTAATTCTTTAAGCCATTTCCAATGACCCATGTTGTTTTCGTGTCGAGCATTTGGACTTGGTTGTTGGTAACAATTTAATCCAACGTTTACATCATAGCTAGCCCGAGATTCATTGGGTATCAAAACCCAACAAATCTCTATCTTGATACCTAATAAACCTGTAAGCAATCAAAACACAAAGTTAACGCTTGCATAATCAAGACAACCGATAAAATTGGGATCACAGACCTTACCTCGTGTTTCAAATCCAAAACACATATTATACCTGCTCCATGTACTCACAAGGCTAAGGTCAATTAACACCAAAGTAGAAGCAAATAATAACGATAAACAATCAAGAGCAAACAATCTTGTGATGAAGATATAGTATAGGAAAATCCGCAGATGTTATCAAAATATACATTCACGCAGAACAACAGATTAACACTAAATCAATCGATCAAATGATCAAAACACATATGCAACAAATGCATAAATGACCCCATGAAAAAATCTCACCACACTTATCCTATCCCATTTTGTGATCCTTACACCTCGAGAACACATATCGCATCTTATCGCCCACCATGCCCACTAAAAAGAACACTCAACTCATGTATAATTGGTAGATCTCTATAGATCCTAATTCCTCGAGATAATCTTCTATCATTACATCACTTCTCCCAACCTAAGTGGATAATGAATCTTCACCTAATAGAAGTGATAGAAGTATCTCTCTCACACTTCACCTAATCAGGATTTCTTCAAAGATAAAAGATTCTAACATTTAATTACCTCTCCGCTAGTAATCCAAATGTGTCAATCTACATCCCCGGTACAAACCATCAATGTACCCCTAGATATCTATATTCCACATCACTAATAGACATACAACACACAGTTAATGCATCTTAACATATTATGCTTACAAAACAATTACACCAAATAATTAAGTTGCTCTTAAATTCATACAAATGCACATATCAAATACATTGAATTGTACGTATAACCATGCAACATAATTAAGTAATTATAGACATGTAGAAAGGATTACACACGGATGCACATGGAGTAACTAGGTTTATTCTCAGGAAACCTCATTAGGGTCATCACTCGACCCTATAGCCACATTCGCCTCATCTCTCTTCTTATCTTTCCTTTTATTATCATTTCTAAGACAACCTATTTCATTATGTCGAAATTTATCAAGTTAAAACGCATATTACTTTTCGCATTTCCTTTAGACCTACATTTACCATCAAAGGTTTTAAGGAAAACCTTTCGTTTTGCCAAATAGAAAAACACATTTTCAATAAAAAAGCACAACAAGAAATGTGTTTTCATTTTACCCAAAATGCACAAAACACAAAATGCAACCAACGACGACCACATGCAAAGTACAAACACAATTCACACAGAATGGTTGAACAAAACTTTCCTAAGGTCACGTGTAATTCTAATAATAAAAAAGTAATTGGCGACAAATTCACAAGGAATTCAAGACAAATAATTAACAAGAAATTCCAAGGTCCAGCAACAGGTAATGTTACCACTTCACAGTAACCCATACCTAACATTACCCCCACACGATAATTCTAATAATAAATAACTATACTACACAATAGTCTTAACTGCAATAACAAACGGGAAAGAACGCGATACCGAGAGAGTTCCATAACTATCGAGAGATGGAAATTCACTACTTTAGGGCCACCCTTATTTGCCTCAAAGTCTCCAACAACTACAGCAACCAATCAATCAAAAAACGAACCCGAACTCGTAAGGGGCAAAACTGCCCAGAACTACAATTTTGCCCAAAATTGAATTTGAACACCACCAAAAGTCCACCACCTTCAGGAGCAATCTATTTTTAGACGCTGTCATCGAAAACAGCCTCATGCGCCCTCACGCGCTTCATCGGAGCCAGGCACACGTTGTCAAAACAAGTCACACACCTACCATCCAACTATGCCTTCACTTGCATGTCTTGAATATTGTCTCTGTTTCACCACCAGGGCTCTAGATTGGCTAGAAATTGCACAAACAAGTCCGGTTTTTAGGCAATTTTGTGGACAAATTTTTTATCTTTTTTTTTTGTTTCATTTCAGCCGGTTTTCAGGTCAATTTTTGGTTAGTTTTTCGGTCAAATCCACCACCTCGAAGCACTGTTACCAATTGTAGAGGAAGCTTGCTCCAAGGTTGACAAAACGGTGATTTCTGGGCTCAGTTTCACGTTACCTTTTTCTACCGAATAAACCAATCCAAACGGCTTCAACCCACAACCAATATTCATCTCGGTTGCTCCTCAATTTCACCCACAAAGGATAAGATAACAGTGATTTTTTGTAAGCCACAAAGACATGAGAAAAATAATGGAAGAAGACACCAAGTGGGGAGCAAATACACAAAGAAAGATAATATTGATGGTTGTTTGGAATTTATTATTGGATTGGTTATTGTTATTCATATTTTTTGTCCAAAAAATAACGATATTGAACATCTCATAATTAAGGAATTAGGAATCATATGTAATATGTATACATTACAATCAAAAAGTGCTACTGAAAATGATAGATTATATTCAAAAAATGCTATAAATATTTAAAAAATTATGATGAAAAAAGAATGCTATTGAAGATGTAACTATGATTATTAAAGAATGTTATTAAAGCTAAAATTCAACGGAAAAAATGCTATCAAATTAAAAAAGATTACACGAAAAGAATGCTATGAATACTAAAGTCATGACGATAATAGAATGCTATGTAAAAGCTTTTTTATAGCACTCTATAATAGTATTTATAAAATGTTATAATAGAGGTACAAATTTTAATAACACCACCTATGATAGCATTTCGAAAAATTCTGCATCATGGAAGACTAAAAATACAAGAAAAAAATTGAAGTATATCATTGAGTTTGTGGGATTTGGGTTCCTAAAATTAGAGTATATCATTTGAGTTTCTGAGTAAAGTATGCACGGCTCATTTGTAACTTTTGTAACTTTAATTTTCTTTTGAATGTTTAAACTCCCTTCTTTCCATGTCGTCCTTCATCAGAATGAAAACAGTATGTCCTTTATTCCAAATGTTTACATCAAATGTTTATTCCAACGAATTTTTCCTTGATCCCTCTTTTAATTTTTCCATTAACAATATTAATTACTTCAACTATACATAAGACGTGTAACACATATTTACAAAAAACATTGCCTTCAAATTAAATTATGCAAGGCTCATTTGTAACTTTTTCTTTGAACTGTGATAGATCTCTTTTTTTGTTCCTTCTCTTTTTCAAAGAAAAGGTTAAGAAGACAAGAAGACAAGAATAAGAAGGGATGAAATGAAAGTAAAAGGTTTAACAATTAAAGGAAAGATAATACATTATGGAAAAATAAAAAAACTCAATGCATTTTGTTAACAATATTTCATCAGAATACTTTAGTCCTCTTTTAATTTTTCCTTTTACAATATTAATTACTGCAACTACTTTCAACAACAAAGAAATTACAATTTTTTTTTTTTTTTTGGTGATTCTTCTCTTTATTTATTCCTTCTCTTTCTTAAAGAAATGGTTAGGGCAAGAAGATAGGAATAAGAAGGGATAAAATGAAAGTAAAGGATAACAATTAAAGGAAAGATTAAAAATCACAGAAGAATAAAAGATAACAATTAAAGGAAAGATTATACATCACGGAAGAATAAAAACACAAGAAAAAATTAGAATATATCATCGAGTTTGTGGGATTTTGGTTCCTAATTATTAATGTAAAATGATGCAGTTCTGACCATCTATCAAAGAAAAAAGAACGAATGGATCTTGTAGGATTCCCAAGAAATTCTTCGATTTCTAAATTCTGGTTTTTTTTCTTTTGAATTATTAAACTCAATGCATTTTCTTGACAAATGAACGATGAGGATTTCAAATTTGAATTTGATGGAGAGACAGCCACATATGATATATCATACCAAATTAGATAAAGAAAAAAATTATCATTTTAGATATTTTGAACCACTCACGAAGTTTCATTTGTTACGTGTATTAAATATTGTAATATATCTCATGTATCAAGTGAGTCGAGTTAAGACTTCCAAAATATCACACTTTCTAAGTGGTTGTTAACATTTATAATACGTACCAACTTCCATAAGATCTTCTCTTGTTCAAAAACAAAAGAACTTAAAAAGAAAACGAGTAGGAAAACATATAACTCAAACCTCGAAAAGGAAAAGGGATAAAAACAGTTAAAATATGCAAGGCACATTTGTAACTTTTGGTTGGAAAGTTTTTATTTATTTTTTGTTTTTTGGTGATTTTTCTCTCTCTCTTTTTATTCCTTTGCTTTTCCAAAGAAAAGGTTAAGAAGGCAAGAATATAAGAATAAGAAGGGGTGCAATTTAAGTAAAAGACATAACAATTGAAGGATTGAAGGAAAGATTTTACATCATGGAAGAATAAAAATACAGCAAAAAATCAGAGCATATCATCTAGTTTGCGGGATTTGGGTTACTAATTATTAACATAAATTTAAATTCTGGACTTTTTTTTTTCCTTTTGAATTCTTAAACTTAATGCATTTTTTTGTCAAATGTACGATGGGGATTTGAAATTTGAATTTGATGGAGAGACAGCCATATATGACATATCATACAAAATTCAATAAAGAAAATTTTCGTTTTAGATATTCTAAAGCTCTCTCGAAATTTCAAGTGACTCGAGTCATGACTTCCAAAGATCACACGTTCTAACAAGTTATGTTATTTGTAATATGTACAAACTTCTATACGATCTTATTTTCTCGCTCAAAACTAAAGAAATTAAAAAGAGAACGTGTAGGAAAACAGATAACTCAAACCTCAAAAAGGAAAATGAATAAAAACGAAAAACAAAAGTATGCAAGGCTCATTTGTATCTTTTGCCATGAATTTTTTTAACTTTTTTCTGTGATTGGTCTCTTTTCTTCTTATTCCTTGTCTTTTTCAAAGAAAAGGTTAAGAGGGCAAGAAGATAGGAATAAGAGGGGATGAAATGAAAGTAAAAGACAAAATAATTAAAGAAAAGATTATACATCGTGGAAGAATAAAAATACAGTAGGTTGGGTAGGTTTCTCCTAAGCTGAATCTTGAAAACCCTACTTTTCTTGATTTTTTGCTTTATTCTCTCTCTCTCTCTCTCTATTTTCTCCTATGGTACAACCCCTTTTATGACTTAAACAATTTCTATTTATATTGGTCAAAGAATTTTTAGAGCTGTGCTTCAAAAAAGAGTCAAAATGGATGAAGAAAACTCAAAAAAATAAAAATAAAAATAGCAAAAGGGGTTGAACCGGGTTGGACTGTGCAAACTGTTGCAAATAGAGTTCTGGGGGAACTGCAATCAACTGCGGTCCAGGCTGAGCTCCTATTTGCGGTAGTTGTTACTGAAATATGTGCATGTGTTTCTTTCGCTTATCTTCGCTGTAAGTAAAGAATTAAATTTAAAAAGTATTGTATATATTATGTAAAGATATATTAAATTTAGTGAAGCATGATCTTAATAGGTCATGATACATTGTACTGAAATAATTAAAAGCATCTTCTAATAGAAATTGGAATTTTATATTTTATCTTATTGTATGGGTCGATCTAATAAGATTAGAGGTCGACAAGGAGCTTTCTTGCATCGCATATAGCTCTTTATCTATGATCTATATAGGACACAATCTCAGATTCAAGAATATTGGTGAATTAGGATGATCATTAACTAGATCGTCGGCTGTCAACAGTCGCTATAGCGAGATCTTTTATTACTATTTAATTAAATAATATAAAAAGTTCTTCAATCAATATTTAAATGCACTAAAATTTAAAAATTATATACATATGAAAATATAATAATTAAATGGTTATAAGTTGTGAATATTCTTACGAATTTTATGGAATATGTAGATAAATCTTATATTTTGACTAAAAGTTAAGTAGTGCCAAACAAAGTCTACACCCTGAATAAATTAACACACTTATCCACTAAGAAACATACATTTTAAAAAGCGAATTATTGGAAATGTTCCAACGTATGAACTCATTGTTGCTTAAGATTATTGTATCATAATTCAAAAGTAATTAGACTTCGAATCCAAAGGCAACTTGGAAATATTACCTACTTTCCCTTTCCTATATATAAATACTGCGAACTGTCGTCTCTTGGTATAAACAAGCTTGCCAACTCTCTCTATATACACACACAATCTCTTTCTATCTGCACATAATCTCTACCAGCTTACGATAGCTGACCATACAGGCAGAATTCTACAAAATATTGATGTACGTCTCCCTCTATCTCTCTCTCTCCCTCCCCCTGATTGTCCCTATTTAAAAAAACAAAAAAAAAATTAGTTCGTTGGCAAAGCTAGCACCATCGAGCCTCGATGGTGCTGGCATTGCCGTGATTGGACATTTGTAGCACAGCACAATTTGCATCAAGCTTTCCCTCATCAGTCTACTTATCTAGTAATTGATAAATCATTTGCTATTTTTGGCTTTCATGTACATTTGGTAAGGGTTCATTCCTACAACTGTAAATTATAAGCTTTCCCTTATTTGTATACCATTTTTTTTATTTAGATTATGTAAATTCTAACGAATGCATAAATATTAGATAAAGTTATGAGATCACAAAGTGTGAATAAAAATTATGTTCAACCTAACCCTATGCTATAATCTTTAGTTAAATAAATTTCATTAGATGCCATTTCGTACATTAGATTCTGATTCGGAGCCGATATGGACCCAAAAACAATGTTGTCTGGGAAAAATCTGTTTAACTTCAGATAATTATCTATCTCTGTCTGTCATGTAAAGATAAGTAGATGAAAACATCAACATCTTAGTGAAAAGAAGGAAAACCCAATAGAGCAAGGAACAATTCAATAACTTCAATGCCAACTTTTAGCCTGCCCATTGATCAAATTTTCAAGGTGGCCAAACTGTCATCATTGAAACAAAAACAAAATTTTTTAAGTGCATAAATTATAATGAAATCTTGGTTAATAGGTAAGTGAATAGCAACTACTTTAATTACCGTCCAAAACGCTTTGCTTTATTCTGAGTCGGAAAAGTGTCATATTTGTCCGATGGGCCAGTACTTGAATTATTAAGAGAGTGGAAAACACTGTGCAGCTTTCATCAACTGTGATAAAGTAATCATACAGCGATTGGAAATTTGGATTCTTGAATGTAATGGGAAACCAACAGCCTTCAGCAAATAACACCAGTGATATTGAAGATACAAGAAATCCAATTACAGAAGTTGAAGACGAAGCTGAAGACGGAGATGTAGTCATAGATGATCGCAGAATACGTAAACTGCCCAAAGTTATGCGATTCAAGAAACACTACGAAGAGGATTACTACACTCCTAAGGTAGTTTCCTTTGGACCTTATTACCATGGTTTGCAAGAACTTCGCCCGGGAGAGGAATTGAAGCATGAAGTCTTTACAACGTTTTTTTCAAGCAGCGGCAAAGACAAAGAATTCTTCCTCTGCGAGATCCTTAAAGTGATCGAGCTTATTAGAGATTATTGTTACGTTGGAGTTTCTAAACATGATTATGATGATCGAGCACTAGCAGAAATGATGCTTCTAGATGGATGTTTTGCAATATATCTTATGAAGAGTGCCTTGGGAGATGAAGAAAAAATTATCCACTTCTATCGAAATATAGGACTACCTGTATTACCATTGGTATTACGGGATATGTATTTACTCGAGAATCAAATTCCACTCTGGTTTATTAACTTTTTGTATGCAATACAATACGGGAACATAGAAGAAGGATGGACGCTTATTTGTAAATACACAATTTACGTATCTACTAAGGATAGCAGGCTAACAATAAATCTTGGAAGAGGTAAAAATCAGCCACTTCACCTTCTGGATGCTATCTATCGAGTGTTTGTCCTAGAACTGGATAATGCGAAAAAGCCTGTTAAAAAACGTCAATGGTGGCCGTGGAGGAAAGAAAATCCAAATAAATTTGTGGCTGCTGCTCATCGTGACCAAGAATTGGATAGTGCAGGAAAAAGGCCTGTTAAAAAATACCAATGGTGGTCGTGGAGGAAACAAAATCCAAATGAATTTGAGAACACAAAACCCAATCGTCAATCTCGTTCAGTCACCGCTCTCAAAGCAAAAGGCATCCACTTCAAACCTAGTTCATATTGTTTGAAGGCTATTAAGTTCAAATCCTATACATTTTATGGGCAACTTCAACTCCCGGTTTGTGTATTTACTATTCATTCCAAGCTACTCTTTACACACATGATTGCATTTGAAATGAATCCAGAAAGCGGTGGTGAATATACTGTAACATTTTATGTTAGTTTCTTGAAATCGCTCATTGTTAAATCTGAAGATGTGAAGGAACTGCGGGAAAAGAAGATACTCTTCAGTACCCTCGACAATGATGAACAAGTTGTGGAAGCAATCAAAGCGATTAATACTGGCGGAATTGGGACTGACATAATGTTTGATGATGTGAAGATGGCAATTGAGAAGCACTGCAGCAGCAAATCAAAAACATGGATTGCTGAACTAATTCACACTTATTTTCGCAATCCATGGACTTTGATTGCCTTACTTGCTGCCACTTTACTTCTTTGCTTAACTTTTCTCCAGACCTATTACACAATGAATCCCTAGTAAAGGTGTGTGCCAAATTCTGTTCTTCAAGTTTTAGTTGAGATGTGTTTCTACTCTTCAAAATAAGAGAGGTTTGATGCTTCTGAATCCATTGTATTAATCTATGTTTGTATTATTGAAATTCAAATCAATAAAATTAATGTTATAACAAATGGTTATCTAAGGCAGAGATTGAAAACAATGGTTGTAAGTTCTTGAATTCATATTTTGAATGATAAGAATCTGCAGCCAAACTATGCCTTTAAAATGTTGTCTTAATTGTCTTGTCAGAAGATTTCATTTACAACACCATAGTTTACAGAAAGAAGGGTAAGAGAAGGATGGGCAAATTATTGTTTTTGATCAATTAACTATTCACGATACGTAACATCGCTTGTCCGACATTCGTTGATAGAAACATCAACATCTTATGAAAGGAAAAACCAATAGTGCAAGGACTAAGGGAAATAAGATTAGGAAAGAGTTTTGTTCATGGGTACTTGCCACAATTCTAATTAACTGAATACAACTAGCTATGTCAACGAGCCGAAAAAAAAAAAAATTCGGGTTCGACTCGAGCTTTTTTCGGGCCCGAGCCTGGCCAAAAAAAAGGCTCGGCCCGAGCCGGCTCGATTTTTATTTATTTTTCTTCCTGCAGGTATCTTTTTAATTTTTTAAAATTAATTTTAATTTTTTATTAATTACTGGCCAACCCGTGTGGACAAGGGCCGGCCCCCCAAAAGGGGCTCTGCTCGAGCCTAAGCTCGGTTCCATCGAGCCCGAGCTGGGCCCGACTTGGGCTTTTTTCGGGTCGAGCCCGAGCTGGCAAGCTTTTTTGCCATTCCTAAATACGACAAAACTAGTTGTTAGAAAGTTCTCGACTGCGGTTGCTAGCAGTAACGACCTCATTCATTATTTCATATTATAGTTACGAGAAATAAGTTAAATCTAGTTAAAATAGTTTGGTGGGTTTTACACGTGATAAAAATTTCGAGGATTAAAATAGTAGATTTTAAAAGTTGACAGAGGAAACTATGTCCATATTTGACAATTATTATTTGAGAAGAACAGAGTTTTGAATAATGATTTTTAGGAGAATGTGTGATTAAAATATAGGAAAAATTCTGGATTTAATATTTTATTGAGTGAATATGAGGTTGAAAATGAATATACAGAAAAAAAATTTGAAAATAATGGTTGTCAAACAGACGCTATAATTTATTATTAATAATGGAATGTGAGCTTTGTGATAAAAATTTAAGGTTTTAAAATTTGACAACGAAACTATAATTTGTTGTTTATAGTGGAAGTTGAGATTTGTTTTTCATCAATTTAGAGGCTTTCTGACAAATTAGAATCAATGAGCCCTTTTTATAACCGTCAAAGTCGGTGATCAATTCCATCGACATTTAGATTTTGTGACCCAAACCAAATGCCCTAGAGAATTTTGATTATTATTTTTATTTTTTAAAAAAATTACATAGCGTTTCTTGCTCTCTAAAGTAATTTATTTAATTTTAGATGTGGAGAATTCTATAAATATACAACAGTGTTATACCGGATCCATTATCGCTGATAGAAGTGTAGAAAATGTCACCTAAAGAAGTTGAAGTGAAGACATATTTTTTTTCTTTTCAATTTTTAGGGACAGAGACCACTAATCAGAATTCAATTTGAGAAAAATAACGAATAATTGTAGTCATGGTCCCCAACATTTCAAATTGTTACAATGTTTATCCTAATCTATCATTTGTAGTAGCTTAGCTTCCAAGCTTTTCAATCTCAAGCGAAGAAATGATATCATGACTGTTAATTGATCAGAAAAAATGAGTTTGACCACATTTTGATCAATTTATTTTAGAAAATAAAAAGATAAATAGTAACTTCATATTTTTCCACATCAAATAATTAAAACAATAAAAGAAAACAAAAGAAATTAATAATAATAAAAAAAAATAATTCATCTTCTCCCCCCACCCCACCCCACCCCACCCCCAACTTTATACTTCATCTAATTGTTAATTCCAAAAAACATTATCATCTTTTAACTTTTTTACCGCCTGATTTGGTGTTTGGTATACAAAAAGAAGGGATGTAGGTGTTTGTTATCTAATGGTGATGGTGAAGTATCGTTGTTTTATTATATTAATTCCATATTTTCTTACACATAATAATAATAATAATAATAATAATAATAATAATAATAATAATAATAATAATTCATTATTTACTAAGCATTACAAAATATATTTCTTCAGAAAATGGTGCTCAAATTGAAAATTACGTAGTTCGGCCCTAACAATACCTAAAGGAGGGTTAATAAGTATATTATCTCTAAATGATTAAACATGCAAGTCAATTTAACATATGTTTAAATATCGCAGTTAATATAATTAATAAAGAAAGCAGTAAAGACACACGATATGATCATAGAGAAATATCAACTGGATAAAAACTCCGGCACTTTGCCAATCAACAGTCCACTATAAACGATTTGCAACTTATAGTCACCAGATTAGACGACGACACGTATTATCTGATCTCCTGATTGCAATTCCAACAGTTCTCTTGAATTCTGTGCTTCCGCATAGTGGTGTCAACCAAGCCGAGCAGCTCGTCGGCTCGCTCGCTCGGCTCGTACTGTTCACGCCCACGAGCGGCTCGGGCTCGTTAAAAAGCGAGCAAGAGATGGGCCCGCTCGGCTCGTCCAATTCACGAGCGGCTCGACGAGCTGCTCAGCTCGTGGGCTCATATATTTAAAAAAAAAAATTAATACAAGTGACTAGAACGGTCATTGATTCAGTGACCGTTCCGGTCACTTTGGTGACCAAACGGTCACTGATTCTACTTCTCTAGTTTTCTTCTTCTATAAATACCCAACTCATCACAACATTTTTTTCCCAACAAACTTTTATTCTCTACTCTCTACAATTTACAAATCATTACGAACAATATCATTCATTTATTCTATAATTCTCTTCTACATTTTTTACATTATTATCTTAATTTTACAACCCATTTTATATACAAGTATATAATCTTCATTCACTTCTCAATTCTACATTTCTACATTCTATTTCAACATTCAATTTCTACAATTCACAAATGGATCCACGAACATTTGTTGAAAACTTGTTCGGTATGGAAGGCGAAACACCTGTCTAAATTTAATTTGGGAATTAATTTGCCGGTCTCAATGAATTACCAATTCCAGAAGACATTGAAGATTTCGACGTTCGTGAAGGTAGTCATCCCGATCTAATTGATTTGGATGACGTTGATGTTGATCTCAGTGTTCTTATTGATTTGGAACAAGATGAAGAATCTGCATTAAATATTCCCGATACAAGAGGGAAGAGAAAGGAGAAGAAGCAGGCAAAATGTTGGGACAATTTCAAATTGGTTAACACTGGTCATGTGATCGATGGACTTCCAGAAACCAAAGAGTATGTAAATACTATCAACAACGACTGGCATGGCAAAAAGGCATTGGAACCACTCACATCAACCGTCACTACAAAACATGTGCGGCGAAACATGGACTTCTTGAACGTGATCAAACGCAACTACGGTTTGGTACTAGTAGCACCGGTGCTACTACTACGCCACTTTCTACGTGAATGTATTCGGAGGATGAAGCTCGAACGGGAATGGTGAAGTTCGTTGCCGCGGCGGAGCTGCCACTAGCAATAGTGGACAACCAACATTTCGTAAACTACGTCAAACAATGTCTTCAATCAAGGTACGTTCGGGTAAGTCGAAATACTCTTCGTTCTAATACAATTGAATATTTTTTAATGTAAAGAAATTATTGATTGCGGATTTAGAAAAATATGGGGGTGTGATATCTTTAACTTCGGATTTGTGGTAAGGGATTAATAAGAGAGGTTATATAGCTGCAACTGCACACTATATAGACCCACTTTGGGTTATGCATAAAAAATTATTGCTTTTAAAATTGTTGAGTATTCTCATAACGCTCAAGCTATATTTAATGCTATTATGTTAATAATTAGAGAATATAAATGTGAGAGTAAAATTCGTTCTTTTACTTTTGACAATACTTCCGTAAATAAAGTAGTTATCGATAAATTTCATAGAGTACTTCAACCCGATTTTGGTGGTTATTTATTTCATATTCGACGTGTATGCCATATTTTTAATTTAATTGTACAAGACGGTTTAAAACTTGTTTCTTGACTTGTTAACTTTGAAACTTTGTCCACCATAACTTGAGCAAGCAATCTCATTGCCTCTTTCACCCGCTTTGTCCTCGAACGTGTCATCGGGCCTCCTTGGATGATCAACGGATCTCATCCCGGACTTGTTCTCGTCGGGCTTGACTCCTAGATCATATCAGTGATGTTTTATCCAGGAAAAACCCTTGCAACTAGAAGGTCAATCCATTGGGGTTTATAAAGAAAGCGAATCAAGAGGAGTTTGTTTGATTATATATTAGCCTAACAATTTGAAGTTTGAATATTCAAAATATTTTCTCGAATATCTAAAGAAGAAGTGGAGATATCCCTCAATATAATTACCCACAAGGAAAAATTAACTATGGAATAGACGGGAAAGGAAAGGAATGGAAAGAGAACCGTGGAAAACCATATATGTAGTTCTCACATGGAGTTTGTACTGTATCATCAACAATATGCGAAAAACTATCTTTGTTGTTTCTTAAAACATTGAAAGTATATTCAATTAAATGTAATTTAATTGCAATTATATCCTATTGATGTTTTGGCATTCTAAAACAAGTATTTAACAATCAGCTCTATCTATGTTCAAATTGAATTTATCATGAAATAGGACTTTCCATATTCATGGCATTACTCTGACCAATATCACTATCTTCTCCTGCCATTTTATCACCCAATATTTTAACATTATCCCTATCCGTTTCCCGATATTTTAACATTATCCCTTTCCATCTCATTATCGAATTCTTCCAACTTTCATCACCCACCACGTCAGCATTCATATTTACTATCTTATCATCAGAGGATTGAATCTCCATTCCTAAACAGAGATGTGGTCATAGAATAAAATGATTTAGACATTCAAAGAAGCAAAACAGGAAGAACTTCGCCGTGTCAAATGATGTCCAAAATCAAATTTTGCAGTATAATCTCAATGAAAAGTGTTAATTCCTTGTTGGATACAACTAAAAAAAGACCTAGTAACAAAAACAGATAAGGCATGTAAGTTGATCAGCCAGAATCAATTAGAGAAACAGGAACATTACTTGATTTCGATGATGCCCCAGATGAAACTTACTATCTACACCCAATCAGAAACCTCAATTTTTGGTTTTATGAACTAAAAGTAAATTAAAAATATGAAAAAAATATATTTTTCGATGCATTTGAATTAATTTCTTGATTCCAGATTATAAATTCCAAATCTAGATTAAAATATGGAAAATTCAAGATCCCCACCATTTCATTTGAGTTAATTTGTCAAGCAAATACACCCATTCTTATAAATAAAAAGAAAAAAGAAGTTTTCTTGAAGAAAAATTAGGGATGGCAACGGTTCGATTCGGGGTCGGTTCGGTCAAAACCATAACCGCACCACCAATTTTTTGGTCATACCATAACCGCACCATAACCACGAAAGTCGGTTCGGTTCGGTTCGGTTCGGTTCGGTTTATATCTCGATTTGGTGCGGTTCGGTTCGGTTAATAACCACAAAAATAAATTATTTTTTATAAGTCCAATCGTCAGCTTGAAAAAAATAATTTACGAAAAAAATCAATGAAAGTTAATAGTACTAGATGTAAAATTATGTATAGAGCCAATTTTTGTTTCTCATTTTCTCATTTTACATACGTACTACACATGGTCAAGTGAGCTATACACATTCAATACAGTAAAAATGAAAATGGTAATATACATACTCTTGACTCATGAACTAAAACTATTCGTGCAAGCAAAATACAAGAAAAATCCAAATACTGAAAAAAGTATTTATAGTGTCACAGTTTCAATAATTAATATATAGCGACATCTTATTTTAAATTATGAGCAAAAATAAAATGTTTACAATAATCAATTATTCAAATCTGTTTGTGTTAGAAGATTCGATTTTCCTTAATTTTTCACAATAAGATGAAAAGAGAATTTATAAAATTACTTTTGAATTTATTAGGAATAACTCAATTTTGCTTTATTCTTTGGTACGTTAGAAAATCTTAAAATTTCTCCATTTATGTCAAATTTTTTACCAGTTACTACCCATTGCACTTAATTTTAGTGCAATCCTAGCCATTGAATTCCTGATAATCTATAAAAGGGAAAATCATTACCGCAGATAACGATTCTTTCACCCATAAATACGGTAGAGCCAAAAGAAGGAAAAAAATTTCGCTTCTACTCTCCAACTCATTATTTGAGTAATGACTTGATATCTAACCTTTTAAGTAGAAAATTAATAGTTAGTTACACAATATTCTGAATATGAAACATTTAAATTTATATAAAATTATCCTGTAGACCTCACAAATACAAGTTTGTTGAGCTGTATTTTGTTTCCGAACTTGAATCGATACTTAAATATCTAAAATAAGTCATGTTTTGTCATGGATAATGATATATAATCCTTATTTGACGGTAATTAAAATCAAAATTTTAATAGATTTTGATAGAAATTAATGAAATGTATGGTCGAAAAGTTGTGGGATCCATAAAATATTTGATTAAAATTAGTTGTTGACTTTAACTTAAATTAAAATTAGATTTTAAATCTTAACAAATACGGTCATAACATTATTTATACTTAGCATCAATTTAGGCAGTATTGGACCTACACATTTATTTATCATCAATTTTAGATTTGTGATCTCGAAATAATCTGTGACCTACAAAATTTTTAATCTGTGACCAATAAAAAAATTGTGACCTATAAATTTTTTGATAAGTTATGACCTAAAATTATTTTTAACTAATTAATAAGATATTTTTAACCAAATTGCACAATGAAATATTTAATTAATTAATAAAAAGTAAAAATTTGATTTTTGCAATTTTAAAACTTTAGCACCTGATTTTTGCAAGTGTCAAAGTTAATACCCGATCTATGAACTTTTCTATTTTAATTACGTGTAGGGTACATTGACATTGAATTGAGCTACTGGGATTTGGTTATTGTGTTAAAGTTTAGTTAATATTAATTGGGCCAGAATTTTGGAAAGTCTAAAAAAAAAAAGTTGCCCAATTAATTTTGAGAAATAAAAATGGAATGCCCATTTGTCCAATTTTTTTTTAATGGGTATTCGGTTCGGTTCGGTTCACCATAACTAAATACCATATCCGCTCCTAAATGAAGCGGTTCGTTAAAATCAAAACCATAACCGCCCCATTGCACCATCGGTTCGATTTTTTTCGTCCCATTGGGTTCGATTAACCGCGATTTTCGGTTTTCACATGTCGAATTGCCATCCCTAAGAAAAATGTGTACTTAAACGTGTGGATCTTTGAATAAGGAGATGATGGAGAGCTCTTCAACATTAGCATGAAAAAAAAAGATTTATTATTATTATTTTTTTATTTTTTTCACAATTTCTCGTAAACACGAGAAAATAACAACTTACCTGTCACTGGCTTTGTTGTCAGAAGGGAAGGAATGTGGATAATTTTTCCACAGGGAACTTGCCAGGGAGATGTGGAGTTTCAAGGGAGGATGATCAAGGGGACCAGATCTTGTTTCTATGGCAGGAGGTAGATAGGTATTTTCATTTTTTATTTCTTGATTTGGCATAATGGTTCTTGTACATCATTGTGTACACATTGATGTACAAATTAATGATGTGAATTATATTAATTGAATTTCTTTTCTTTCCTTCTATTTCTTCAGTTGTGCCATATAGACATAATGATTTACATGTGGTAAGATAGAACAATCCAAGTTGTAGATAAATAGTTACATAATAATTTACATAAAAATGAGATGTCATAAAGAGAATGAGGAATTTTATTTTTATTTGGTTTAAGAAATGCTGGCTTAATCTTATCTAACCATATCATATGTATATAAATGATTATATACATGAGCACAACTGGATGAGATATAATTTGAACAAAATTTCTTGTAGATCATTGTGTACACATTGATGCACAAATTAATGATATGAATTATATTAATTGAATTTCTTTTCTTTCCTTCTATTTTTTCGGTTGTGCCATTGAGACATAATGATTTACATGTGGTAAGATAAAATAATCGAAGTTGTAGATAAGGAGTCACATAATAGTTTACATAAAAATGATTACCCAAGGAATTCTCTTCTCGTTCGGGGTGGTGTCTCAAGGGAATCGAGGTTAACGAGTTTTTTTGCCACTATAAGTGTTACCTATATATTTTTGACATTTTATTCAATATGTTTTTGATAAGTTATACAATAATTTATATGAATTGTTACTTAAATGAATCTTAATATCTCTATTCTTTAAATTAAAAAATTCTTGTGACCTCTTGATAAATAACCTCCAAGAAAAATTACTTTTGTCAATACACATCTCAGCAAATTCATGTGGTGGTAAAATCATTTTCGACCCATTATTAGTTATTATTGTAAGAAACAACCCTTCATAAGTTAACACAATTTTTTTTTTTTTTGTGGGAAGAATACAAATTTAAGATAGTTAGAAGGTACAATTTCAAAATTAACAAACATATTCTAAAGTTTCCAAAATCAGGTCATACTTAATTTGATTAAATAAAAAAGATAACTAAAAATTATTTTATGAATTAAATATATTAATATTACGCAATTTATGGTCACAATTACTAATTAGTCATAATTAGAAAATGACAGGGTCAAAAATCACAAATTTCATAAGTAAGACTTATAATTTATTATTTTCAAATTATCAATTCGCATATTATTTATCGGTTACAAATCTCAAATTTATAGATTATAATTTATTTATTGGTTACAAATTATCAAATTAATAATTCACGTATTACAGTCACAAATTATCAAATTAATTAGTCACAAGTTATTTATCCAATAAATAAGTCTCAACTTAAAAATTGTGAGTCACGATCACTAATATTTGTCGTAATCTCACATTTTTAGGTCACATATCATTTATTGGTCATAATTTAACCAATTTATTGCTTACAATCATTCAAAATCCTACCCCATCCCACCCCCACCGCCCACTCCACCACCTGAACCAGTCGAATACCACCTCACCACCATCGCCAGGGCCATCACCACCTCACCACAATAACAATCACAATGATCACCACCACCAATACTACCATTTCCAGTACCACCTGCACCACCACCACCATTTTTGAAACACCAATAACTATCCCCTAAACTTCTGCTAAGCAACAGATAGGATCTGAAAACCACCCACAAACAATCACTAGCAAACCACCCACAACAGATCAGATCAGAAAAACACCCACAAATAACCACCAACAAACCACCCAAAGCCTATCAGATCAGAAAACTACAAACAAATTCTAACAACCAACCTTAGGGCCGTGCGAGGCGGAGCCTCATTATTATGTAATTAATTTAATTTTATAATATCATTATTATTAATATTTGAAAGATGAATTATCACTCGATTTTTGAACAAAAATTTTTAAAACTGATTTTTGAATTGAAAAATTAAAATTCACGTATGGTTGTAACGTCCCCATTTTTTGTAACATGTCACTTCACACCTTTTTGTTAGAAAACCCATCATTTTGTGGAAAAAAAAATGAATAACCTATCAGCTTTGAAAATTGGAGTTTCAATTGGTTTTGTATTTGTAGTATGTGTGTTTCTTTTTCTTATTTTCATTGTGAGTAAAGAATTAGATTTAAAAATTGTCACTATTTTTACAAGTATCACATTGCGACACTTTTTCAAATATTATACAACAAATATGTCTCCTTATTTTTTGAAATATTTAGTAGTCAAAACTTCATGGGTAATGTCATGTTGTATTTCAATAATAAAAAATAGAATTTTTTATTTAATTCTTATCGTACGAGTTGATCTAATGAGATTAGATGTTGACAAGGAACATTTTGCATCGCATATAGCACTTTATTTTTGAGCTGTATTGGATATTTGTAGCATATTACAATTTGTATACTTATCTAGTACTTGAGAAATCATATGCTGTTTTGGGCTTCATAATACGTAGTTCAGTTCAACAAAATTAGGTATTTTATAATAACCAATGAACTCATGTTATAAGAGATGCTCTACGTCAAACGAGATCTAGTTTAGAAGACTAAGCTCTGATACTCATAACAAAATGGGTCACATACTCGAACAAATACAAATCTATATATGCCAACATAAAATGCCTGTTTTTGATCTTCGTAACTTTTCTTACCAAATAGGAAATCTAAGCCCACCTAGGAAATATGGCAATGCTCCCCTACAAAGTTTGACAATCAGTCTTTCAAAGCAATTGAAAATTTGGCCAGAACACAATAAATAATACCGAATTATATGTTATTATTCTCAAAAACTATTTTATTTAGGCATGAGTATTCTATACCAGCACCCAATTCATTTTAATCCCACCCAAAATAGAAAGAAAAAAAAAATCAAGCAAGAATATCGAAGGTCCAAAGAAATTAAATTTATTTCACGTCCATGCTTGTGCCCACTTCAATAATATACTTATGATCCGATTAGTTTACAGAAAAATAATTGTCTAACAAATATTATTTATATTGACTAAATTAATTAAGAACAAGTTAGGACATGAGCATAATTTTTTTTTTTTTTTTTTTTTTGGGGACCACTACCCTCCAAAAACTAAAAAATATATAATAGAACTAATTAAAATCCTTACTCCCATAATTAATACTCTCTAAACCCCCAAAACTCCAGAACATTAGAAAGCCCCAAATCAGAACCCAGCAATCTAGCCTAAACTTCCACCACCATATCTCTGTTTTGCTTCCCCCACATTCTTTTTCTTTCCCTTGCTATCTCATTTATCTCTGTCTTCTAGTGACGTTGTACGTCACTTTTCATATGATGTTTCAAAAGATCCTTGATTTTAAGTATATTTCCGTAAGTATCCCATTTTTTCCCTATTCATTTTGCATTTGGAATTGGCAAGCCTGGGCTATCCCCATATTCGCCCTTGATGCCGAGTGTAAACTTTCATCTAGCCAAGCATGTTTTACCAGCAATATGTGTGTGTGTTTTGCTTATCATCATTATTAGTAATGTATTAAATTCACAAAATTATCATATTATGCTTTATATAGGAAAGTGATTATCATTTGATTAAATGGACTGATTATGCAGTATAAAGTAATGTTTTGAAGTATAAAGTATCATAAGTTGTAACCTGATTTATTTGTTTCAAGTAAACTGTTACTTAGCAGTGCACATCAATAATGACGACCAAACTCTTTATCTTATTCAAAAGTTTATACATGTTATTGTATATCATCAATATTTTTTAAATCTTGTTTCTCTCTCTTCTCGCTTTTTTTTTTTTAATCAAGGGCATTGGATTGTTGCATGTTGTTTGCTTCAGTGTATATTATGTTAAGGGATATATATCTCACATCGATAAATGATATTGACACAGACCAATTAATAAAGATTTTGGGTTACTGCTCTTAACAAAATTGACCTTTTAAGATGAAACTCCAATTCTTAATATGGTGTCAGAGCCGATTATATTCCAACGAGCAATTCGATTCCGTTAAAACTCTAAAATGAGCATGTGGATTTTAAGATTGGTCTGCTCAAATGAGCCACCATCTTGCGGAGGCGTGTTGAGGATATGTAACCCACATTGAGAAATGATATCGACACAAACCAATTAATAAAGATTTGAGCTACTTCTCTTAATAAAATTGACATTTTAAGATGAAACCCAATTCTTAATATATTCTCTTACAAATAGAAACATTTTCAAATCAGCTTAACAAATTCTTGTAAACAAGTTCAAACTTAACCATAACAAATATGAGAAAATCACACAATGAATCATTTTTTTCATTTAAATGGCATCATAACGTGATACTTTCCAATAGAAAACAAATATAACAAGATATCAATGACGAGAACATATCACCAAATCTTGTCCACATATTTATGACTAACATATTAATTCATGCATACTAATTCATCACTAATGAAAACAAATATAATAAGTTGTCACTGACAAACATCTCACCAACTCTTGTTCATAAATACTAGGTGATGTAGCGCGAAAGCTATAAAAATATATATGAATGACACGTTGTCGAAAAGGACATTACAAATGAATAGCGAAACACGATCACCTTTTAGTTTCTATTGATTACTAAGAATACAAGAATTTTAGGCATTAAAAAAGTTTTTGATTCACACACGAAAACATAGAATTTGGACTTGTTGATTTTTAAATATCAAGAACAAGAATTTAAGAAATTGAGGAACATCTCAAAAATTAATATTTTATCTCAAAAATAAAAATAAAAATTCCATTGCCATCAAGGCTACAACCTTTATTTATAATAACTAAAAAAAATCTAATTAACGACAAATCCTAATAAATGACTACTTCTATTTCATGACTAATCCTAATTAACAACTACCAACAAGATAATAACAAAATTAAAAATCCTAATCGTAATTGAATTTAGAATTTATTAGTGAAGAAAATACTAACTAAAAAATAACTATAAACTGAAATTTTATCATTCTCCTCCGATTGATAAAGATTCTTCCTCGAATATTGCATTGTGTTTTTCATCCAATTCTTCAAAATAGCAGTATTTTACTCGGTAATTCTTAGGGCACACAACAAAAAACTCTGCGATTGAAGGTTGAACTATAGAGACATCTCAAGATCCATGGACTCTCCTACGTGGCACTTAAAACCAACATTGATTTCTTTAGACCTCCAATCGGAGACATTGACATCAAGTTCTTCATAGGAAATAGGTGAAATGTCACAAGTGACATCAGGTTCTTTATAGGAAATAGGTTCTTCATATGATTTTCAATTTCTTCATCCAAGATCGAGGATCCATCGTAACTGTCATTACCCAAATCTAAAAAATCCTCAATTTTTTCATCAAAGATTGGAGGACCTCCGTAACTAAAATCCAAAAATTCTTCAAGTTCTTTATTGAAAATTGGAGGAACGTCGTAATCCTCATCCAAACTTGTGTCCATCAACGTCTTTGATCGAAAGGAACAAAAATGTTGTCATCATACATAATGACTTTTGTCATTGATTCCATGAATATTATTAGGAACGAAGAACCTCGCACTAATACCAATTGATGTATCGTGAAAGCGATAAAAATATTTATGAAAGACACGTCGAAATTTCGTTGATTTCAAATGAATACCGGATCATGACCACCTTCTAGTTTTAATTGATTCTTAAGAATTCTAGAAATCTAGGCATAAAAGATGTCTTTCATTTGCACACGAATATAGAGAATTTGGACTCTTTTGACTTTTTAATATCAAATATGAGAATTTAGGAAAATGAAGAAGATCTTAATAAGTAATATTTTATTTCAATTTAAAAAACTCCCTTACCATTAAGCCTAAAACATTTATTTATAATAACTAAAGAATCTAATCAATTACTAATCCTAATAAATGACCACCTCTTTTTTCATGACTAATCCTAAATATAAACTAACATCTAGATAATTACAAAAATTAAAAGTCCTAATCTGAATTTATTTAATGAAGAAAATACTGACTAAAAAATAATTAAAAACTCAATTCTCATCACTAGAGGTAGCAAATAAGCTGATCCTCTTTGCTATTTTCATCAAGACTCGTTCTGGTTCAGCCCATGGGTGGCTCGAGCTCATTTTGAGACTCGCTATTGAGCGGAGTTGAGCTCAGTTTTTTGCACGAGTCGACTTATTTGGACTTGTGGATGGCTCATTTTTTCTTTATTTTTGGACTTGTTTCATTAATTTATTTTTAAAATAAAAATAAAAATGAGTCGGCTCATGGACTGCTAGACTTGGACCATGAGGTCCATGAGAAGAAGGTTGCGCCAAACCTAGAATTTGAATATGAGCCAAGCTCGAATGGTTAAAAGATGAACAATAAAGAATGAATTCGTCTAGAATCAATTAGCCCCCAAAATTATCTCATTAGATTTAAACTTGAGTTGAGCTTGAAAACCATAGCACTCCATTTGACCAAGTCAAAACTAAACACAGCCTACGTAATCCAAAAATGACATCCAAAAACAATTATTGGTGAACCCAAACACAAGGCATGTGAGGTCATGAAACCTCATTGCATGAATAGGCTTAGGTACAAGACCCGTTAAACACCATTTTGCAACAAACTAACAAGTGAGCAAGCACACTAGCTTTAGTATTATGGTGTTCTCTATAAAGTGTTGACATACAAAAAGTATAACCCAAATTGAATAGTCCAAGTAATGAATCCCAATTAGGAAACCTCGGATGAAGGCCCAAATAGAACCGTTATGGAATGCAGTGGAGGACCACGACCAAAGTAGCATCATCGCCCAAGCTTGCAAGACGCTCAAGATCTGAGCGAATGGAGTACCTTACTGTCGCTCAGAGCGATGATCTCATTCTCGTCCAAACCTTTGAGTCGCCCAGGATTAGAGCGAATATAAGGTATTATGACTATCCAGTACAGCAGTTATTGAAGCGATTATTGAGCAACCTTATCACACCCCCACGATCCAAGAATCCCGGATGCAAACAGTTAAATGAAAAGAGTAATGACAACAGTTAAAGACTGAAGTTCCATGACAAGTCAGCCATCATGAAGAAAGTGGGTAGTTATAGAGCACCAAGCAGTTTTTCACAAAAAAAGTATCAAAGAAGTATAAAAGGAAAGGAAGACATAGAAGAAAAAGATCCCGAATCAAATACTCTCAACAGAGAATACGTAATTTAATTTTTTAGTTAACTTTAAAACTTTTCTTCTTAGTACTCGTGTGTTTGAGCCTCTTGGAGGCATTCTGTTTATTTTCAATTGTAATCTTCATCAATAAAGCACCACATTTTGGGACTTTATCTCAAAAGGTCTGTTTCTTACACAATCGTCTGAACCTTTCTTTTAATTGTTAACGACAAACCGCGTGAAACAATTTGGCACGTCCAGTAGGACAATTGGTGTTTGGTGATTGAGGATACAAAAAAAGTGAAGCATTATGCCTCATAAGAATTTTGATAAGGAACCAGTAAGTCAATGAGTAGTCAAGTCTGTGATCGAGCGATATGAGGAGTAACAAATCTTTCGACGAACAGAGGGATGGAGTCGAAGCAATCAAAGTTGTTACGAACCAATGACAAAGTTGAGTCCTCGAACCATGCGTGCATTGCTTGGGGAACTCACACAGGATGTCCTTGAACAGGTAAATCTATGAAATGTCATAATATGGAAAGATTTACCCAAAATGGGAATGCACATTATGACAACATGACCAAACAACTAAATACATTAAACGAAATGATGAATAAGTCAGTAGGCCAAATGTGTCAGCCAGTTGTGCCTATTGCAAATCACTTTCAAACCAGGACGATTGTAAGATATAATTCCCCAATCCTAAGTCCGAATCAAGGGATAGAACCACCTTTTAGTCTCTCTACCTCAAACCAGATGGGGGTATGTTGCCAAACTTGAATAGTGGTAATGGTGCGTCAAACCTGGAGGGTAACCCAAATATAAGAGATAATGTCCTAAACAATAGACAGAATATCCCATGTGTTAATGATGGAGTAAATACTCAGGCTAATGGTAATAATGACCCAAACAATGGCAACTTTGTTGTCAACCAAAGACCAAATATTAAGCCTCAAGCAACTCAACCAGTCAACCAACTTGTAGAAATTCCATATGATCCCAACGTCATGTTGATGAATCAAATTATAGAAATAGTACATGATCAAATGGCTTTTGGGGTACGTCCTGTCATTAGGCCGACTTACACAAAGCCATATCCTGATTGGGTAGATCAAGCATATCCATGGCCTAGAGGGTACAAAGTGCCAGAATTTTCATTATTCACTGGTTTAGGAGAATTGTCTACTCTGGAACATATAGGACGATTCACACTGCAAAGTGGTGAAGTAACATATTATCATAAAATGAGACTGTTCCCAAGTTCTTTAATAGGAGTAGCTTTCTCCTAGTTCATTAATTTGCCAGCAAATTCTGTTCAAACATGGCAACAATTAGAATAGTTATTCCATGCTCAGTTTTATAAAACTGAATCTAAAGTCACTTTGGTTGATTTGGCGAATTTACGCCAAATACTAAACGAATGGGCAGAAGATTTCCTTCAGAGGTTTAAAACAGCGAAAAGTAAATGTTTTGTACCTTTGCCCGAAAAAGAGTTTGATAAAATCGCTCAAAGTTGTTTGCGCTTTGATTTGAAAAAGAAATTTCAAGACAGAAAATTTCGTGATCATTTCCAACTTAGCGCAAATGTGATTAGGTATGAATGATTGATAAGAAAAGAAGAGCAAATGAAAAATTCTAGCAAGGGGACTTACTATAGAGACCCGAATTTTGATGTTCATACTGTTAATAACGAATATTACGATCAAAATGAAGTGTGTTTGGCCGAATTAATCAAAGAAGATGCGTATACTTGTCCTATAATAGCCAAACCTAGACTGTCGGGCAAGGACGAGTCTATAAAAGATAAAAAAAGTCTAGGACGTTCTCATTCGATGTGACCAAAGATAACTTTATATTTGACAAACTGTATAAGGATAAGCAGATAAAATTGAGCAATAAACATAAATCGCCAAGCCCTGAACAAATTAAGGGTAAAACATATTGTAAATGGCATAATGCAATGGTCATATTTCACTAACAATTGCTTGGTCTTTCGTCATGTGTTATAGGATGCTATTGAATCGGGGCGAATCATGTTCGAATATAAGAAGAAAATGGTAGTTGATGAAAATCCTTTCCCACAGCCACTTGGGGTGAACATGGTGACGACTAGCTACAAAAATAAGTTTCCAAGATTCAAATTGGTTATAGAAGACGGGGAAGAAGATCCTGGTCCACATCCTAGTATATCTGAACGTACCAAAGGAGTCTAGAGAGGATGAAGATGTCTTGTGTGCAAGATGCAAAAGGGAAGTGAGTACAAACACAGAAAGACCCGAAATGCGGCAACATCACCATCGTCCTGATCTAATTCCAAATATCCAACCTGTTGGAGGGCGAGAAACATCATTCTATGGAAGACCGCCTTTTGAGAGGTAGTTCAGGCCAATAAATAATAGAAGAACATTCAGGCCGCAACCTCACCAACCAAATGTATGGCATTCATTCCAGTATAATGCAGGAAGTGTGATACCCTTCAATGAGATGACTAGAACCGAACAAAGGCACTTTCAACGAAATTATGGACTAATGATGAGGCAACAACAAGGATTGCCGCGTCCTAAAGCACCTAAAATACTCGAGGTGGCTAATCAAAATGTTCTCGAAGATAGTAAAGAGACTGGTATGGGTGAATTAATGGAAGAACTGCCAGAAAGTTCTTCTAGAAGATCAAAGTTTGAGCGAGGCAAAAAGGATGAAGAAGATCTAGAACAACCCCTCGCTATTCAATTCGGTACGTTACCTCCTGTCATGGCTAATAACTATTTATTGACAATGAGTTCAAAAACAAAGAGAAAGACGAGGAAGAAATGAAGGATAACGACGAGAAAACATGTGTGCTGGAATGTGAAGAGGGTCAAACATTGCAATGGATGTATAATGAAGATGATGATGGTATGACAGATATTAAAGAAGAAATTGATCTGAAAGTAGAGAGAAGAAAAAGGGAAGTGTCGCACAATACCCTGTTGAAGTAACTACATCGAGAAGGTGTTCGTGAAGTAGATCTGTTGGGAGAACCATCTGGGTGTTCTTTCAATTGTTATGTGTTGTACGTGACACCCAAGAGAAAAAGGAGAGTACTTCGCTCTAGTATGGGTCACCTCCAAGAATATTGCCTCCCCCACAGGTTGGGTAACTGAAGAAGAAGCTCTGGAGGAAAGTAAGGAGAAAATCCAAGAAGAAGCAACTCAGTACGAAATATTGTACGTTGGCTTATCACAAAAAGATAATTCAACAAAGGACAAATAGGAAGTGGAAATAAATGCTGCTGAAAATGTTATTTTTAAGAGACCGGACATGAAATTGACTAAGAATTTGAGGCCATTGTATGTGAAGGCTTTAGTCAATGGTATACATGTGGCGAAAGTATTCATTGATAACGGAGCAGCTATAAATACTATCCCGTCCAGAATGATGAGGAAGTTTACAAAGATAAAAAGTGATATGATTCCAACAGAAGTCATTCTCACAAGTTTCAATGGAGGAGCAACTTCGGGTAAATGAGTTACGCCACTGGACATATCTATAGGGACAACTACTAAGACCACATAGTTACAATGTGCTACTAAGAAGGGAATGGATCCATGGGAGTCGTTGCATACCTTCATTGCTCCACCAATACCTGGTTTTCTGGAACGACAAGGGCAAAGCAGAAGTGGTGCAGGCAGATCATAGACCTTCTGCTGTAGAAGCAAATTTAGAGGAAAGATTCATGTACGAAAGAAATTACAGACCTGTCGGGTGGTCCAAGATGGACAAAATACTCAAATTGTTGCGCATAGTGAAGAGTCATTCTCAGTGGATGCACTTACTGAAATGTTTAGTCAAATGATGCCAAATATAGTGGCCTTGGAAGAGCCATTGATTGGCAAAAAGTTACTCAAAGAACTTTAATGAGTTGTCAATAACAAAGGGAAAATGGCCAACATTCAGGCCTTCAAAGCCAAGTTAATGGCTTTCAATAAAGAATGTAAAGACTAGACGAAAGAAGAAGCAGCATTAATAGTATTGGGAAACAAATTAGCAGTGTTCGAATTGGAGCAGAGTATTGGTCAAGAAGTCAACAAGGTGGATTATTTAGAAGAGGAAATGCCTATAAGGAACATGGACTATGAAGTAATGAGGATTACAAAGCCTAGATATGCTCAAGTACAAGACCCTCTGATTAAAGTGAATATTGCCAACGAAGGGGAAGATCGCCTAGCATTTGTCAGCCAGATGCTCGATCAAGAGACTAGTAATAAATTAATCATTTTATTAAAAGAATATAAGGGTTGTTTTGCTTGGGAATATGAACATATACCTAATTTAGATAGAAATTTGGTAGAACATATATTGACAACTAAGCCAAATTTTAAGTCATACAAGCAACCTCCTAGACGTTTTGCCCCTAATGTACTTCCTGAAATTAAGAAAGAAATAGAGCAATTATTAAAAACAGGTTTTATTAGAATGGCTAGATGTATCGAGTGGTTGTCTAATATTGTGCCAATATTAAAAAAGAATGGTAAGTTAAGGGTGTGCATAGACTTTAGAAACTTAAACTTAGCTACACCCAAAGATGAATATCCAATGCCTACAGTAGATTCTTTAGTAGACTCGACTGCCAGATACGTAATATGCTTCTTTATGGATGGGTATTCAGGATACAATCAAATTTACATAGCCGAGGAAGACATACACAAAACTGTTTTTAGATGCCCTGGATCTTTAGAATGTTTTGAATGGGTAGTTATGCCTTTCGACCTGAAGAATGCGGGGACAACTTATTAAAGAGCGATGAACTTAATTTTTCATGATATGATAGACAAATTTGTTGAAGTGTATATAAATGATATAGTGGTCAAATCTATTAAAGAGGAAGACCATTTTGAGTAACTAAGACGTTCGTTTGAGCGAATGAGGCAATATAATCTAAAATTGAATCCTTTGAAATGTGCATTTGGTGTTAATGTGGGAAACTTCCTTGGTTTTCTAGTGCACAAAAGGGGAATTGAACTCGATAAAAATAAAGCGAAAGCCATTTCAGAGGCCAAACTACATAGCAACAAAAAAGAATTGCAAAGGTTTCGAGGCCAAATAAACTTTTTAAGACATTTTATCTCTAATTGTGCAGGGCAAACGAAAGATTTTTCGCCTCTTTTAAATCTGAAAAATCAGGTGGAATTCGTCTTGAAAGAAGAGTATCAAAAGGCTTTTGAAAGCCTAAAAAATTACCTATTGAGTCTACCAATGTTGGTGTCACCAATCCCAGGACGACCAATGAAAGTGTATGTATCGGCTGAACAAGAATCGATAGTTAGAATGGTCGCATAAGAAAACCAATTTGGTAAAGAAATGGCAATTTACTATTTGAGTAGACGGTAAACAAAATGTGAATATTATTACTTCGCTATTGAAAAATTATGTCTTACTTTATATTTTACATGTACAAACTAATGGCTTATTTACGGCTTGTAATCGTTTATTTAATTTCTAAAGTAAATTTGGTTAACTACATATTTTCTCGCCCTATTTTACACCAAATGGTAGGCCTTTGAACTCTAGCATTGTCAGAATTCGAAATACAATACATATCCTAAAAGGCAGTTAAAAATCAGATTTTGGCTAATTTTCTGACTGATCATCTATGCCTTGGCACGCCTGAGGAGATTGAATGAGAAATCAATTTATTCGAATTAAAACCTTGGATTTTATATTTTGATGGATCGAAAACCTCTAAAGGTGTAGGGATAGGGATGACATTGTCAAATCCTTTAGGGATTTGTTACAAATTCGTGTTCACTTTGAATAGAATGTGTACCAATAATTAAGCCGAATATGAAGCATTAATTGTGGGCTTAGAGTTGATGATAGATATGGAAATAAAGAATGTGATTATTAGGGGCCAATTTTCAATTGGTAATTCACCAATTGATTGGTGATTTTAAGTGCAAAAGTGATTCCATTATAAGTCAATATGAAATTACCCAAGAATTGTTGGAAGAATTCGACCAAGTAGAGTTTCGATGTGTTACTAGGATATTTAATGACATGGCGAGCGAGTTGACCCAAATGGCCTCGGGTTATTCAAAGGCATTAACTTGGGGACCTACTTGTGAATATGGAGTAATATTGCCCATATTCCAAAGGAGGGCTAGAGGAATTGGAGTTCATTGCATACAAGATGGAAATGTAATAGATTAGAGGGTGGAGATTAAAAGGTTCCTCAAACAACCTAATGAAGAAAGTAGTAAGAAAATGAAATTGCGTTCATTGAATTACATGTTGATAGATGAAGATTTATTCAAGAAATGCTCAGATGGTATACTATTAAAATGTGCGAGTTTGCAAAAAGCCAGAATGATCATGACTGAAGTGCATGAAGAGATATGTGGAGCTCATCATGCTGGTCAAATAATGAGATGGTTGATTATTAGGAGTGGATATTTCTGGCCCAAAATGGGAGAATCACGTGTTTAATATGCAAAGGGTTGTTTAGCATGCCAAAAGCATGGTCCGATACAAAGAGCTCTAGCAAGGGAAATGGTGTATCAAACCCTGGCCGTTTAAGGGTTAGGCGATAGACCAGATATGGAAGATTTATCCCCCATCGTCCAAGCAACATACATTTGTAATAATTGCAACAGATTTCTCCACTAAATTGGTAGAAGAGGTATATTTAAAGGAGATTTCCCATAAAAGTGTCATTGATTTTATCGGTGACCATATCATTTATAGATTTGAGATTCCACAAACTTTGATGGTAGATCATGGAACTTCCCTGAATGGAGATCAAGTGAAGGAGTTCTTGAGCGAGTTTAGAGTTAAGTTAGCAAACTCCACACTGTATTACATTCAATCTAATGGACCGGCAGAATCTTCTAATAAGATTCTAAAAAATATCACAAGGAAAATGAAAATGAAAATGCCAAAAATTGGCACGAATGTATAAACAAAGCATTATGGGCATATAGGACGTCGCCTCGATCAAGCACTGAAGTTACTACTTTTCAACTTACTTACGGACAAGAGGCTATTTTGCATATGGAAATTAATGTGCAATCAATCAAAGTGTGTTTGTAACATAAGTTAAGTGATGGTGAGTAAGCCGAGTCATTAACCCAAAACCTATTGCAGTTGGACGAATTAAAGTTGGACATCCCATACAGATTACAAATTCAAAAACAAAGGATGGCTAAATTTTATAACAAAAAGGTTATAGCTAAATCTTTTAGCCTATGCGAATTGGTTTGAAAAACAATATTCCCTCTGGATAGCAAAGAACCAAAGTACGGCAAATAGTCGCCCAATTGGAAATAGTCATATAAAGTGAATAGTGTATTGGCTAACAGAGCCTGTCATTTGGAGGATTTAGATGGTACCAGTACATGAGATTCATTAATGTCAAATATTTAAAAAAGTATATTCCTCCCTTATGAAAATGTGAACTAATAAAAGCATAATTAAATAATTGTACTGAGCAATCAAAAGTAAATAAAACAAAAACGAAGTAGGTTCAAATAAATCTTTTTATTATTATCAAATACTTGTTACACATCATGAGATACAAAACACAAAATGCTCTATAAGCTACAATTGAGAGTAGGTGTCATCATTCTTCTATCAATCACAAAGAAAAGGGACGAGCTGGCCTTGATCACCTTCCTAAATGCATTGCTGCAATGACAGAAAAAGGCTGAAAAGTACTCGCAAGCCGCCTTCCTATTTGCATTGTTGCAATGGCAGACAAGGAGGCTGAGAAGCACTCTCAACAAGCTAAGTGGCCTGAAAGGCATTTATAAATTGCATTCCATCATTGAACTCCCTCTAGAGAATATAAATGGCCAAAAAACATTTCCTATATCTCTCATACCAAAAGTGATATCAAGGCAAATAGCGAAGTAGATGACATATCAAATGATCCATATCTATCGAAGGGAGAAATAATTGATCAGCTATATGAGATGCCATACAATGGCAAACAAGTTGGTTTTTGGAAGAAAAGAATGAAGATGAAGATGATAAGTGCGGAATACATATGTATTTATAGAGGTGTAAAGGTAAAATGACAGAATATGAACGGCCACATACATGCATAGTAACCGAAATTAAATGGCCTAAAGTCTTGAAAAAGAAGATTGGAATACGAAAGATTTTGCTCCGTGTAAATGTTCCATTAAGGGAAATGTACATGAGTTTTAGCATAAGATAATTAAATGCTTGGGGGATTGACGATTGAAGAAAGACGTCAATTAATATGCAAATAAATAAACTAGTCATTCATTAATGATAGTGGCTGCCTTTACATTCAAAATTAGTAATAGCAGGTAGTACGAAATTACAAAAAGAAAAATAAAGGCATCAAATATCTTAATTACAATTCACCCCAAGCCGAACGTATTTGTTCCCTAAGCCTTTCCCAATCCTTGGCCTGCTTAGAAGAAGTGGCAGTTAATTCGGTTGCAATATCGTCATCAACCTTTAGCTTTGTGTAACGCTCAACCAGAGACTTGGCTCGTTCAATTCCTTAGGAAGTATTGCCCTTTTTGGCAGCCATTCTAGCCCTACAGTCATCTATCTTTGCTTGAAATTCCTTCATATCTGCAGCCAAGTTTATCATCAAAGAGTCTTCAATCATAACTTCGAAAGAGATTTCGTTCAATTCAGCCTCGACTTTATCAATCTCCTGAAGTAAAGACTCTCTTTCAGATACTGCATGAAGATATTAAGGACTTCTGGCTTTCAATTCGATATTTTTGGCTAGCAAGGAGGTGATTTCAGAATGGATAATCTTCAACGTTGCCTTAAAATCAGAAGAAACGTTGAGCGACAGAAGTTTAAGTGTTTGCGCCAGTTTCACGCTTAAAAGCTCAAATTTATCCTATTATCTGGCAGTACAAGCCTTGCTAATATCCATGTCCATGAAAGAAACATACTCAAACATTGATTGCTTGAGAGTTTTCATGTTTTCCTCTGAGAAAGCAGAAGATGAAGCAGAAGATGACGGGTTGAAGAATGGCGAGATGTCTTTACTTGTCCCCAAGAAGTGAACAAGTCTTAGATGGAGTGTACAATGGCATCATCATCCTATAAGGAAAATTGCAAGCATTTAGTATTTTCACTACAGTAAACGAAGTGAAAATAAAAATGAAGCAAAAGGTTACCTCATCATCAACCTTGGGAAGTTCAGGCACATCACCAGTTGGCTCTACCACCTGTGGAGATTTTCCTTGGGCGAGTAGACTCTACTACAACGATCAAATCCATGGAAACCTCTGCAGAGTTCACGAAGCGATGAATCGAAAACCAATAGCACAAGTAAGGGAAAAAACATCAAAATATATATTACCTTCTGGTTCGACACTTGGGGGGTCAACGCCCTGGGAAGATGCCAGCTCTTCAACTAGCTGTGATGAAAACTCTGGGACTAAGGATTTCTCTTTAAGCAAAGTCCCTTCATCAGACAATTTGGATGAGCAGCTTCAACATGAGGTAATGATGCAGCAACTGCTAAGACTAAAGCCTTCAAGGGGGAAGCTGAACTCTTCTGGAAAATTCAGGTAAAGCATTAATACATGAAGGATGGTGTTTTATGGATAAACAAAGTCAATTACCTTTCTCCTAAGGAAGAGAGGAGTATCATCATCGTCATCACCCTGTAAAATTGGAGAAGCAAAAGCTGGCCGTTTACGGCTGGGGGCACCTTTGGTTATAGTAGCCTTGGTAGGTGAAGAAGCAGGTGAAAGAATAGGATGTTTAGCACGAGTTAGTGGTGATTGAGGAGAAGAAGTGGGATTCTTAGTAGACACAGGAGTGGCTAGAATAGGAGAATTAGAAGAAGTGTTTGGTCTATCCAGCAGGTGAAAGGCACGGTTGGCATCAGTTGTGAACCACCTGCATTTCACAAATGGCCAGAGTTGGTCAAAAAGGGGGATGCGTGACAGCAGTAGAGTTGAAAGGGGCTAAAGAGAAACCTTTGGCCAAAAGATTATTGGGGGCATCAATGGCTCGTGCCTCAGTTTTATTGATAGTACAGAAATGCTCTGTTAAGTTTCTAGAAAAATAAGGAAAAACATGCCATATTTGGCCAAAATTAAGTTGGCAAGCAAAAAATTGGGGACCATATATCTCAACCTCTGCCTTGTCATTTGTTCTTGTGACAATATCATGGAACAGTTCTCTCCCAACTAAAAATTGAACCCAAATGGGTAAAGAAGTGCTCATTTTAGCTAAAGTAGAAGGAGACCGTACATAAAGAGGGACTTGGTGAGGAGAAAAATGGAAAAAAGAAGGTGTTGAATTCAAATTATAAAAGAATGTAAAAACATCCCTGCTGGACATATTCACAAGGCTCAATTGACGAATGAATAGCCCATAGCAGCTAACTGTTGGAGGAGGAGATGGTGGAGCACCAAGTTATGGAAAATAGGCTTTCAACCATAATTGGGAAAGCCAAAAAGGCTCATTGCTAGTGAGAGACACATCACTCTTGAATTGGAATTGGAGAAAAGCCATGCCTCTATAAAAGGCGGCTAAAAAGAATGAATACAAATTCAATGACCTTCCACATGCCAATTAATGTGATAGAGGCAGATAACTCATAGAGGGTTTCAAGTTGGGGACACAAAGAACATATTTACAAAGCCAGACCTGAAGAAAAGTCACTCGCTCAGCATGAGTAGGCTCAATGTTTGAGGCAGTATAGAGGCCTTGCATGCCCAAGTAAGATTCAGTAAGCTTCTTGTCAAATTTAGGGGCGACACTGGAAATCAAAATACCAGGAAAGGTATCGCCTTAGGGTGGAAGATTTACTAGGGTTCCAATATCCTTTACAATAATGGACATTGGGTCAAGAGGGAAAACAAAAGTGTTGTACTCAGAAGATAAAAAACTCTGGGCGATTGGAAATAGTACTGGGTCATAAGTTGGGGGGATAAAGGGTAATTTCTAATAGGTCCAGAATCTTAGCACCATAAAAAATTGCTTTGGTGGAACAGTGATTCATCAAACGTACATGCCACCTACGAAAACTAGGATCAGTTTTTGGCCAAGTACGAATACCTTTCTCACGGATTGGCTTCAATAGATGGGAGTTCAGAAATGGAGGGTCTTTAGTGCAAGGGACTAGTTGACCCATCGCCGCTCGTCCGACCGCTTCAGTATCATTGAATGATGGACCTAGATAGAACTCATGAAGGTCTAGTAAGAAGGTTTTGGAAGTCCTCAAAACTGAAGGAATCATTAGAATGAGTTTGTGAAGTCGCTATTTGATGCAAAGTACAGACGTTGTGAATGGCTCTTGAGAAGCGTGTGAGGAAGTAAGACAATGAACCACTACCTTTACAGAATGCACGATGTAAAGATATGAAGGTAATGGTGCGACGAAGTGGCGTATCTTTTGGGTTTATATGGGTGTGTAACGTTACACCTTTTAAGGTTATGAAGGATAACCGCCAAATGGAAATGATAATTAAAATTCTCTACCTTTTTGACATACAAAAAGTCCCAAATTGAATAGTCTAAGTAATGAAGCCTAATTAGGAAACCTGGATGAAGAGCCAAATAGGACTGTTATGGAATGCAGTGGAGGCCCACGAACAAAGTACCATCATCACCCAACCTAGCAAGACGCCCAAGATCTGAGCGAATAGAGTATCTTGCTGTCGTCCAGAGCGATGATCTCATTCTCATCCAAATCTTTAAGTCGCCCAGAAGTTGAGCGAATATAAGGTATTATGGCTATCCAGTACAGCAGTTATTGAACAACCTTATTACACTCCCACGATCCAACAATCTCAGTTGTAGGCAGTTAAACGACAAGAATAATGGCAACAGTTAAAGACGATAGTTCCATGACAAGTCAGTCGTCATAAAGAAAGTGGGTAGTTATAGAGCATCAAACAGTTTTTCAAGAAGAAATTATCAAAGGAGTATAAAAGGAAAGGAAGACATAGAAGAAAAAGATCCCGAATTAAACATTCTCAACAGAGAATATGTAATTTAATTTCTTAGTTAACTTGAAAACATTTCTTCGTAGTACTCGTGTGTTTGCGCCCATTGGAGGCATGCTGTTTATTTCCAATTGTAATCTTCATCAATAAAACACCCTTTTTTGGGATTTTGTCTCAAGAGGTCTGTTCCTTAGACAATCGTTTGAACATTTCTTTTAATTGTTAGCGACAAATCGCGCGAAACAGAAAGTGACCACCATGGTTGGTTGGTTGATATCTTTGGGCTTGAGTAACATTTCTTTGTAGATCTTTTTTACAGTGAAAGGTCTATGATAGGTAAGAAATTCAAAATTGATGGTGAGGATTATCAATATTTTTAACCCCTCTACATATTTCATGGTTGTCGTCATCTTGGCTGATAAAAGAAATGAGTGATTAAATTAGGATTTAAAAATTCAAATTTTCCCTCGGATCGATACTTGATCAATTATTAGGAGTGTATAAAACATGGTACATACTTTGCCTCTTTTTGGTAGAGTTTTTTTGTGAATAGATGTGAAATCTGATTTTTTAAAGAATATGTAGTTAAAAAGTATAAAAAAATTATTGGTCCACGTGTAAAACTGCTTTCTTTAAATAATATATTATTTAAAATGAGTTAAAAAAAGTAAGTTTTAAAAAATGAAAACCAAACATGAACTTCATATTGTATGAGAAAAGCTATGAATAGTTTTAAGATTGTCACAATTCAATACTTCAATTATCTAGTCTCTTCTAGTCATGTCCTATTGGTATTCTGTGATGCAGATCAGTTAGAAAATAAGATTCTAAACCAATTGGAAAAGAGAAAAAATAAGAAGGATGTATGAAAACATGTGTAACTTTCAACTGATGTGTGAGATTTACCCAAGCAAGTACACTCAGGAGTTTTTTGCTTCTGCACATTTTTGTCAGGTCCAACATCATCACTCTCTTGGGGTCAAATTCGATCATTTATAGGTCCATTTTAGTAGTTTTCTATTTTGAGTTAGTTTAATGGTATTTTCATTATTTTAGCTACATTTTCATTTTTATTAAGATTTATCCACAGAAATAGGATTTCATTTTATTACGATTCATTTTAACTCTTTAAATATGTGTTAACGATTTGAAAAACTCTATAGGCATTTTAATTGATTAATAATATTTCAATTTTTCGTTAATTGGTGGATTCAATATTTTTCACGTCCATTCAAGCAAATTGTGAGAAACACTTGTCCGTGTGTTAGGAACAAGACCTTTTTATTACATTTCAACGAGTGAGTTTTCCTCCGATTTAAAAGGAGTTTAGGAGAAATTTTGCTTTGATATCAAAAGCAGAAAAGTCATCGCGAAAGTTCTCGAATCTATTAGACAATTATAGGAGGAGTTTTAGAGTCTGATTGCAGAACCAGAAAAAATTACCTCCCATGCGAAACATTAAGCGCCACATTGATTTTTTCCTTCGGATCACATCAAGGAGAGTATCAGTTCGTGTGCAGTACTAGCCTTACTAGTACCAAAAAAAGATGGTCCATGGTAGATGTGTGTTGATAGTTGGGCTCTCAAAAATAACACTGTGCAGTACTAGTTCTCTTTACCTGGACTGGATGATATGTTGGATTAGTTGTGCTTTTCAAAATTAATTTGAAGAAGAGTTATTATTAGGATCGAGCTAGGTAATTAGTGAAAAAACATCTTCAAAAATAAAAGAGGGCATGTATGAGAGGCTAGTTATGCCTTTCGACCTTTGTAATGCATCGAGTTCTTTCATGCAGCTAATGAACCAGGTTTTGAAACCTTTTCTGGGTAGATTAGTTGTCATTTATTTCGACGATATTTTGATTTATAAACACAATGAAGTTGATAATGAAGAGCACTTGAGAAAACAATTGGAAGTGTTGCACGATAATGAGTTATTCATCAATTTGAAGAAGTGTAGTTTTATGACGAATAGAGTTCTATTTTTGGAGTATGTTGTAAGTTCTAAAGTGACATATGTTGATGAGCAAAAAATTCAGGCAATTAGAGGTTGGCTAACACTAAGTTCCCTTATTGAAGTATGAAGTTCCATGGACTTGCTACTTTCTATAGGCTTATTCGCAATTTCCATGGTCTTAATCCTACAATGAACTGCTTGAAGAAGAACATGGAGAAGTTTGAATGGACTGAATTTGTTGCTAAGAGTTTCGAGTGGAGGCAGAAGATATTAACTTCTGCTCCCATTTGCCATGACTAGATTTTGAGAAAAAAATTGAGATTGAATGTGATGGTTATAGGACTGGAATTGGAGGCATGCTTTCTAAAAAGGCAAACCAGTAGCATATTTTCATGAAAAGTTCAATTAGGCCAGACAGAAGTGGTTAACCAGTGAAGAGTTGTATTAAAAAGGATATTAGGCCTAACTCAACCTAACAAAACCGGCTTGTTAGGGGATGATTGCCCTTAGCTTATTAAGTGGATCGTGTAAATATCACCAGTCATTGTGGGACTCTAATACGCCCTCTCACGCACAGCGTGGACCATGCCAAACAATTGTGACTAAATCGATATTGGGTGCACCCAACATTACAAAACTAGGCTTGCTTTGACACCATATTAAAATAAGGAAGGAAACCAAATTGAAAGCTTTTGTACTGCAGGGAAGAAAATGATAGATTCAACATGATGATTTCATGTTGAAGATTGGAATAGAATCCAATGAAATACAATGAATACAACTTACTCTATTTATGGACTAAAAAACTAACTAACTAACTAACTACATAGAAGTCTCTAGAATGAAGAGCTGAGCTGGATATTCTAACATACACCCCTCAAGATGGACTATGGAGATCAACAATAGTCCATCTTGAAGATTAAATTGTGGATTGTAGAATAGAATCAGGCATAATTCCATTTTCTAGCATGTGTTTGTACAATGACATGGCATCCACAAGCCTTCCAACTTTGCAGTAACTACGAATAAGAATTGTATATGCTTCTATATCGGGCATATGTCCCATGTGTAGAGCATTATGAAAAATAGAATATGCTTCCTCCATCAACCATCGTTTGTAGAGACCATCAATCAGGATGCTGTAGCTCACAATAGTGGAAGACAGTCTCCTATGAAGCATCTCCTGGATCTCAAAAGCATTTCTAATATTACAGGTTTTGAAGTAGATATCAATCAAAGAACTGTACGTGACCACATTTAGAAATAAGCTGCTGTTAAGAGGTGAGCCAACCACCAATTCCAGAACAAGGCTGGATCTGAAACAAAAGTTATCTTCTGTTTTGGCATGAATTAAAAACCATGAATTAACATCCATAAAGGAGAAGAACATAGAAAATGGAATCGGAATAAATTCCATGAAAACATCTATAGTAATTGATCTGCTCCAGGAGGCAAGAAAATGAACTAGATCCATCTTCAATGGCGGAACAACTCATTGATGAGGAAGAATTGAACAAATTAACTTCTGTCAATTGCTGTGAAATTAGGTGCCCGAAAATGGAGAAATCAAAGCTTGGCAACCATCTTGTGTCACTGAGTAGTGAAGATGGATATAGGAACAATTCAGTAACTAGTGTTGGTGGAATGTTTACATTTGGTAACTTGTTTCCAGGGAGTTTCTATCTTCGACCTTTATTGAAGGAATATGCTCTCTCTCCTTCCGCACAGGCAATTAAACTTGGCTCTGATATCATATTAGAAATGATATTGGGTCTAACTCAACCTAACAAAATCGTCTTGTTAAGGGAGGATTGTCCTTACCTTATTAAGTGGATCGTGTAAATATCACTAGCCAATGTGGGACTCTAATAGTTTTTTGTAGTATTTCGAGCATTTAATAATTGGGAAGATTATCTGTTGCCATGAGAATTCGTGATCTATTCGAACCGTAGTCTTTAGTACGCTTTAAAAGTTAAAGAGATTTGAAGAATAAGATGAATGTTTGATGGACTGCATATTTTTAGCCCTTTAATTATGTGATAAAACACAAGTTTGGGACCACTAATCGAGATGATGATGCTTTGAGCAAGAGAGCTGCTTTGTTGATTACTATAAGTAATGAGTAGTTAGGTTAGAGTTCCTACAAGAACTTTATGAAGGATATGAAGACTTTGGGTCATTGTGAAGAAGCATTTAGCGATGCAACCGATAGGTGATGTTTTAGCGCATGAACGGTTTTTGTTTAAAGGTAATCGATTATGTATCCCGCATACATCCTTGCTTGAAAAGTTAATAGTGAGTTGCTGAGGGTTGAGGGGTCATTTAGGCTGAGACAAGACGATCATCAGCCTCGAAAGTATTACTATTAGCCATAGCTAAAGAGGGGTGCCAACAAATTTGTGAAGAAGTGTTCAGTTTGTCAAACATAGAAGGGACACGTGTGAAACGCTGCGTTATATATGCCTTTGCCTATTCCAAAGCAGCATTGGGAGGATATTTTTTCATGGACCCTGTGCTGGGACTGCCTAGTACATAATGAGGTCCAAATTCTATTCTTGTTGCGGTAGATATGTTCTTTGAAATGGTACATTTTATTCTTTGTCGTAACACTAGCAATAAACCACATGTGGCAAAGTTGTATTTTCAAGAGATTGTCAAGATACATGGGTCCCTCGATCTTTAAATTCTAATCGGGATTCGAAGTTCTTAGCTTATTTTTGGTAGACTTTGTGAAAGAAGTTTGGGACAGAATTATGAATTAATATCACTGCACATCTCAAATCGATGGTCAAACCAAAGTGGTTGGCAAAAACTTAAGAAATCTGCTAAGGTGTATCTTTTATGAGAAGAAGAAACATTGGTAACTTATATTGGCGCCAAGGTTCTAAAATGTGTAATGAGTGGTAATATGTTTCGATCGAGTATCAAGCATTACAAGAATATATGTGCTTATATGAAGCAAATACGCAATTATGCACTTTTCAATTATTTATATTATTTTAAATATTGTAAACTAATAAATAATAAAAATAATCCATTCTTTAAATTTTATATGTATTCTTCAATATATATATAAAGAGTCACAATCTCCTAAACACTCGTGGTTAGCTTATGCTAATGTTAAGCACCGTGTAACATGACACAATACAATAAGTGGGTGAGATAATGGTTGGTTTTAAAACTAATTATACCACTTATTGTAGTGTCTCACCTAAACAAGGTGCTTAGCATAAATTAAGTAGATGTGCTTAGGAGATCAACAAAAACATAATATTCAATATTATAATTATTTGATAATCAATTCTTACAATTAGATTAGACACAAATATCAACTTAAATATTTTTAAAATATTTTATAACTCTTTGTCGGATTTCAATTCAAACTCCTCATCATTTAAATCATCTTTCCTGTCATCCGATGTAAAATAATCTTCATCTAGATTCCTTATTTCAACTTGAAAATTGTAGATGGTAGGATATTATTATTAACTTCCTCCTCATCATCACAACCATCAATAATTCAAAATTGTTCATTATTAGCATCACTTTCTAGTAAAACTAGAGAAAGATCGAAGAATATGGATGCTTGGACTCGGAGTAGATAGTTTGCAACTCTACGAAAAATTTGTTATGATGTCTCCTCCCACATCACATTTAAAAGGTGGCTGGACTGACGTCAATGAAATAACAACCAAATTTTTAAGTGATTAAATTATAATAAAATAAAAAACGAGGAATTTTGGTTGAAGTGAGTGACTAGCAACTACTTTAATTATTAAGAGTGCAGTTGAAAATGCTTTGATTTATTCTGTCGGAAAGGTGTCATATTTGTCTGATGTACCTGAATTATTAAGAGAGTGGAAAATGCTGAGCAGTTGCTAACTGGCCATTGCATCAACTGTGATAAAGCAAGCACAAAGCAATTGGAAATATCAATTCTTTAACGTAATGGAAGACCAACACCCTTCAGCAAATAACACCAGAGATATCGAATGTAAAATTCCAATTACAGAAGATGAAGGTGAAGATCATCCTCAGTATTTCGATGGTCGCCGAATACTTAAAGTGCCCCAATATATGCGATTCAAGAAACACGACGAAGAGGATTACTACACTCCTAAGATGGTTTCCTTTGGCCCTTATTACCATGGCTGGCCAGAACTTGGCATGGCAGAGGAATTCAAGGACAAAGTCCTTACAATGTTTGTTTCAAGCAGTGGCAAAGACAAGCAATTATTCTACTACCAGATCTTAAAAGTTATTGACCAAATTAGAAATTGTTACATTGGGGTTTCCAAAGATGCATATGATGATGGAGCACTAGCAAAAATGATTCTTCTAGATGCAACTTTCACTATATATCTTATGATGATTTCCTTGGGAGATGAAGAAAAATATTTCCACTTCTGTCAACATCTTGGAATGGCTGCAATGTCATTAGTATCTCGTGATATGTATTTACTGGAGAATCAAATTCCACTCTGGGTTATTAAGCTCTTGATTAATTTAATATATGGAGAAGGATCCATGTTACTTTGTAATTTTTTAAGTTCCATGATTTTGGAAAATACCAGGCTAACAAGAATTCCTGGAGAAGATAATAAGCAACCACTTCACCTTCTAGATGCTTATCATCGACTACTTGTTGAAGAATTGGATAAAGCAGGAGAAATTCGTGTCCATCCTGTTAACAAATGTCAATGGCGGCCGTGGAAGAAAGAGAATCGAAAGGAATTTGGGAAATTCAATCGTCAATCTCGTTCTGTCTCGGATCTCAAAGCAAAAGGCATCCATTTCAAACCTAGTTCATATTGTTTGAAGAATATTAGGTTCAAATCATACACATTTTATGGGCAAGTTCAACTCCCTGTTTGGCTTTTCACTGACAATTCCAAGCTTTTCTTTATAAACATGATTGCATATGAAGCATCTCCAGAAAGCAACACTGGTATTCCTGTAATATGTTATATTAATTTCTTGAAATCGCTCATTGTTAAATCTGAAGATGTGAAGGAACTTCGAGAAAAGAAGATACTCTTCAGCAGCCTCGACAGTGATGAACAAGTTGTTGAAGTAATCAAAGAAATTGATACTTACGGACTTGACGATTACTATATTTTTGATGATGTGAAGATGAGAATTGAGGAGCACTGCAGCAGCAAGGCAAAAACATGGATTGCTGAACTAATTCACACTTATTTTCGCAATCCGTGGACTTTTATTGCCTTACTCGCTGCCACTTTTCTTCTTTGCTTAACTTTTATCCAGACCTATTACACAATGAATCCTAAGTAAAAGGTGTGTGGCAAATTCCATTCTTCAAGTTTTAGTTGAGATGTGTTTTGACTCTTCTAAACAATAAAGGTTTGATGCTTTTGTATTCATTGTATTAATCTATGTTTGTATTATTGGAATTCAAATCTTTAAAAGTAGTATTATAACAAATATTTATCAGATGACAGATTGAAAACAATGTTTGTAAGTTTTTGAATTCATATTTGAATGCTAAGAATCTGTGAGGAAAATTATGCCTTCAAGATGTTAGCTTAATTGCATTGTCCTGAAGATTTCATTTACAAGAAAGAAAAGTAAGAGAGAGGTGGGCAAATTATTGTTTCTGATCAATTAACTATACATGATAGTTAATATTGGTTGTTCAAGATGAGTTGAAAGAAACATCATCTTAAATCAGAGCAGGCACATGTCCCGACTGAGATGAAAAAAATATATCTAGTCTACACGTGAGGGGTCATGATAGAAGACATTCTTAATCTAAAGCGAAAAGAACAAGATGAAAGATTGCATTAATTAAGAAATTTCATGCTTTCAAATAGGTAATAATAATAAACTTACACAGAACATATCATATAACACGATAAAGAAAATATATCTGTTAGGTAAATTGTTGTCAAACGACCTCCCTGGACGATGATATAAGTATTGTGTATTTTCAGTCGGCACCGACCAAATGACTGAACGAACATCGACAGCACAATTTGGTAAACCAACCACATAATCACTTGGACCATTTGAAGCAACATAATTAAACTAGTGTTGCTCACGGCCCAACTCAAGACATGGATGGCTCTTTCGGTTTGATAGCCCACTAACCTATTCCTTATTAGGCCCTAATCTTTATGACCTAAGGCCCATACCTAATTCTACCATATATTTACGTGCCCATTACTGTGCTTTAGTGAGAATATAATTTAGCCTTTTATTTGAGAAGAAATAGTGGCGGTCTCTTGGCTCCTGCTTTGTGCTCTCTGCCTCCTGCTTCGTGCTTTCACTGTGCTATTGCTTCTCACTTTCCTACAGCTTTAGTGGCTGTTTTAGGTGGCTATTATAACCTCAATTCTTAGTCCCTATTCATGGGCAGATCTTGAGCAACCGGTCGAGAAACTCTGAGTTGATTTGGGATTGGGTTTTCATATTGTGGTATCATTGAGCATACTGAGCCCGAATCTTGGTGCATAGTTGGCTGTATTTTCTTCACATCTGGTATCAGAACCATATTTGGTAGTGTTCTAAAGTGCATAATGCGTTGCAATGAGTCGAGGTCGAGAATCAAGAATCACAACTTTAAGCGTGTCAATGCGGAGAATAGTCGTCATAATGCTTTTCGTACTTTTAATATAATAAATAGATTTTTATATTAAAAATAATAATTTTTTATATCATATCGAAAAAAAAAATTTTGGGGCGTCTCAATGCTCGCCTAGGCACGCATAGGCTCTCCTGATGCACGCCTATGCGCGCATTGTTCCGCATTGAGACGCCTAGGCGGCGCATTTGGGCGCGTTTTCGAACACTGATATTTGATGTCAATCCAGGCGAGATCAACGAAGGAGGAAGATTCCCAAATCGCGCAGACACAACTCGTTCGAGAAAATCGAGGCTGTTTTCTCTGATTCCGGTAAGCCCTTGGCCTGTTGGAAAATCTGACCATAGACCCACTCCCTATAGACCAAGGCGCACCTGGTGGTGGTGCACGTGCCCTTCGACGGCGGTGCATAGCAGGGTGTTCCGGCCAAATTTTTTTGAGCAGTTTGTTTATTTTACTCTCCTGAACATAATGATAGTGTTATTTTAGTGTTTCAGGATTTGCAGGGAATTTTGGACAATTCTGCCCTTTTGGTGACTAATACAGATTCGGGGCTGTAACTGCACAACACATTTACTGAATTACCTTAGACCATAAATTGCGGCCTAAACCAGTAAATTCAAAACTCTCGTAAATTACGGACTCAGACATGTCCGCTCTGGTAAATTGGCTGATCCTCTTTTAATTTCAACACTATTGTGTTATCGTGTGGGGTGACAATAGGATTGGGATTACCGTGTGGGGTAACCATTGCTTGTGCTAGAAATAGAAAATAATTGCTCTGTTGCTATGAGATTGAAATTTGTTCTTTTGATTAAATGCAGCATATTATCGTTTGTGATATATTGTAAGTGAAATTGTTTTGTTGTTATCTCTCGATTGCATTGATAAGTTGCTAGAATACCTAGACTTTACCCGTTTGAAAATTTCCTTGATCTAAGATCGTGAATCTTACAAAACTTTGGGAAGTTAAAACGGTGTATAACCTATGTCTGTTTTTTGTGGCTTAATTGTGACTTTGTATTTCTTGTTTTGAAAATGACAACGCGTAATTTTGATTTGGGAACTTTTAATGGAAAATGTAATTTTTCAATTTGGCAACAAAAAATGGAGGTATTTTGGTCCAACAAAAGGTTTCAAAAGTCATTAATGGCAATTTTCTTGCTGATTTTTCAAAAGAACAAAAAGAAGAGGCTAATGAGCTTGCTTATACCTCTATCATTTTACACTTGGCTGACGTAGTTTTGCAAAAAGTGGGTAAACTGAAAATCACTGAAGAACTTTGGAAAAAATTGGAAAATCTATATTTGCTTCAATCTACTCCAAACAAGCTTTACTTATTTCAGCGTTTTTTTAGTTTCAAAATGAATTTTTCAAAAGATCTAGATGACGATTTAGATGTGTTTAATAATCTTGTTCAAAATATTGTTAACTATGAAGAGTCGGTATCTGAAACTTACAAGGCTATTATTTTGTTGAATACTATACCTTACAAGACTAGATTTTGATGTGCGATTAGGCCTTTTAGATTCCTTGGATTAAATCATGGAAATATTCATTTTCAAGACCCGAGTTTTACCCCCTTGTTTTTTCCTTGCTATTTTCATGGGGTTTTAGATGAAAGATTTGGACTTTTCTTCAAGGACCATTGTATTAGCTATGTTAATTACGTTTTCCTAGGTGGATTAATGCCGTTTATTCCACCCTGACAATTTATGGTGATACATCGGATTATTGGGTATTTTTATCAAGTGACCAAGTAGTCAAAACTTCAATGATTAATGGAGTAATAAAAATGCTTTAAACAATTTGAAATTCTTACACGTGAAATTTTCAATTGGCGAAATGTCTCTTTTAGAAGTCATTGTTTCTTTTGTTAAAATGGCTATTATATATACTCTTTATTAAAATAAAAGTAATTGTTAAAGAGACACAAAACTACATGTGCTACACAAAATAAAAGCTTGAGATCGAGAATTTTCGAATTACAAGTTGAGAACCTACTCACTACATAAGTGTTGGGATCTATAATGTAGTTTTCTTATGTAAAAACAAAATTAAAAAAATACTGTAAATATTATATTTATTAGTGAATGAAAATGATACATTTGCAGCCCTAGTTATTATTGTCATTGTATACATAATTCTTCCCTATAAATATGGACTTTGGTTCTTAATAATACACACAAGTCTATTGCTTTCTTTATTTTTTTTCTCTCTAATTTATAATACGTTATTAGTTAGATTCTATCAAAATCAAAGTGAGTTAGTTAGAAGATAATAATTTTTAAAAAATATAATAAGGTGTAATGTATACCAAAATTAATTTGGTGATATGTGAATTTTTTATGAGTAAATTACCTAGAAACCTACATTTAAAGATTGGTTTTCATAAATAAGGTGAATTAGTTTTAAATTCATAAATCAGGTGTTAATTAATATTTAATAATTTAATTAATACATATTTATTATAACAAAACCATCCACCCACCCTTCAAATTTCAATTCCACCCGGCACCCCCAAATTCATTTCTCTTCCTTCTCTCTCTCTCTCTCTCTCTCTCAACCCCGCTCTCTTGACGACTCACCACTGCCAGAGGCACCACGAGACAATCGACGAGTGTTGGAATCACGACGCCGCTGCAGTGACGTTGACCTGTGAGAGCGATGCTGACCACCACCGAGCGCTATCAATTGATCTGCAGTGTTGCCTTGTGTTCGAATGGAGAACGCCGTCATGGCGAGGGCAGGCTGCGGCGACGACGTCGCTGAGGTGGCGTGAACACCGCTGCACTATGCAGCGGTCACTGTACCGAGTGCGTAGCGGCGATGATTCGCTGCGCACAGAGTGAGCGTCGTTCCGCAATTTGGGAAAAATCTAGTGGGGTACGATCTGGGGAGAATCTGGTGGTTTTAGAGTGGCGCCAGTTGCAGTTGACGCACCAGCAACAGCAGCAAGAGTTGCAGACGGCGACGCTGAAGACGGAGTATTTGACCCATGCTGAGGCGGGGAACCGAAGTGAGCCTGATGTGTAGTGGGTGCTGTGCGGTGGTGTGGGTGTTCTGGTGGTAACTGGTGGTGTTTGTAGTGGGTATTGTGTGTGGTGTGGTGGTGACAGTGGTGTGTGCGGTGTGGTGTGGGGGTTGTGAGAATCTGTAAATTTGTGGTGTGGTGTGGCGTGGTGTGGTGGTGGTTATGGTGGTGAGTTGGTGGCTTGGGGGAAGCAGATTGATTTGTATTTGCAGTTGTAGTTGCCAATTGGTTTGGCAAATTTGAATAGTCTGTATAAAGGAGAAAACATATTGCAACAAGTGAAATTATAATGTTTGAAGGAGATGTTTTTTACTTTTTCAATTGGCTGCCTGTGTTCTTCTTCTTGTTCCCTTTTTCCTTTTTTTTACAGTTTAGTAATTGCTTCCTCGTCTATTAATTAACCTTTATGAACTAAAAACTAAGTGCTTGAATCCCACAAACAGCTATTCTGTGTTAATTGTGATCAATTTTGTGTCCTTTTGTGACTGTTTGTGACCGATTGTGCCCTTTTGTGACTGATTGTGACTGACCAATTGTGACTCGTTGTGACCGATTGTGTCCTTTTGTGACCGATTGTGACTGACCAATTGTGACTCATTGTGATCGATTGTGCCCTTTTGTGGCCGATTGTGACCATTTGTGACTGATTAATTGTGACTCGTTGAGACCGATTGTGACCAATCCATGGGTTGGGGGGTGTGATTTTCAATTTTCTGAAAATTTTGAAATCGCCGGAACGGTCGCCGGAGCAGTGGCCGGACCGTCGCCGGAGCAGTGGCCTGACCCGTGCCGGAGATGGAGGGAAGTGGTGTAGTGAGGAGATGGGGTGGGTGAGGTGTCATGGGGTGGTGTAAATAATTAATATATATTATATTATAATTTAATATTTAATATATTATAATTTAATATTAATAAATTTATTTAGCACCTGATTTTTTAAATATTTTAAGAAGTTTGTTATTTATGAAATGTGAACTTTAAAAATAGAAACTATGTATTGTTCCCATTTTTTATATACACAGGGGTGGACCCATTAAGGGACCCTTAATTTTTTGTCTAGAAAAAAGCCCACCCAACTACCCAAGCCCAAGTCTGTTACCATTTAGTAAAAATGGCCCACATTGCAATGAACAAACCCTGAGAATTGAAAAGCCGAAAGCATAATCCATTGAATTGAATCGCTTCCCCTGCGAAATGCAAACTGAATCCTTTCTGGGCAAGTTCTTTAAATAGGTAAAAATGTATATCTGGGTTTTTGTTAGAAATTCTTGTTGGTGTTCTTTTCTTATTTAATTTTATGAATGGTTATGTACTTTTTGGATGTGCTTTCAGGTTTAATTTGCTTACTTCTTGATTAACTGTTGATCTATCAAGAATTTGAGAGAGATTAGAATTGTTGAAGTCATAATACATCTTTAAAAATGTGAAGACAGGTAAAATTATATTCTTGGATTTTAAAATTTTCTTGTGGTTAGTTTTGACACCTGTCCAAAAGTTTGAATTTATGGAATGTATGGCTGTGCATCTATGTGTCTATTGATATTCACACCTTGTTATCTTTTAAGTTTAATTTTCCAACTCTATGAAGCATCTGAGTGAAATAAAATTAGATGTAGAATTGGTGAGGCAAACTGGTTCACATGTTGAGAACGAAGCACATAGATTTCATAATTTAACGGAATGGCTTGTGGAAGTATTAGTCATCTGTAACTTGTTCAATGGTGCAACAATAAGTGGAGAAAATGTGGCAACAATAAGTGGAGCCTCTGTCTTTTGGCATTTCCGTGCATCAGTACTTGCTTTATTTGATTTGTAGGAAGATATGTTGAGATATTTTAAACGAATATCTCAAACATCTATTGAAGAAAGTGTTGAGGCAAAGAAACAATGTGTTGATGAAATTTTTATTGAAGAAAATGTCGAGGCAAAGGAAGCAAGTGTTGAGGATACCACTGTTGGAGAAAATGATGAAGCAGAGGAAGTAAGTATTTATGAAACTAATTGCCAAGAAAATGATGAGGTAAAGAAAGCAAGTATTGAGCTTATTGATATTGCACAACTTTTCATGGATCCCCGATTAAGAACTCAAATAATGGATTACAATGTTAATCTTCAAGATCAAATAAGAAGAGCATACTTATAGAGAGGTCCGTGTCAGCCTCGGAGTCATGTGTTTCCACGTAAAAAATCAAGGCGATTCATTTCTACTTGTTTCAATAAATATGGTGATTGGTTAGAATATAGTATTAGTAAGAATGCTGCATTTTGTTTATATTGTTATCTTTTCGGACCAAACAATGGGGAACAAGGAGGTGGTGATGCTTTTGTGAAAGAAGGGTTCCATAATTTTAAAAAGAAGGATATACTTAGAGTTCATATTGGAGATGTCCATAGTGTACACAATCAAACCCGAAACAACGGTGAAGCTTGCTGAATCAAGAGCAACATATTGCTATAGTTTTCTTCAAGCAGTCAAAACAAGCACGAAGTGTATATAGAATTCGTTTGAATGCATCAATTGATTGTGTTCGAATTCTTTTACGTCAAAGACAAGCTTTTTGTGGTCATGATGAGTGTGAAGAATCAAATAATCAAGGTAACTTTCTTGAACAGTTGAAGTTTCTAGCTGATCATAATGAAGGGATTAAGCCTGTCACTTTGAAAAATGCTCCAAAAAATACAAACTAACATCACCAAAAATTGAGAAGGATATTGTAAGTGCTGTAGTTGTTGAAACGATTGATGTTATCATCAAAGATATTGATGATGCATTCTTTTCAATTTTAGTTAATGAATCTCAAGATATCTCAGTAAAAGAGCAAATGTCTATCATTTTATGTTATGTGGATAAGACGGGACATATGGTTGAACGTTTTATTGGGATTGAACATGTCTACAGTTCTATCACTTAAAGTGGCTATAGATAAATTATTTTCAAGATATGGGTTGAGTGTATCTAGATTGCGAGGTCAAGGTTATGATAGGGTGAGTAATATGCAAGATGAATTCAATGGTCTCAAAATACTTATTTTGAAAGAGAACCCAAGTGCCTTTTATATTCATTGTTTTGCTCATCAACTTCAATTAACTCTTATAGTCATAGTAAATAAGTACAAGAATGTCCAGTCACTCTTTAATTTGGTTTCTAGCATGGTGAATATTGTTGGAGCTTCTTCTAAACGTTGTGATATTCTTCGAAAGAAACAAGAAGCCATAATTTCTGAAGCATTCATTAATGGTGAGATTTGAAGTAGACGGGGTCATAATCAACAAAGTACTATTGCGCATTTTGGTGAGACACGTTGGGGATCGCATTATCGTACTTTGATAAGTTTGATTTTGATGTTCTCACCTATAATTGATGTCATTGAGATGATTTCGGTTGATGGATCAACACGTGAACAAAGATGTGAGGCTGATAATTTATTGGACTCAATACAGTCTTTTGAGTTTGTGTTTAATCTGCATCTCATAAGTACAATCTTAGGGATTTCAAATGAATTGTCTAAGGCATTATAAAGAAAAGATTGGGATAATATAAATGCCATGAGTTTACAGTATGCAAACAGAGACTCCAAGAGATGAGGGACAATGAGTGAGATTGTTTTTTGGATGAAGTCATTTCTTTTTATCAAAAGCATAATATTGATGTTCCTGATATGGATAGTGTATTTGTACGCCCAGGACACTCACGACATAATAATGAAGAAATGACAATTTCATCACTTCCGTATAGATTTATATTATTTTGTTATTGATATGAAACTTCAAGAATTGAATGATCGTTTTTTCTGAGGTAAGTATAGAGTTACTTCTTTGTTTAGCATGTTTATGCCCCGATGATTCATTTTCTGCTTTTGACAAAGATAAATTAATATGTCTTGCTAAGTATTATCCTAAAGATTTTTCAAAAGTACAGCTCATGGCACTTGATGATCAGCTTGAAAACTATATTGTTAATCATGGCACTTGAATTAATATGTTTGTCGTTGCACCTGAAGTAGAACAACACTATAATTAATATTTTGAAAAATATTACAATATAAAATATAATGTGCTCTCGAAGTAACACATGTTTAGAAGAATGTATCATTTTAATTTAGTGTTTATCACTGAATATATCACCCATGTCATGTGACACTAACTACTTGATTTGTTATTATGTGATTATACAATGTTTTATCATATTCTTCAAAATTAATTGTATTTTCTTTTACTTTATTGTGTAGTTATTCAAATGGTAAACATCACAAAACTTGAGTTTGTTGCATTCGACATACCTGGGAAAAATTATCTCTCATGTGTCATCGATGCTGAAGTTCACCTTGTCTCAAAGAGTTTGGGAGAAACAATAAAAGAAGAAATCAAAGAATTCTTGTAGATCGTGCAAAAGCACTTATTTTCATTTGTCACCGTCTTCATAATGGATTGAAAATCGAATACCTTACTTTGAAGGATCCACAGGTTCTTAGGAAAAAAATTGACTGAAAGATTTGATCACCTGAAGATTGTAGTCTTCTCCAAAGCCCGCTATGAATGAATATATCTTTGTTTGTAAGATTTCAAAACTGTCAGTGAGTACAATTCTAAAATGTTTAGGTTATGTTCAAAATTGATCTTATGTGGAGAGAAAAATTAATGACTAAGATATGTCGCAGAAACTTTTTTTCACCTTTCATGCCTCGAACCTACTGTAGTAATATCGTGGGCGTGGTTTCAAAAAGTAATCAGAACTCATATCTTGCCTACTTAGAGCTAAAAAAAATAATGAATTGTAATGAAAAATCATGGGTTACGTCCAACTAATTCTGCTACATTGCCTTGAGCAAATGATATTGCATTGTTTGAAACAAATGCAATATCAAGACAAGGGCATGGACATAAACGCGAATGTAGGAGAAACCATAAACAAAATAATCGACAAAATTATCAATTTCAAATGGCACAAAGCAAAAGTAGTATATCCCAAAAAAAAAAAAAGTACGAAAAAAGTTGTTTTAGATGTGAATGAAAAGGCATTGTGCACATACTTGTCGCACGGTGAAATATATCGTGGATCTCTAGCAAACTTGAATCAAGGGGAAAAAAATTGAAAACAAATTTTTGCTGATTATTATGGTCCAAATGATGTGACTCACTTCAACGTCTTTTGTTGACCCAGATGACATTACTGATCATTTGATCAGAGCCACCAACTTTAATAATATTGATAATATTAATTAGTTTATTTTTCAGTATCTTAGTTGTTATTTTTGATTTAAAGGTTGGTCTAAAGTATCTTTTTCTTATTTTCCTTTAAGTTTGAAGCATTACGTTGTTAAACTATTTTTAGTTGATTAAAGTATTTCTTAACTCCTTTAGATTATAAAACTAAGTTTTTCAAAATATTTATTTTGTCATAAATTCAGGATGAATTGCCAAAATATCTATCTAGTTTATAGGACAACTATCCATAATATTTTTCTAGACAAACTTAACATTAGAAGAAAATAATATTAATATGATATCAGGTATATCGAATATCGTTGAAGGCTCCACAAGAACTTATATTATTTTATTAAATAATACAAAATTATATATTGACAATGCATTTTATTCTAGCAAATACCAAAGAAATTTGTTTAGTTTTAAAGACTTCCTTTGCAATGGATATCATATTAAGACAATGTAAGAAAATAATATAAAATATATTTGTATAACTTCTTTTATATCTGGTTTGAAGCAAATAAAAGGAAAACTCTCGACTCTCCCTTCTACCGTGTACTATACATTCATATAATGATTGAATTAAATATTATCATGAAGTTTGTTGACCCATTTTTTTTTCTAATTTTTCACGACCATTTAGACCATCATTGGATCAACAACGATGCGAAACGAGGATTTGAATAAATATTAACTTCAATCCAATAAGTTTCTATCTGAAGATTATTCTCTTTATTGAGTTAATCATCAAACATCACTAGCTAATGTTAGAACTAAATCCATATATTGCAAGCAACCTTAAGAAAGCGTTTAGTCCCCCATGCTGGGGTGGTCCCCCATGACTCACTCAAGTGAAGAGAGAAAATGGGGTAGGTAGCTCTGAAGGTAGGATAACAAGAGGCGACTTATGGATTTGATTCACGGGACCCTAGCGAGTGAAGTGCGTAAGCCCTCGTGTAAGGGCGAGCACTAAATTCAAAAGGCGAATGAGCAGAGTGTGGAGCCTCTGTCTGTTCCAGTCCCGCCAGACAAGTGAGTGGTCAGATTAGAGCAAGGCGACCAGAGGCGATCGGCTGTGAGCTCGAGAATGCTACTGCATATTGGGTTGGGCGGTACCAAAGCAAGGAGGGATCAATTACAGTCCCATTACCAGTCAGAAAGGTATTGATGCATTTCCTATCTCTAGTCTTTCAGTGGTAATGGATAGACTCTTTAAGCCAGTCCCTTAAGACTAGTGTTGAGGTGATCGTAGGACTGTGTCAACCAAGGTTGCTTGCAAAAGTCAAATGACTATGATTTAGGAGTAGGAGTCAGACCTAACTTGCTCTCGCTTTCTACGGCAATCAAGCAATGAGTAAGGAAGAAGATATAGTCAAGGGGAACAAAAAAGAGAGAGATCAGCATTCTTTTTTGAGTTCTTCCCTCAACAAGTGCTAGCGCATAGCGCGATGCTAGGATTTGATTTTGCTTCCTGCAAAGGAAAGAGAACCTTAACTGTCTCGTCTCCTATTAAGACCTAACCTAGCCACCGCCTTCTGTTATCTTCCCTTTTAGTATCCGGGTAAGAAAGAAGAAGCAGAAGAGAAAGCCCTTGGTCCGAGAAAGAAGGCTTCTTCAAATCAACTACCCGGGAATGAAGGTAGGGCAGAGGCATTCAAAGAAGCTGTTTTTTCAGACGCAAAAAACAGAAGATAGCACTGGAGAATCGGCCACCCTAGAAGATGGGTTTGCCAGAACGACCGATTAGCCAAGAGTGCACCCCCTTGTCTTTTCTTTTCGGCAGATCAGCTACGAAACCATCTTTGTTTCCGGATAGGTCTTTCTTAGGCGGATTTCTGGTGAATGAGCCGGGTGATTCCCTTGCCCTTGACAAAAGCACAAGTTGTAACGAGTCTTTCAACTCATGAGATGCTTTCTAATATACGCTATTTTGAGTTGAGTGAAGGGCGGTCTAGAGAGAGTGAGTGTGATTTTCACACTGAATCATTCAATTCGAAAGGGGTTTACAGAGTTCCAACAAAAGAAATAGCGAAATAGAAGTTCCATTCCGCTCGTTGTGGCCTTGACACAGCGTTAAAGGGAAAGACATGGGGTATCGGAATAAAGGACTAGAAGAAAGGCGTAATCCAATTCTCCAAAAATAGTAATTCTATGAAAAAAGCATCCCACACTCTTTCAGATGAATAAGATGCCAATGAAGCATCTGTAGAAGTCTAAGGATTGTTTTGAAATGTTTCCGATATACGAGTGGTTTTTTTACATAAGAAAATGAACATGATGATAAGTTCGTCCAACCTATTTACCCTATTTACTTGGAAGTAGAACGAGATGATCCATTGAGGGGAGGGCGGTGGGAAGGAGGGAACAATAGAGGCGCTACTTTGATAACATTGTTTTCTTCCAATGCTGCAAAGGCTTTTTCGGGAACCTACCTTTCTATTTTGAGCTTTCGTAATTCCCACGAATTTTAATGAACACTTCTGGGGACTCAAGATTGAGGAGTGGATTCAACAATTGCAACTTCTAACTTTAAACTCTACTGTGGCCTGTCCGTGACGCTTTTTTCTACTTCTTTGGCTGAGTTAGCAGAGAAGGGGAAAGCAGATAGCAATGGGAATCAAGAAAAAACCCCTCTAGCAAAGCCTAATTATTTAGGGCATGCAGGAAGTTTCTTTGAAACCCGAGAGCTAGCAAGAGAATAGAAAGAATTCCATGTTGGCACGCTTCTTCCTATTGTACGCTTATTTTCCACTAGACAGTGTTATAGAAACTTCTAATGAAAATGGCTGTTTAATTCATTTTGTGTTTGCAATGAATTGAGTGGTTCCTTCGAGGAAGGGCTATAAAATGTAAAATGGTTTGCACGCAACTGACGTACGCTTTGCTTTCTTCTTGTCCAACCGATTGAAAGTTTATTCCAAATCGAATTGATTAAGTAATGGGGAAAGGGGGCATGCATTGACTAAAAACTTATCAACATTGGAAAGCAATCTCTTTTATATACTATGAAAGCCATCAAAAAAGCAAGGATAGTTGTAGACTATTTTCCCTATCTCTTTTCTTAAAGCTTCACTAGCGTACTCTTTCATTTCTACGACCAACCAAGAGTTTCTGTGCTATGGCTCATACCTGGTTTTTTATTCTTGATCTGCTTTAGCAAGGCTTTAATCAAGAAGATAGGATGGAGACAGTGTTGCCTGATAGCGATCTAGTATTAGACAGACCTGTCAGACCGGTAGCCAAGATCTCTCGGACGGGTCCTCGCTTGCCGGGAGTGAAATCAATCAAGAAGTCAGATGCAAAACAAAGGACAGTCAAGTTTGGCTTTGAGATGTGGAAAGCTAGCTAGGAACAAGATAGGAGAGATAAAGGAAGGATGGTGTGCAACGAAGGCTTACCTTTTTCCTGCGTCTATGAAAGCAGCTATCCTCTCATCTCTTGCCTCGTCTTCGTAAACTAAAAAGCAGCAATATGAACATTTCCCGATTGCTTGGGGGGAACTCAAAAGAGAACTCTCAGCGCAGCGACATCAAAAGAAACTCAAACTTCAACTTCCCTTGCAATTTGATCATGGGGAACTGGTACAGGGGATTCTCTTAGCAATGTAACCGAACTCCCACTCAATGTTCACACTGAAATTGGCTCCACAGGAGAAGGAGAAGTAAGATGGAATGTAACAGACCTCTCAATGGCTGGAACTTCTACTGCATTTGGAGGGGCTGGATACACAGCAAAAAGAACTCCAATTGCCACATGAACTCAAAGAGACTAGAAAGAAACTACAGCAAAGTAAACTTCCATTGGATTGAATAGAGATTTGATAGGCTGGGGTAATAAAGTAAGAGATATGTTCAAATGAAATCTATTTTCTGATTGCGTATCCGCTTGCTGACTTGCTTCCCTAAGTTAATCTTGTTACTGGTTTTGTTGAAAGGCTCGAAAGTGAAGTGATTTCATCCCAATGAATAAACATAATTCAATTGCCCTCCAAATGTAAACTATTCCTACCTAGAGATAGAACCCATGGGTGAAATCATTTAAGCTCATTTTCCTTATTCCTTAGGGAGTGGGGGTTTCAGTTCGAAACTTTTCTATCTCAACTAGTAGCAAAACTAGGCTAGTAATATTTCCCATCTTTTAGGACTAGTTATCTCAGGGACATCCGATCTTCAACCAAGTAAAATGAAAGTTGCGTAACGTAGTCTATCCTCTTTGCCTCTTTTGTTCTCTAGTTATGATTTTTTTTTAACTCGCTACATCTCTTTACTCCTGTTAGAAATTCACTCTAGCTCTACTTGTTTCGGTATTACACTCGTTTCCAATGGTCTAGCACTTCATTCGTGAATAGAACTTTTTGAAAGGAACAAAGTAGCTCAACTGTAAATGTGAGGAAAGGAAAGGAAATGATGTAGCATATCAGCTTTTGATCTTTTCTTATTTTATTGCACGGGACTAAAAGATAAGAAAGAGCCTATTCGTTCACATCATATTTTGAATCTGATATTCCATCCCTCAACTCAAAGAAAGAAAGAAAGAGATGGGGGAAAGGAAAAGCAGATGAAGGTAAGAATGTATAGAAGTTACAATACATAGTGGAATACAAGACTGGACTGAAGTTTACAAGGCAAATATCTACAAAACCAAACAAATAATATGAAGATAGATAATGAAAGGTTGAAAGCATAGAGAACAGGATGGCGTTCTCCGTGCAGATATATTAGATATAGATTAAAGGAAGGACACTCCAAAAACTAAATATACTTGTAAGGCTTTCGATATTTGAGGAAAAGTGCTATGTTCGTATAGTCGGAGTGGGAGATTGGAAGCTCCTTCCTTAGACTGAAGCTTAATTTCAATCAGCAGGCAGGGTGTCAATTGAAAATCGTCTTTAGTGTGCTTCGATGATTTTTCGGATACTTTTCAAAAGACTTGAGAGAGATACGATTATCGAGCTATACTCTTTAAACAAGGCGGGATGCGCGATCTTAGCAACTTTATTTTCTTTGATCGAGGAACCAATATAAACTCTTAGACCAGTCAAGATTACTTAAATGGTCATACTTCATATACATGTAATAAAATAGAGTTAGTAGAAAATCATAAAGGTTATTAATACCATACTAAGAGTGGAAATCTTTGTCCTATCGTAGAGGCCAAGTGTAAAAACCCGATCTCTCAACATAAAACTCAAGTTTTTAACTAATTCATAAAATAAATTCATCTCGAGCCAAAAACATAAAAGAAGGAAATTTATTCATTCATAATAAAAAAAAAAAACGATGTCTTTCAAGATAAAATAAAATAAAAGATCGTTTAATCCAATGTTAACCCATAATTGAAAACAAAGCAAATAGATTCCCTTTTATTAAATAAATTTTCTGCTATCATCGACCGAATCACCAACTCCAAACTCACGATCTCAATTTCCTGAAAGGGGGAAAACTTAAAGGGGTGAGATTTAAGAAAAATCTCAATAAATGTGTGCAGTGAACATGTATTTCGCATTTAAATAAAGAAAAATCAGATTTCATATCATACATACGTAGGAGACACGAGAATTACTCCGAACATAGGTGGTAGTAAATCCAGTGCGTAGCGCTACTAAACTCCGGCCTTCTTATCATAAACATATATGGCCCATAAACAAATTTTCAGAATTTAAAATACAATATACAAATTCACATAACCACGTGCAACATCACTTACCTCGTAAATTTCGAATGAAAAATAAATATGCTACGTGTGGAATCAAAATCAGTCTTTCAGCCTTCCTGTGCGTGCAGTACCAAAGAAGAGATTTTTTTGTGTGGTTTTAGAAAAAGTGGGAGACGTGTGTGTGTGTATTGTCATTATAATATTGTCCTATTAAAAGAAAAAGTGGAATCATCCCTTATTGCTCCACATGGCATTGATTACCTACCAAAACCATTCCAAGATTTTTGCCTATTTACCATATACTTACACATACAGAATTGGGCAGTAGGCTAAATTGAAGGGAAAGACAATTCTACCAAATTTAATCAAATCATAAATTATGACTAGTTCACACTGTGGTCCCTAAACAATTTAGACTAAGAAATTAGGTCCTTAGATATTCGACTTCTCACCATACGGTCCAAATTTCGAATATTAACGACTATAACGAATTTTCGGGGCGTTACACCAAGCATATGAGTCACTGTGTATGAATGTTGAATGTCCTGCCCAGACTTCAATTGAAAAAGTGTCGTCTGTGTTTTTATGGAATGTTCGGAAAAGAGGATATCTGGAAAGGAAGGGCACAAAGTAAAAAGCTCAGGGGCTTTTGAAAGTAGTCCTACCGATAGTCCAATCATATACCCTTCGCATCATCATATACAGATTTTTCTAGCCTACTTAAATGAAGTAAGGAAATGATACATCTCTCTTTGAAAGAACTCAAGCTTTCCCTTCATCATCCTCCTTGTGATCCTATCAGTTCAGTCATTGCCTACTTCTTCTAATCCTTTCAGTCAGCTCCTAGTCTCTTTCAAAGTGCTCGAAGTTGGCTAAGGCTAAAGTTCAATGCTTTTTGGTTGTTGCTTTGTCCCTCATCACCCTAAAGAGGACGGAGTTTGCTTTCTTTCCTACGCGAGTCTTATTGTAAGGTGGAATGCTTTCCCACTTCAAAAAATGGGATTTGCGTTGAGGTCTTATATTCTTTATAGTAAGCCCGGTAGGCATATTGATGTATGAAAATGAGTCGATTACCTATTTTCCCAAGATATTATTTGTATCTAATAGATTTGATACATTTTCTAGATAATTGCATTGTGTTTGCAACTTAAAACTTCTGGACTTGCAGTCTGAAAGACTTATACTTATGCGAAAAGTAAATGAGAAAATGAAGTCATAACATATAATACACAACTCTTAAATTAATAAATTTTACAAAGATAATGATTGATACAATCACAAGCCCATATCTTGCCATCCTAACAATGACTGAAATTTGAAACGAAATTATAGTCATTTCATTTGGCATGGCTATTGATGTTATCCTTGCAGTATTTAATATGAATAAAGTATATATTTCAAGTAATATTATCATGAAGAGAGTAAATACATGTGAATGAGACAACTTTTGCAGCGTACTCGAAAGAATAACGTACCTTTTTTTTCTTCTTTAGAATTTTTCTCATGGGATTTTTTATAATAAGGTTTTAATGAAGTATACCTTTTGTGTAATGATATCCATAACCTACAAAATATTTACACTCAAAATATTATTTTTATATATTACAAATTGTGTACGACTCCTGAAGTGAGCAACAACACAATCTACTTTTCAACACATCATCATGATGATAAAAGATTGATAAACACTTATGAAGACAATATAGCTAACAAGAAAACACGAAGCATGCTTCACCAGAACTGCAATATTGAAGACATTGATGTACAAGACATGAATGGTTCGATACAAGAATTTTCAATTATTAAAATTAGGAGAGAAATATGTGCTATTTTTCCTTAGCTCAAGTTTTGTTCCATTAGATTTTCTTGACAATGTTTTAATGAGGTAGAAATTTTGTAATTTTCCATTCAAGAGAGAGTATTGTGAATAATCTATTTATTAGTGAATGTTAGTTATACTTCTGCAGCCCTAGTTGTTATTATTATTGTATCCCTAATCTTTCCCGATACATATGGAACTTTGATTCTTAATAATATACACACAAGTATATTGACTTCTTTATTTTTCTCTCTAGTTATAAAAGAAAAACATATTTAGTAAGTGGAACTAAACAAACATATGATAATCGACAAAAAGTAAAATTTTTTACCCCCTAGTCCCAACATGATCTTATCAGTTGTCTATTTCTTAGACCAAATCTTTTCCCAAATAAAGTAAGCATGTTGTTGATGTTTGGAAATTTGATGACTTCTACTTTAGGGATCGGAGAATAAAGCTACGAACCAAAACCAGAAAAATGAAGATCACCAATGAAAGAAACAAACCAAATACCAAACTAGGAAATAGATTTGAAAACGAACACCGATGGCTTGAACTCGATATCGTTGTCCTCAAACTATATTTACCTCTTCTCGGATTGAAATATTGCTTGTAGGGATTAAAGAAAATGGTTTGCATGATTTAAATAAGTCTTGTAAAGAATTAACACTCAAGCATTAAGTGTACTTCTCCAAAACTTGAAGAACGGTAAGAAGAAGATGAATATGATGAAGAATATGTGATTTCTTGTTGTTTTTGAAATGATTTTTTTTCTTGAATATGGCTATGGTTTTTTTATATTTTCAACATAATTAATGATCACAAATCACCTATATATAGCCAAGAGACAAGGTCATACGAAGTGGTGCAATAAAACCCTCCAAAACCCACCAAAAATTTGAACAAAACGGTCACTAACGACTTCTTTTGGCCTTCTATACAGTCGCATAGTTCAACACTATACAACCGCATAGCTTTCTTCACAGTAGAGATTTTAATCCCTACTTGGCCTATGTGACCGCATCCAAGTTTGGCCTATGTGAAATTTGGCCACCAAAATTGATTTTCATTCCACATTATTCCACAACCTTTTTTTTTTTTTTGTTTATCAACTTTGAACAATATTTTCAACAATCATCCACTTGTTCAAAATTGAATAAAACCTCATATTCAAAGTATACAATACTTATGCATAAGGATTAGATATCTTTCGATCTGAATCAAATCATAGTATAATTCAAACAAAGTAAAGCCGAAATTAAAGGTAGCATGAAAGCTTTGAATCAATGATTTCATATGACAATACCGGTAAGAACACACACAAAATTATCACGTGTTCTCGAATTCCTCAATCTCGCTTAGCGCTATTATGGCATTGCGCTCATCATTTTCAATAAATTTTTAAGAGAGAAACTCTAACTTTCTATTAAAGTAGCACAACCTCGAAGTTTATTTAGTGGAAGTTCTTCCAGCATCTTTGTTACTTTTTAGAGTTACTTGTGCTTAGTACTGAACTTTGTTAAAAGCTTAAAGCTCAACCTTCAATTCAGTAACAACAATCATTATTTAAGTAGAATAGGGTTATTGCGGATTACATAATGTTGAAACTATCCATATATCGAATAACTTATTGTTACCCTTTGAACCCGTGGATTACTTTTTTGAGTAATGACAGATAGGGTGGCTATCATTGATGGACCTCTAGTTCAAGAGTTTCAACTCCATTCTATTCGAAGTAGATGTCCCTAAATCTCTATTTAGAGGTTTAGTTAATGGATCCGCTAAGTTCTCTACTGACTTTACATAATTTAGGGAAATTATTCAATTCTTGATTAATTTCCTTACGTAATCATATTTTAGACTCATATGTCTAGACTTTCTATTATATACCTTATTGTATGTTTTTGCTAATGTGTCTTAACTATCACACCTGATGGATATCGAAGATATATTCTTCGGTCCCAAAGGTATCTCGTAAAGTAGATCCTTAAACCACTCAGCTTATTTCTCGATTTCTGATAATGCTACAAATTCAGATTCCATAGTTGAGTGTGTTATACATGTTTGTTTGTTCGATTTCCAAGAAACAACACCAACTCCAAGAGTAAACAGCCAACCAGAAGTGGATTTACTTTCACCCGTACTAGATATCCAACTAGCATCTATAAATCCTTTCAATACAGTCGAAAATTTATTGAATTGTAGATCTAAGTTCTTGGTTTTCTTTAAATATCAAAGAACTCTTCCTATGGCATTCCAATGATCATTGCACGGATTATCAGTAACCCTACTAAGTTTACTAATTGCAAAAGATATATCTAGTCTTGTGTATTGAACAACGTACATAAGACTCCCGATGACACTTACATAATCTAGTTGAGCAATTTCTCTTCCATTATTCTTTATTAGCTTTGAACTTGGATCAAGAGGGTATTACATTCTTTTATGTTCAAATGTTTGAACTTATCAATCACAATCTCGATATAGTGTGATTGACTTAAGTGATAACCCCCACTAGTTTTAGTAACTTTGATACCCAAAATGGTATCCACGTGTCCAAGATCATTCATCTTGAATGTGGAAGATAAAAACCTCTTCGTTTCTTTTATTTCATTCATGTGATTACTTATAATCAACATGTCATCAATATATAAACATATAAATATCACATAATCAATACACACTTTAAAATATAAATATTTGTCTACACTATTATGTTTAAAACCAAATGATATAATAGCCAAGTCCAATTTCTCATTCCATTTCTTTGGTACTTGCTTCAATCCATGTAATGACTTAACTAATTTCCATACCTTACGTCCATTTTCGAGTAGAACAAGCCCTTCAAATTGTTCTATATAAACCTCATCATCGAGATCCCCATTCAAGAATGTCTTTTTGACATCCAGTTGATGAACATGCAAGTCATACATCGTAGCTAATTAGGGATAGCAAAATGGCTCGTCAGCTGTGGCTCGGGCTCATCCCAGAAAAAGCCCGAACGGGCAGGCTTGTGGCTAATGGGACCAAGATGAGGTTTGACCGAGGCCCATGAACCTAAAAAAAAAAAACTTGTATGCCACTTCTTTTTTTAAAATTTTTAAATTTTAGTTGTAATTTTTTTTATATGTTAATATACAATTATTATTTATAATAGTTCTAAATTGTACAAATTTATAAGGCCCAAGCCGAAAGCTCGGGTCGAGCCTAAATTTTTTGATCAAGCTTATGCTCGGCTCGGCTCGGCTCAGTTTGGACCAGAAAAAGCTCGAAATATTTTTACTCGAGTCAAGCCCGAGCAAGCTCGGCTCGGCTTCTTGACATCCCTAAATCTAATGCGAATAATATCGTAATTGATGTTATTCTAGCTGCCACTGCATAAGTATCAAAATATTATATTCATTCCTTTTGTCGATAACTTTTAGCTATTAGTCTAGCCTTAAAGGAATTAATAGAACCATCAACATTATACTTTTTCTTAAACACCCATTTACATCCAATTGGTTTGGATCCAGGAGGTAAATCGACTAGTTCCCAAGTATTGTTAGACATTATTGAATATATTTCATCCTTAACTACATCTTTCCAAAATATGCTATCTTGAGAATTCATGGCTTTTCTATAAGTTTTGGATCGGTTTCCACTTGTAAAACAAAAGGAATTTTTTTTACAACATTATTATCACTTCCTTCTACAAAGTAAAAGGAAATAAGTTGAAATTCAATTTAATCCAGTCTTAAAGACTTCTCAATTTGAGTTGTCTTGCTCCTTCAGTTTCACTAGATTCATCATCTTTAGAAGATGTTTCATCTTGTGTTCCACTAGAACTGAGAATTTCGTTATTAATTTTCTTTAATTCATTATCTGAAGATGGTGAATTCTTGAAGAACTCTACATTGTTGGGTTCAATAATCACATTAGACCCCAAATTCAACGGTCGATATGATTTGCTATTGCTAGCATATCCAACAAAAGCACATTTGATGCCTCTTTGACCTAACTTGGTCATGTTAGGGTTCGTATTTTTATAATAAGCAAGAAATCCCCACACTTTGAAATATCCAATGTTCGGTTTCTTCCTTTCGACAATTCTTAAGGAGAAACCTTAGTAAATTTAGAAGAAATCCTATTTAATATCCTACGTGGACTTAACAATGCATCACACCATAATTTAAATAGCAACTTAGCATAAATCAACATGGCATTAATTATTTCAACTAAAGTTCTATTTTTTTCTTTCAGCAAAACCATTTTGTTCGGGTGTTCTAGGCGTAGAACATTGATGAACCATGCCTAGTTGTTCACAAAATGAGTTAAAATCACTGAAAAAGTACTTACCTCCTCTATCACTTCTTAGAGTATTTATTTTCTTAGGTGATTTTCAACTTTATTTTTATATACCTTAAACATATCAAATGCTTCATGTTTATGATTCATCAAATAAACATACGTATATCTAGAGTAATCATCAATAAAAGTAATGAAATACATATTACCACCTCTAGTTAACATGCCATTCAATTCACACACGTCAGTATGAATTAATTCTAAAATACTAGAAGTCGTATTAATACTTTGATATGGCTTTTTAGTCATTTTAGATTCTAAACAGGCTTGACATTTAAATGCATCATTTTCATTGTATAAAATTAAGTTACATTTTAACCTATGTGACCTAATCTAGCATGCTATAATGAAAATGAATCAACAATATAAGCAACACTCACTTCATTGTTAAAAGATTTGTCAACGGTACAAAGCTTGACAATTCATTCACAAGAATAACATTTTCCAACAAATTTTCCATTTAGGGATAGTACAAGTTTAGATGATTTATAAACACATTTTATGCCCAGTTTGCCTAAGAGATTTCCACTAACTAAGTTCCTATTCATATTAGGAACATGTAATATACATGGTAATAGTTTTGTCGGAAGTGAAGATGGTATCCACATTTCCTTTTCCAAACACCTTCAATCGAACCTCATTACCCATCTAAATCTCTTGTTCTCTAGCAACTTCATAATAAGTCATGAATAAGGACTTATCATATGATACATTTACTCTTGCACACGTATCATACCACCAACCTGGAACCTTTTCCTTGATAGCATAGATTTCGCTTACGGTGGCCACATTGTTGTCTTCTTTGATGGAGTTCACTTTTCATTCGGAGTTGTTTCTTTTCTGGTATCGACAATCTTTTGCATAATGTCCATATTTTCCACACACAAAACAACCACATTTGGTCTTCTTTTTGGAATTGTCAAAGTTCCTTGAAAGCTTTTTTTTGTTGGATTTAGTAGCAAGCTCGGTCTTCTCCACGGCATTAGCTTTTGAAGTGCCTTCATAAGAATTATCATTCTTATATCTTGTCCTTGACTCTTCCTCAATTCGAAGATATTTTTGTAATTGTTTCAAAAAATAGTCTTCGGAACTACGTATTATTTTTTCTAGTATCCTTTCCAAGTTTCAGGCAGTTTAGCAATGATTGCTCCCACTTGAAAAGTTTTCGGAATCTCAATCTTCATCGCCTTCAACTCGTTGACAAGCACTTGCAATTCATGAATTTGGGAAATTAGGGGGATATTCTCTAGAAATTTAAAATCGAAGTACCTTGAGATTAAAAATTTCTTAGTGCCTTCTTCTTCAGTCCAAAGAGACATGGTCATACGAAGTGGTGCCAAAAAAACCTCCAAAAGCCACCAAAAAGTCACTAACGGCATCTTTTGTCCTCCTATGCGGTTGCATAGTTCAACACTATTCAACCGCATGGTTCTCTTCACGATAGGGATTTTAATCCTTGCCTTGGCCTATACAACCGCAGCCAAGTTTGGCCTCTGCAGCCGTATATGTCAAAATTTGGCCTCCAAAATTGATTTTCATTCCACATTATTCCACAACCGTTTTTTTATCAACTTTGAACATTATTTTCAACAGTTGAGTCCAAAGCTCCATGTGTAATCAATAAAATTATAAAGCAGATATCAACCAATCATATACTTGTTTCTGTTTATGTTTTCTTATCGAGCAAGCGTAAAATATTAGTTCTATATAAATAGAACTCAACATGAATCGAACATGAAACACTAGTGATCTGATCGGTTGACAAACTTCTATATTGTGGTTCTCTTTGCTTCAAATGGAAAATATATCAATGTACTATAAAGAAGAGTGATGCATTGTGTATGTAGAATATCACCAAATTTTGCAATCAATCTCTAATTATTTATCAAACGAAACTTTTAGCTTACAGATAGCTAGCTCAATTTTTTCATGTCTTTTTGGCTTTGATGTAAAAAATACATCACTCCCATGAGTTTTCTCAAAAATATCCTCAGTAATTTCCAATCCCTACTAAACAGTCAAGTTCAATATTGGCAGAACAATGCGGTGGTGTGATTCCGAAAGTGCAAGGATTGTAGCAAATAATAATAGGGAATTTTGAGTTCAAGTATCGTGCTTATAGGAGCTAAGTGTATACTATCAATTTTTATCCTACTCTAGCTTCAATTTAAATTAATGTAATGACCTACTAACAAATCAAGATTTTAAGTTATACTAAACTATACTAACAATCTAAGTTAACCTAACTAATCTAATTTGTGGAAAACTTTTGGGATTACGATGTAAGGAATTCCAATTTCACTTAGGCCTAGATTAAGTTCTTAAAATGTAACTCATATTCCTGCTTTGAAGCTTCTATGAATCAAATACGAATTATGTCGTAATAGCCATGAAACCCTTTTTTGGTTAGAAGTTAACATATCAGCCGTGATTGCTATTCTACTCTAATTTCTCTCCAAAAAAACCCATATTTCGTCTTCTCATACTCATATATATTAAAAATATCACTTTTGAAGGTATTACGAAGGACTATTCTAAACGGTGGTTGGAGTTACATTCTAGAAGTGTCAAAATCTAACATGTTCAACGAATGAGGGTGGATATTCATGCAAAATAATCATCTTTCGAAGTACCCTCCTAGCATTATCTTGGTCAAAAATAGAGTTGCCCAATGAAACCTTTCCCATTTGTTCTTTCGCAAGATTCAACATCGTTGGCTTAATATCCTTCTGATTCCTAAGATGAGCACATCTCACCCAATGATCATATAAGTGGATGTCTGGATCTTATTCTCTCCCCCTAGTTGTTTGCCACCATGATTACAAATGGCATTGTATTCTCCCATTAATCTTTTACCTCTTAAGTCCACACAACAGATTTCAATCTCTCTTTTTAAGTTTGTTGAGTGCCTTGCTCGTCACTCAAATCTATTGGTCGTTGTTCCGAATTTATCGTGTTCGGTAATTGTTGATTATCGGGTAGTGGTGGAGTACTTTCAACTGAGTTGGAGGAATAGAATCAGACATCTTTAACCTCAAAATACTATCCTTCAAAATAAAAGCAACCTGGAAATTAAATTAATGTGGCCAATTCGAATTATTTCTCTGAATCAATACAACATTCATGTATGAATCAGGCTAATACGTACAATTCTCCACGGAATATTCTGTACAACATAATTTTATCACATGACACATGATTAATTCTGTTATGACCACGTCTTTTTTCTTTTTCAAAATGTAAAGTCCACACATTATATGAATAATCATATGGGGACTTCAGGGTCTATTGTTACAGCTCTCTATACAGGGGCAGACCCAGGATTATTTTTCAGGGGAGCGAGAGATAATGACTAAAAAATATTTTAAACAATAAAGATAATATTCAAAATGAAATACCTTTTTTACAATTGTTCGTTACGACTTCTCATACTTTGAAAACGTTGTATAATAGTCTCGTTAGTAATTTCATTATATACATCTTTTTCAACGTACACAACTAAACTATCATTCGTCCATTGGTCTCCAATCTGATTACGCAGTTAATTCTTCATAATATTCATAGCAGAAAATACTATTTTCAACTGTAGCAATAGCAACCGAAAGAGTTAATCCTAAAGTCACAACTAACGGATACACTTTATTTCTTTTGGTCACAACGCTGATCATTAGTCATTAGTAGCTTCAATTTATTTGCCCACAACTGGATTTCAATGGCATGAATATTATACAAATACAATAAGGTTATCTACTTATGTAACTTCCTACTTCCTTCAGGCTTCATCAGTGAGGAAAACATGTAAAATCTACTTTTTTTTTTATAAATCCACTCGCAAAAGACAATAGATAAGGCTCCAGTCCACAACTTCATACCATAGTCATTACTTACATTCACCCGAACACTGTCCTCCTCAATCCTCACTTATGCATACTGAAGGAGAATCCCTCACTCAACCTTGTTAATAAAGCCAATCACAATTCACAACCCTTGTTTTTCTTAAAATCTAAAATTCTATTAAAAGTGCATCAAGATTTATCATGTCTACAGTAACAGAACTTGACCACAACCAGCAAACCTCGCAAAGATTCGTTTCATGTCCAATATTCCTTTTATCGATATCAATTTCAGATTAAGTGCAAACAAAAATTTAAAACATATTCTGCTCCGACTATTCAAGAAACTTGCACTGAATAAATTATATCTCGTGTCTAAGTTCTAACTGTCAGTCTTGGACTCTCGTGAATTGATGTAGGGGAAAAATGAATTGAGCAGCAGCAGCAGCCGATTCTGAACTCCAAAGGTCACCAAATGATTTACTTGTACTGCGAAGTGCGAACGCTCTTCGGGAAGAATCACTCCAGTAACGGTCTTCAGTCGGGAGAATTTGGGGAATTGAAAATGATTTCAATTAGGAACGAGAGGAAGGAATTGGGAGAAATGGGAAAGGGAATTGGGCTTTGATCACTAGACAGGCTTGGGTTGGGTAGTTGGGTGGGCTTCTTCTTTTTTTTAAAAGAATTTTTTTTTTGGCCCAATGGGCGATAGAAGGCTAATTTTTTTGGGCCCAGTGGGGGCAATCTCAACCATCCTACTTGATGAACAGTTCGACGGTCCCACGTCCTGTACACTAACATGAGGTGAAGCTGGACCGACCCTCAAGTGCGAACGACCCACTTTCTCCACGAGGCGAAGCTGGATCGACCCCATTACATGCAGACCCCATAGGAAGAGCCGGACAAGGCAGTGAAGAGATCTTAAACAGATCTTGTATTATGTGATTGATAAGACAATTCACTGCCACAATCGCTCCCGCCAACCTATCTGGTCATGTCCAAGGCCGCAAACTAAGCCTTATGGATATAAAAAATGTATTAGCATTTAAGGCTATGATTGATTTATATGTATGACAAGAAAGGTCGGTCATTTGGATGAGGCCACATGCATTGTCATCTAACGACCTTCATTCATCTTGCCTAAGTATAAAAGCTGACACTTAATGTCATTCAAAAATAATGTAAGTTTAAATCTCAAATCTATAACCGTGCTACCATACCTTCTATTTATTTCTCCCCAAAGCTAACCACCTTTTTTTTTATATTGGAGGCTCATGTTTAAAACCCTCCCACACTCATATAATTATTTCTCCAACTGACTTGACCGTCGGAGTGCGCGCAACCAACTATACCCGCTATGGAGAAGACCACGTTTGACTAACGGCTTGTCCAAGTGTGCAGGAATCAACCTTGCATGGACGTGAGAGACCCTGTGATTTGTTGATCACATCATTTGTACATTTTTGGGGTCAACAAAATCAGTTAATTATCCACAAGAAATATGCAAGTATCAAATTGTTGTCAAATAACCAAGATACCAAAATTGCTCTGATACCAATTGTTGTGGAACAAATCACCAGATTGAGATGTTGAAATTATATGGCAAATAATAGTGAAGTATATGATCAAACAAAAGGATAATAAAAACAAGAATCAGGTAGATAAATTAAGAGATTTTATTGACTTAAGAATAATAGAGAATGGAGAAAAATTACAATAGATCTTATAATTCTAGTAATCTATTTTCACACATTATAAAATTGTATAAAAATGCCTAATATTTATAGGGAATAAGTAGGGGATGTCCAAACTTATCTAGTGGAGTTGTTGATGAAGTGGGATACTATAAAATTGAGTCAGAAACAAATTTCAACTCCCAATGGGCTTCCAAAATAGAACTTCAACATGACATAGGACTCCAATAATATTCCAAATTTGAATTCTTCATGACGTGTACTTCAATTAGAATTCTTCAATTATTTCAACAAGGAATTCGGGTCACACCCAAATTGTAACAATCTCCACCTTGACACGAATTCCACCAAGAAATGAACTAACTTTTTCAATAATAACCAAAAAATTAATTTTTCCAACCAAACACAAAATACTCCACCACTTCCAATGAATCTAAGCATTACTCTGCAGAATTACCTCAAATTCCATAAAATCATAATGATTTTATAATTTACCAAAATGGGCTGTAACACACCCCCAAGAAAAATCAATACCAAATGCTTTTACAGAAGGCTCCTTGCTAAATTGTATACCTTTTACTTCACTTAAAGCATGCTCAACAAAATCAGCATCCACGTGCCCTTTTCCATTGGGTCCGTTCCTAGCAATTGAATACAATGGCACCACAGATGATGGTGGTAAAACGGCATTATCCATATCCCGTGAACTCCACCGAACTGTATTCTTCAAATTCGACCATTCATAAGCTCCTATAGGTATTGTACCAAATTGAATGTCCGCCATGGTCCTGAACTTGTGCTGATTGACTCTTCTAAATTCTGCACGACCCCACAAGACGAATAATTAAGACTTTTTATGTCCCTCCAATATAACTTAGGCACCCTTATAAACCTTCAAAGCTCCACCTCCACCTCCACCAAATAACTCATAACCTTTCTTCAAATATGGAACATGTCAAACCTGGCCAAGTGTCCTAATTGTTCCATCTAAAAGCTTCAATCTAACTATGCCAATTCCAGCAACCCAAGAAGATGCGTTGTTTCCCATAACCAGACATCTTTGGAAACAGTTTTTTATGTAGCAAACAAGTCCTTATTAGGACACATGTGAAACACATATGATAAATCAAGAATCCAATCATCTTTCGATTTAGACTCAATGTTAGAAATAGCTAAGAGTTCCCCATCACTTACAACGTTCTCTATGAGGTCTACTTCGCCTGAAGTATTTGAATATTTACTTCCAGTTATCCTTTCTTAATTCTGCAATTTGTAGCAATCCTTCTTTAAGTACTCCTTATTCTTGCAATAATTACAAATTTGATTACTAAACTTGGATTTTGATATATCTCTTCCAGATCTAACATGAGCAACCAAGCCTTCTCCATCTCTGGCTTCAGAAATTAGATGTTTCATCTTTTCTTTTGAATACAAAGAATCATACACTTCCTCTATGGTGAGAGTATCACGACTATACAAAATTGTGTCTCTAAATGAAGAAAATGAAGCGGGCAACGAACACAATAGGATCAAGGCCAAATTTTCTTCATCATACTTTACTTCCAAAGTTTCCAAATCAACGACGATCTCCTTAAATACATCCAGGTGATCTTTCAATGATCTCCTTCTGCCATTCGATAAGAGTATAAACGTTGTTTGAGGTACAACTTGCTTGTCAAATTTTTAGTCATACACAATTGCTCCAACCTCAACCATAAAGTAGCTGCTGAATTCTCCTTCAAAACATCCTGAAAAATAGTATTTAATAAATGAGAATGAATGTGAGAAACTGCCTTCTTATCCTACCGTAATTTCTCCTCCGCGGTCAAAGTTGTGGGCATCTTGTCAATTCCCAGCAACACATCATCCAAATCTAATTGTGCGAATACTGCACGTATCTTAACCTGCCAAAGCGAAAATCTAGTGCTCCGATCCAAAAGCGAAATGTCATACTTTGTGAATACCATCACGAATAAAAAACCTTGAACAAATCAAACATTGCACTTTTACAGAACTCCTGAACCTGGGTTCTAATACCAATTGTTTTAAAACAACCAAGATACCAAAATTTCTCTGATACTAATTTTTATGGAACGAACCACCGGATTGAGATGTTGAAATTATATAGTAAATAATAATGAAGTATATGATTAAGAAAAAGAATAATAAAGACAAGAATATGGCAGATAAATTAAGATATTTTATTGACTTAAGAATAATGGAGAAGATAGAAAAATTACAATACATCATATAATTCTAGTAATCTATTTTCTCATATTATAAAATTGTATAGAAGAGCCTAATATTTGTAGGGAATAAGTATGAGATGTCCGAACCCACCTAGTAGAGTTTTTGATGAAGTGAGATACCATAAAATTGAGTCAAAAGAAAATTTCAACTCTCAATGGGTTTCCAAAATAGAACTTCAACATGATATAGGACTCCAATAATATTCCAAATTTGAATTATTCATGACGTACACTTCAATTAGAATTCTTCAATTACTTCAACAAGAAATTGGAGTCACACCTAAATTCTAACACAAATAAGTACCAAACTGGTTAGCCACAGATTATCGACGTATCTTGAATTGAATTTTTGAATCCTCGTTTAAAAAAATGAACTGTGAACTTGAATTGGCGTAAATATAGAATCAAGTTATACAACGGAGAGATGTGTAATGGCCAACCTGATTAACCCAAATGGTGTTACAAAATTATTGTTTAAAATCAATTATTATTAATGGGCCATTGTTGGGCCATAAAAGGGATTGTATTGAATGGAATGTGACTTAAAATTTGTGCATTTGGTATTTTGCCAATGATGGGCAAAATGGGTATGCGATCGTATAACAGCCACATTTATTGAGGATAAAAGGCAATAGCCATGCGATCGCATGAATTATGCATGTATGATCACATTGACATGGAAACAGCCGTTAGGCCGGTTTTTCAACTTGATTTCTAGTGCCTTTTAGATGAAAAATTCTATCTTTTCTTGAACAGTTGAGACAATTTCGAGATGTGGTGATGGAAAATTATAAATAGGTGATAGTTGTCCATATCAAAAACTATAATAAAATACAAGCATTCCATATAATCAAAGAGAGATCATCAAATTCCTATACATTCATTTTCAAGTTTTCACATTGTTCATATTGAAGAAACACTTGTGCTTTGGTCTTCTTCATAAGGCTTGATTAATCGTTCGAACTATTTTCCATTTGAATCCTTAAATGCATTTGGAGAGGAGTCAAATATGGTTTGAAGACAATGTTTACTACATGTTCAAGTCTTGAAAATTACTCAATTTCTTATGTTTCCATCTTCATCTCTTTTTCTCTCCATTGTTGTTATTTCCAACAAACGGACCCATGTCGCCTGCTGCCAGAAGTGGAGAGAAATTTTTAGTTTAAGGAGAAGCCGAGAAGGAGAGACTGCAGCATGCGGAGTCGCAGACAATGTATGAATTTAATCAAAAATTTTAATTAAGATATAGAAAAAGCAATGAGAGAATTTAACAATAAGTGGATAGTAGCTTAGTGGTGGTGACTCCATTATTTCAGCAACCCGCCCAGGTTCAACCTTTGACCTAGCAAAGATTCTAACTTTTTTCTATAAAAAATAAAAAAGGATTTAGGGTTAGGTTAAAGCGCCCTCACCCGTTAACGAACCCGTTACCTTCAATAATTAGGGATTCCTCTCATCCCAAACGCGGTGGGGAACTGAGGGATCCATTCCGAAGTTATTTTTTTGTCATCCCTAACTTGGGGACTAATACCGCTATTTTATGTGCAATTATGGTTATTATCTGATTTCTTGATTTGATGTTTTTGTTATCTTTCTAGTGAATAATGAATTTTAATTTAAAAAGTATTTTATTATGTTATAAGGTATCTTGTTATGTTAAAAAGTGTCACAATAAGATACTTTTTAATATAACATATTATGTTTCCTTTTAAATATCTTATATATTTTAAGAAATCTCCTTTGGTTGCTTTTTAAACTTATGAGGCACTGAAATTGCTACTTCTTTTTTTCTTAAATCGTAATTGCTAATATCGTGATATGTTACCTATATATTTCTGACATTTTATTCAATATGTTCTTGAAAAGTTATGTAATAATTACTGTGAACTGTTACTTAAATGAACTTTAATATATTTTTTTTATTCTATTAACCTTCATTATCTTTATTCTTTAGGATTAGAAATTATTATGAGCTCTTGAAAATTAAAATAGCTTCCACGAAAAATTAGTATGTCAACAGACATCTCAGCGAAGTCATTTGGTGGTAAAAACATTTTCGACTCGTTACTGATTAATATTGAATGAAACAGCCCTTGTTTTTAATAATAAAATATGTTTTGAGTGACTTTTACGATGTCAAGTTCTAGGACTTCACAATGATTTCTTACCAATCTTTAACATCTTCAAATCCTTACTTCATTTGATAATAATCAAAAAATTGGTTCATAGAAACATAAAATCAATCATTTCTATACGAAAGCAAAATCTTTAAATCCATACTTCTATACAAATAGTTGAAAATTATTTTGTAAAATCGATATGATGACATCAACTACACCCTGTTGGTGTTTGTTTAATTGACTTACCCAAACAATTTAATTTACAACATCATATTTTGGGATGTGTTGTTAAAAGTTGATAAATGTTGGTGGATCCACGAAATGCCCAGTGAAAAATGAATATAAGTTGTAGATACATTAAAAAATGAAGGTGGTTCAAAGTTTTAAAAAACAATAGTACCAAACAAGTGAAATACTTCATACAAAGAACCATATAACCAAATGGAGAAAAAAGACACAATAATGAACGAAAACAACTAGAATCATATAACACTAAATTGGCCATAGTTAACCTTAACCAAGCATGAAAATGATAGTGTTAAGTCCAAATTTGTAATTGACAATTTCTTTAATCAAAATCAAGTTTTAAATGAATTGTATTGAGTTATAATCAAAGTGAAAATAAGATTTATTTGAGTCTTTGTCATGGTAAAAATAATTTGAAGTTGATAGATTCCCAAAAGAAATCAAAGAAATCCAATAAAAAGATCAAGATTCGGACTTCTAGAAATTGATTCAAAGCCAGACTCACAGGCACTCGCTTAAACGAGAACTCTGCCACTTTCTTGGCGCAAGCCTGACGCTCGACCAGCAGGACGATCGCTCGCTTACCACGAGGATTTCGCTCTAGCAGTGGTGTGATACAAAACAATCTCAGTTTGCATAAACCATTTATTTTTTATCTCATTTTCATCCCAAACACCTCGGCAACAAAGATTCTTCCAACTTCGCTCTCAGGGGCGGGCTTGTAGACTATTGAATTCCAACTTCAAGCTCCTTCTACTCTAAACTACCGTGTGCCTATTTGGAGCTTTTCACAGTCAAAGTCAACCGTTTGTCGGTGGCAACATCGGCATGCGTGGTTGAACCAAAACACAAGGCATGTGAGGTAACAAAACCTTTTGACCAAGTCAAAACAAACATAGCCTTAATAATCCCAAAAAATAAGACATCCCAAAACTACTGTTGTTGAACCAAAACACAAGGCATGTGAGGTAACAAAACCTCAGCTGCGTGTATACGCTTAGGCACAAGATGCGCTAAACAACATTTTGCTTGTTGCAACCTGTCGAGCGAGCGAGACGGCCAGCTGTAGTATTCTGATTCATGGGTGGTTGGTTAATAACATTTGTCCCCTGAAATTATACATATATGACGTCTCTTTACAGTTTTTTTTTTTTTTTTTTTTTACTATAATAGAAGGTCCTCAATAGATAAGAACACCAAATTTGACAGTGTGGACTCTCTACATTTTTGACCATCTACTACGTATTCAATGATTCTAGAGTTAACTAACATCCTAGACGATTGGAAAATTCAAATAAAAAATCTGATTCTCTGTGATCAATTATTAGGAGAGCGTAAAACAAGGTACTTAATATTGTATTGAAGGGTAATTGGCGCAAAACGTCCCTACCTATGACGGGTTGTGTGGAAAACGTCCCTACGTATGATTTTTTGGTGCAGAACGTCCCCACCTTTGTATTTTCTTGCGTAAAACGTCCTTTTAACCAATTTTTAACATAAAATGACCATTATACCCTCCTGTATAAATAAAACAAAAAACAAAATAAAAGAAAAATAAAGAATAAATTGCAATTTGCTCCTAAACTTTTTTAAAATGCAAATGAGTCCAAAATTTTAAGAAAATCCCAAATCATCCAAACCTCACCAATTCATCCAATCTCAAATCATCCAAACCATTCTTTCTCAAATCCAGGCAAAGATCGACCTCCCAAACCACCAGATTTTGGCATCCTAGGAAAGCCCCTAACATCAACTTCATTTACCACCAAACAACAAGAAATTTTATCCACAAAATTTCCAGAAATCGAGCAAAAAAAACTGCCAGAAAAAATGCAAACTGCCGGAAATCAAAATTCCGGTCAATTTCTGGCAGCCACTTTTGGACCACCATTACTCCAAGCTCCGGCCACATTGGCCACCAAACCAACATACCATCTCGAAGCCTCCAATGCCTTCTTCACAACCCACTAAACCCCTGGCCGTAATCCCTTCGGAATTGGCTGAAATCGCACCAAAGCGAGCTGCCCACGCACAATGAAATGACCGGAGTTTGAAATTTCCGGCTACACCCATGGCATACCCACCCACCCACAATCCGTGGACTTTTATTGCCTTACTCGCCGCCACTTCTCTTCTTTTTTCAACTTTTCTTCAGACCTATTACACAATGAATCTCAAGTAAAGCTGTGTGTCAAAAAAAAAATCTTCAATATTTAGTTGACATGCTTTTCGACTCTTCCATACAAGAGAGGCTTGATGCATTTGAATTATTGTATTATTATACGTTTTTATTATTATAATTCAAATATATTAAAGTAGTGTTATAATAAATGTTTTTCTAAAGACATGGATTGAAAAAAATGGCTGTAAGTTCTGGTTAAAATTTATAATTCTATTTTAAAATATCAACTTTATTAAGATGAGTAGCTCAAACTCTTATAAATTGGTCTATATTTTCATCTTTATTCGATATATGATTTTATTCCTTAACATGCACCCGTAAGATGGTGACTCGTTTAAATAGACCAATCTTGGAATTCGTATGTTCAATTTTTTTGATTTTTAATCGGATCGAATTGCTCGTTGGAGTTAATGGGCTCTGATACCATGTTAAGATTTGGGGTTTCATCTTAAAATGTCAACATTATTAAGAAGAGTAGCCCAAACTCTTATAAATTTGTCTATGCTTTCATCAATATTTGATATGTGATTTTATCCCTTAACATGCCCTCTCAAGATGGTGGTTTGAATAAATATGAAAACATAGACCAATTCGTCGCCAATTTGGGCTACTCTTATTAATAAGTTTGACATTTTAAGATGGAAGTCCAAATCTTTACATGGTATCAGAGCCCATTAAGTTTCAACGAGTAATTCGATCCGATTAAAATTAAAAAAAAATTAAGCTCACGGATTTCAAGATTGGTCTGCTCAAATGAGCCACCATCTTGTTAGGGCGTGTTAAGGGATAAAATCTTACATCGAATAAAAATGAAAACATAAATCAATTTATAAGAGTTTGGGCTATTCCTCTTAATAAGGTTGACATTTTAAGATAGAACCTCAAATTTTAACATGGTATCAGAGCCAATTTAGCTCCAACGAGCAATTCGATCAGATTAAGACTCAAAAAATTGAGCGCGCGAATTTCAAGATTGGTCTGCTTAAACGAGCTACCATTTTACGGATGCATGTTAAGGGATAAAATCTTGTATCGAATAAAAATGAAAACATAGACCAATTTATAAGAGTTTGAGTTATTTCTCTTAATAAGATTAATCTTTTTAGATGGAACCCAAAATCTTGAGTTCATATTTTGAATGTCAAGAAACTATAAATTGGAATTGGAATTCTCAATCCTTGAAAATGGATTTCAGAAATAAGTGCAGGTCAATTTTTACAATTTAGGATTTCTATGCATCAAAAAGTTTAAGTTAGATTGCGGAGTAAGTCGATGAATCAAAGCATTCATTCTTTGCAATTCGAGTCTTTTACTTTTTCGCATTGATTATAAAATTAATAGATTTTTTTATTTTTTATTTTTTATAAGGACTGTCAATTTAATTTGATATATTTATAGCTTGGGTTCTGGTGTACTTTTTGGATAATTCTTGTTGTACATAATTAATATACATAAAGGGGTACATAATGTGATGTAGCAATTATCCGGTAGTTGATATGAAAGTGTAAGATTTGAATTAAAGGTTAGATATGTGCCACATATAATTATGTGAACTATTATGTGAAAATTTATTTACCCCTAACAAAGTCCGTACTTTTTTATTACCATGAATTCTTGGTTCTCTTTTGAAATATAATTTCCTTTTTTTATTCAAACATAGCAAGTTGAATATATAGAATGCTGATAAGTGTGTTTTGTGCACTTATTTGAGTCGTATTACTATACTTTAGCCCCTGTTTGGCCCCCATTATATTACATTCCATTACATTAATTTTTTCTCTCTGTTCATCTCAACCATACATTCATCAAATAAAATAATAATACACACAAATCAAAAACTTTTCAACCACACATCTCCCATCAATCACTATTCTAAAAATTATTTACCCCCCAAAAATTTAATTTAATGGGCGGCAAACAGGGGCTTAATGTCGTCAAATTATTAATTTTTACTTGGGTAAATTTTCTTTTGTTTTTAGTTGTGGATTTGTTTGAAGCAATTGGAAAGGGAAGAAGGATAAATTGATCATTAGATGGAAGTTTGGGAATCAAATTCTTCACTTTGAAAATTGAAGGACTTGAACTAAATTAAAAAAAGACAATAGTTGCACAATTAATTGGACTCAATGATAATTTATTAAAGTGCCTCAAGTTAAGATTGAAGCAGCTATATTTTCCTCATTTATATTCGGGTTTATGTTAATGTATGATAATTAGAAACTATCAATGCAGTTTTATCGATGAAACATTATCTGCATACTATGCGTCGAACTCTCCTGACGGAACCAGATCATCAGTGACATCAAAGAACATTGTTTCAGAAAGGAATAGGAGAAAAAGGCTCAATGAAAGGTTCTATGCATTGAGAGCAGTGGTCCCCAATATTACAAAGGTGTCCCACTAATAAAAATAATATAATTTATATATGTTCAATTATTGCACCCATTCCCCACCCAAGTGCAATAAGTAAAAGGGCCTAAATTTTTATTTATTATTTTTTTTTTTTTTTTGGCGAATTGTTGATTTGAATTTAGATGGATAAAGCATCAATAATCAAAGATGCCATTCAGTATATTGAAAAGTTGGAGGAAGAAAAGAGGAGAATTGAATTAGAAATATCAGAGTTGGAATCTGGTACATCAGGAAATAGTACAATCTTTGATTTTGATCAAGAGACTGCTCCTTATTGTGCACATCCAAAGAGAACAAGATTGGATCTTGGCAATGATTCTAAAACATCAAGATCATTTCCCATTGAAGTTATTGTGGTTGGCTCTTTATATTTACCTTTATTTTCTCAGTTTTCTTTGCTTCGCATACATGATTTCTTTGGTTGATACTACAATCGACAAGATTTTAGTTTGCCGTCTATCTTATCGAACAAATATGTTATCTTTAGTCATATATAATTGAATTTTTTTTATTTTTTTTGATTAAATAATTGGCAGTTGAGGGTATCCCACTTGAGGGAGAAGATAGCTGTGATTAGCCTCACTTGCACCAAAAGAACATACACAACTGTAAAGCTCTGTGAGATTTTTGAATTTGAAGCTCAAAATCATTACTGCCAACATAACTGCTCTCTCTCAAAACCTTTTGAAGACTGTATTTTTTTAAAACCCAAACTTAAAGCATGTGACGTCATGAAATCTCTGCATATATAGGCACGTGACATGCTAAACACTATTTTGCTTGTTGCTAACACTTGAGCAAGTAGTTTGGTATTCTCTAGAATGTCATCGACCAATACCTATCTACGTATTCCATAATTCTAGACATCTTGGCGATAGCGGAAATGAGTGACTAAATGAGGATTTGAAAATTCAAATTTCCCTCTGTAGGGTCGATACTTGATCAATTTTTAGCGATAAATTATTATATTGTATGGAATAAACCTGTCGATTACTTCAATTATCTGGTATCTGTTATATCATGTGGAGAAGCTGACGTGTACTATTTTATTAATTAAACGTTGAATCAATTAAGAGATATTGTCATATCATTTGCCATATACACGGGAAGGGATCTTCCACACCAATTGGAATTGGAATTTTCAATTTTTGATTAAAGTTGTTTCTTACCATATATCTTGAAAATGGATTTCAGAAGTTAGTGCATTTTAATTTTTACAATTTAGAATTTCTATAAATCAAAATGTTCAAGTTAGATTGCGGTGTAAGTTGATGAATCAAAGCATTCATTCTTTGAAATTCGAGATTTTACTTTTTTGCACTGTTTATAAAATTAAGTGATTTTTTTATTTTGTATAACGCGTGTCAATTTAATTTGATATATTTATAGCTTGGGTTGTGGTGTACTTTTTTATTATATTGAGTTCTTGGTTCTCTTTTGAAATATAATTTCCTTTTTTTTTTTTTATTCAAACATAGCGAGTTGAATATATAAAATGTCGATAAGTGCATTTTGTACACTTATTTGGGTCATATTACTATACTTTAATGTCGTCAAATTATTAATTTTTACTTGGATAAATTTTCTTTTGTTTTTAGTTATGGATTTTTTTTTGAAGCAATTGGAAATGGGAGAAGGACAAATTGGTCATTGGATGGAAGTTTGGGGATCAAATTTTGCACTTTGGAAATTGAAGGACTTGAACTAAATTAAAAAAGGCATGGTTGCACAATTAATTGGACTCAAGGATTGAATTACAATATATTAAAAGAATTGAGGACTTGGAGAAAAATAATTTATTAAAGTGCCTCAAATTAGGACTTGGAATGAAATCCAATCAATTTGTTGGCAATCAGAAAAAAAAACAGACGAGAAAGTGGCTGGGACCAATTGGAAAAAAGGGTGAAAAGAGTTGGTTTTTCTTTTTGACTCCTTCAGGACTATAAAAGTGGTGGTGGTTGAAAGGAATTAAAAAACGAGTCCCTTTTGGAGTGAAACATGGGCGGCTGGAGAATATATATATATAGACACAGAAAAATTACGTTTTTAATAGTGAATGATTGTGATAAATTTATTTTTCTGTACAATTATGTGTGCAATAGTTGTATGAGTTTTGTGGCTTGTTTTACTTTTAAAAGAGTGAAAATAAGTTAAACATGGTGTCAATTTTTGTATAATCCGATAGGAAATAGAAATACCACTATACTTTACGTGATCTTTAAGTATTTATAAATCTTTATTTCATTTTTATATATTCGTATCCGTCATAAAAATATATAGTTAGGTCACATGTAAAAATATATTTAATTTTACTCGATAAAGATTGTTAAACAAATTAGGATATTGATCTTCATAACTGAATGGCATTGTCAAATTCGGGATTGATATAAGGGGATTTTGGATCCTAGTACGTTTTTCATCATCATATCTTTATATAACTTGCATTTAATTATAACTTTGCATTAAATTTAGTTAATTTAAGTCTTACATTCATACGTAATTTAAGTGGTTATAATCTAGCTATAGAAATTTCAATTGTTTCGATTAAAGTTAAGTTATTTCGAATTTAAACTAGTACAATCTCTGTGAAAATGATACTTTGACTCAAAAATCTATTTTACTGCTTGTTAACGAACAATACACTTGCGATAATTCAAACGAAGAATATTTTCGCGACAAATGCAATTTCTCGATGCTATATAATCATGTATCTAATTAGTTTAAGAGTGGAGGAATTGAAGTATTGTCCATAATTAAAATATAAGATATAGCATGTCTCACTTATTGATTGAATGAGATTTATTACGAAAAAATAATTTCTTCCGAAACTATAATTTAATTTTTTGATGTTTTGATTTTCTCCCCTTTTCACGATTTTTAGTTTCCACTATTTCGCTGTTTGAAGATTTCTTAGTTAGATTTTCTTTATTGTACAAATATTGACAAGCGTTAGTGTTTTAGTTATATGTATCGAAATGGCTTAAATAAAAATGTTACTTAAATATAATCGAATCGAAATCAAAATCGGAACCAACGGTTCGGGTTTGGGTTTAGTTCCAATAATTACAAGGACGAATAGTTTCATTTATAAAATACCCGAATTATAATGAGTAGTTTTGAGTGTTGAAATATCTAGATCGACAGACTTGACAAGCAGACCTAATGACATCTCTTAAAATTTATTTTAAGTAAACAATCACTTACAAGACAAATTGGTCATTGGATGGAAGTTTGGGGGATCAAATTCTTCACTTTGGAAATTGAAGGACTCGAACTAAATTAAAAAAGGCATTGGTTGCACAATCAATTGGACTCAAGGATTGAATTACAATATATTAAAAGAATTGAGGACTTGGAGGAAAATAATTTATTAAAGTGCCTCAAATTAGGACTTGGAATGAAATCCAATCAATTTGATGGCAATTGGAAAAACGGACGAGAAAGGGGCTGGGACCAATTGGAAAAAGGGGTTGAATTTGAAAAGAGTTGGTTTCCTTTTTGACTCCTTTAGGACTATAAAAGTGGTGGTTGAAGGAAATTAAAAAATGAGTCCCTTTTGGAGTGAGAAACATGGGCGGCTGGAGAATATATATATATATATATAGACACTGAAAATTAACGTTTTTAATATTGAATGATTGAGATAAATTTATTTTTCTCTACAATTATATGTGCAATAGTTGTATGAGTTTTGTGGCTTGTTCTAATTTTAAAAGATTGAAAATAAGTTAAACATGGTGTCAATTTTTGTATAATCCGATAGGGAATAGAAATATACCACTATACTTTACGTGATCTTTAAATATTTATAAATCTTTAATTTATTTTTATATATTCACATCCGTTATAGAAATATAGTTGGATTACATGTAATGATTCGCATCTTGAACGCCTGAGTGTTGATCCTGTCATAGTTGTTGAAACTAAAGAAACCCCCGTTCACGATCCCCTACGTACTTCTAATGGTTTAGATAGTCCTACCAAGGAATCAACACCTGTTGATAAACCTGAACCTCCTAAAGAACCCGCGTCCCGCGTTAAGACGAATAATCCTAAAGTGAATATTATAGGGGATTTGAATGAAGGAATAAGACTTCGTAAGATGGTATTAAACAATTTGACATATGATAGTTATGTGTCTCAGATTGAGCCTAAAAAAGTAGAAGAAGCTCTTATGGATGAATGTTAGGTTAACGCTATGCATGAAGAGCTAAATCAGTTTGTGAGAAACAAAGTTTGAGATTTAGTTTCTAGGCCTGATGATTGTAATGTTATAGGTACTAAGTGGATATTTAAGAATAAAACTGATGATCAAGGTACTATGACTAGAAATAAGGTTAGGTTAGTAGCCCAAAGATATACTCAGGTCGAAGGAGTTGATTTCGATGAAACATTTGGCCGGTAGCTAGGCTTGAATCCATTAGAATTCTTCTGACTGTTGCATGCACTTTAGGTTTTAAATTATATCAAATGGATGTCAAGAGTGCTTTCTTGAATGGAATACTTCAGGAAGAAGCCTATGTTGAACAACCTAAAGGGTTTATTGATCCTATATATCCACATTATGTTTATAGGTTGAATAAATCTTTATATGGTATGAAACAAGCTCCCAGAGTTTGGTATGATAGGCTTACTGCATATCTGATGGAACATGATTTCTCGAGGGGTGGTGTAGACAGAACCCTATTTATAAGATGTATTGAAGATACCATCACGATCGTTCAGATCTACGTCGATGACATTATCTTTGGTTCTCTTATTGATTCTCTTGCTCATGATTTTATTGAGTGTATGAAGCAAAAATTTGAGATGAGTATGATTGGAGAATTAAATTACTTTTTAGGACTTCAAGTTAAACAAACTAATGATGGGTTGTTCATCTCTCAATCGAAATATGCAAAAAACTTGTCAAACGTTTTGGATTAGACAGCAAGAAACACACTCAAACCCCCCATGAGCACCAGTGTCAAGTTAGGTCATGATCCTATAGGTAAAAGTGTTGATCAGACTCTTTACAGAAGTATGATAGGTAGTTTACTTTATCTCACTTCTAGTAGACCTGACATAGCTTTTAGTGTAGGGGTTTGTGCGCACTTTCAGGCTGATCCCAAGGAATCTCACCTGAGTGTCATATGACGTATCATCAGATATGTCAATGGAATTGTAAATTATGGGATCTTGTACTCTCGGGACTCTAATCTTGATCTTGCTGGTTATTCTGATGCCAATTGGGCTAGTAATGCCGATGATAGAAAAAGCACTTCTTAGGCTGTTTTTACATTAGAGCCAATCTTATTGCTTGGATGAGTAAGAAACAAAATTATATCTCTTTGTCTACGGTAGATGCTGAATATATTGCAGCAGGAAGTTGCTGCACTCAACTGCTTTGGATGAAGCAGATGTTGAGTGACTATGGTATTGAATAGGCTACTATGACTGTGTTTTGTGATAACACTAGTGCTATTAATATTTCCAAAAATCCCGTTCAACACTCTTAAACCAAACATATTGACATACGACATCATTTTATTCGAGAGCTTGTGGAGACTTATGTTGTAACACTTGAGCACATTTCTATTGAGAACCAATTAGCTGACTTATTTACTAAACCATTAAATGGTCTGACATTTGAATTTCTTCGGACGACTATTGGTGTTTGTGTGCCTCATTGATTCAGTAATTTTGTTGCATGCTCGTTCTCTGCCATTGTGTGAAATTGATTTATGCATGCTTTCTTTATTTTATTTTAGTTTTTATTGTCTTTACTTTTGGTTGAATTGTCATTTTATTTTGTGTTGTGTTCCATGCATTCTGTTTTTAATTTCTACAAAAAAATTTAAAAAATGGGGAAACAAATTTTTTTTTTTTTATGAGGACATTACTTTTTCAACTTAACATATGATGTACTTGATTTTGTTTGTTGTGATCAAGCATGTGGCTAATCGATAAGTTGTATCATGGTTTCCATTACTGTGTTAGGTTATTCATGGAGTACTTAGTATATGAGTCTTCATATACCTTCTGCACTGCACACACTATGATCTTGTTAGTGGGACTCTATCGCGTGTGCGAGACTTGGGATGACAATCACATGTTAGTAAGATGACTTTGAACATGATTTGATCATATGTATTTGACCTAAGCTCAAGTTTATCCCTGGTATTATCAAAAAATAAAAACAAAAACAAAATAATCATACAAAGAGCTCAATATCTTATGTCTTTCTTCGGCGCCTATTTGACTTGAGTAATTAAGCCTGCGGAGTGTCTCATAACCGGTGCCTATGGTCGACTGACTTGGGTTAACTGGCCTAAAGCTCGCTACATTGTTCATTTTAGTCGCTTAATGTAACGCCCCAAATTCTCGGAAATCGAAGCGTTAAAAGAAAAATTATTCTTCTTTGTTTGAACCCTTAAATGTTAACCAAAATAAGTTTTAAATGATAAAAGTTTTGAAATCCGAAACATATAGGAAGATGTAATGGAAAACTTTTGTTCATATAGATTTGGACAATTCGGTGAAATTTTATTTTGGAGAACATTTGGAGGAAATTCAGCGAAATACCGGTTGCGCAGCAGCGGAAAGGAAAATATGTTTGACCTAGGAACCGTTGTCAAAAATTTGTGAAATTTTAACAAAGACTATAACATTCATACATGTACAACATATAAAAATTTGGGGTCTGGACGAAAATGTTTGAAGCACGAAAATACTGCACGACTACGCTGGACAGAAAATCCGAAACAGTCCCAACGCAGTTTACTAAAACGGCCATAACTTTTTCTCTAGATACTATTTTAAGGTAATTCGAAAGACCACTATTAGAAGACTCATAGGCCTTTCAAACGCCACTGATTTCGCTCTAAAACATGCAGTATAGCCCAAGTTATACCATTTTCAAATTTAATGGCAGAATCTGAAATTCAAAACAGCAGTAGATAAACTTCATGCGTTGTCAATTCAACATTTGTAAATTATCGTTGACATGGAAAGTACATGAAACTGAACGAGATAAACATTAAGAACATTGTTAAGAGTGTCATCTAAACATTTATAAAAAGGTTTACACAACCGGAAATTTTTACTAGAAAGTTGAAAGCAATTTCAAATTTGCTGAGCACTCGCCACCATGCCAATCCACTGCCATGCCTCGATTTAACCTGTGAGATTTTAATAGGGGTGAGTATCATAAATAATACTCAGTAGGAAGATACTTAAGTAATTGGTAAAAATAAATGTATTTTCAGAAATGCAAACTTCGGTTATTTGTGTCACCGTCATTCTCTAGCAAACCGGTGATCAGTCGTCCGCTTATTCTCGAGTTTTGATAACTCGTTCTCGAGTTTGATAACTCGTTTCATAATCTCTTTATCTCTTATTTGAACCACCCAAAGGGTGCTTCCATCATCAGTAACACAATAACACGTTAATGCAAACCGAAAACAAATCATTTTATTCTACTTTACAAAAGTGTTGTAAAACACCCCTACCTTGAATGCTTGGAGTTTGAATAACCTTTGATGACCAAATTTGTAAAGAAAAAATGCAACGTGCTCCTTAGCTTATCCTTCAAATATTTTCTAGATTCAAAAGTGCTTTATGACTATGAGAAAGAGGGCAAAACAACTTTATGTATAAGTATAATAGTTTGGAAAATGAAATCACTTTGTAATTGCAGTGTATGTGTATGCAATTGTAAGAAATGAAGTTATATTTTGTTTTAAAAAGAAAACTCTTAAATATATAAAATACATACATGTAACTCCAATGAAACAAAAAGATTTTTCGATTAACTCTTAAATTTCCAAACGTATTCCATGTAAACTAAAAGTTTAATGGGATTAATGATGGGTATAAGTGGTGAATTAATTAAGTTTTTAAGTGGTGGAAGTGATTGTGTAGGTTACTCTTGTGCAAATGAAACGGTTTCTCTTCTCTTTTTCTTATACGCTGAAAATTGGAACCAAACATAGGAAAAAAAAGTATTAATGTAAAAAGTGTGTCGACAAAATAATGTAATTGAATAAATTAAAGAAATTTGTCATTTAAAAGAGATTTCGACGACTTACAAAATTTTAAGACAAGCGCACACAACTTTACTATTGTGACCAAAAATTCTAACTCTTAGGAATGGTCATAGCGACGTCATAATATAATTCAAATTATTTTCGAGTTACACAAGAAAATTTTATTTGAAAACAACATAACATTTTTTTTTCTTGGTCGCTACACTTAATGAAGAAAAGCATGCGCTTAAGATGAAAAATAATAATGGGCTTCATTTATTGAATGATATGACACAAATCATTTTGCTCATACTGAGGGGGAAAAAAATGCTTCCATTTATAATGAGCTTTCCGTTATTGGTCCTAATGTGTTTTACATGGTTTGTCTTTCGTAAGTAGGGGAATAAACTTATTGACAGTGAGGTTTCGTGTATCCTTTACAAATTTAGGGTTTGGAGTCCTATTTTCAAAGGATTAGTGACACTTTACACCTATGGGTCGCTTATATAATTTACTCCATGATAACTTTAACTATGTATGTGGGAATGTTTACTGTTCATTGTTTATCTTTGTGCAAGATTCATAACAGTATTTTTGAGTTATTATGTGTTAATGCTCATATTTTATAATAAAAGTGAGGGTGCAAAGCATATTTTAATGCTCTTTGGTTCCAATGTTGCCCTTGTCATTTTGTGACAAAAAGGGGAGTAGTATAATTATTTTAGTATATTTATTTTTGAATGACATGTAATTTTTGGGGAAGTATATGTATATCTAGATTTTTTTGATGCTTAACTTGGTGTATCTTTTCCTATATATATATATATATATATATATATATATATATATATATATATATATATATATATATATATATATATAACTTTTGACTCAAAGGCATTTTACATTTTAATTTCAATTCCGCTAAATTAAGTTTAATGTTTTAGTAGTATCGATGTGTCTTTTTGGTATGTTGGGATTGCATTGATACTATGTCTTCATTTAACATGTATGATTGAAACTGAATAATACTATATGTTTCGTAAATTGTCTATATTCTATAAATTGCTTTACTTATATTGTTTTCCACACATTTCACACTGGGTGTTGAGTTGTCTATTTCAGGAAACAGATGGTGATTTAAATGTAAAATTCGTTCAAGTCAGTTAGTTGTGTAAAAGTGTAAAATTGTAAAATCGTTAAAGTCAAGTCAGTCAGTTGTGATTTAAATGTAAAATTGTTTTCCACACATTTGATTACTGCCTTGACTTTAGTTAGTAATTTTGTCACAGAATGCCAAGTGGGGAGTTTGTTAGGTTTTTAATTATGTAATTGGCAATTCTGTGAATAAAAGGGACTTAATTATAAATGTTATAAAAAGTCAAGGAGTAATGTGCAATTATATGAAAATAGGTTTTTTAGGTCTATGGTTCGAGTATGGCTAAAAAAAGGAAAATATGGCGCGGATTTTCGCTAGACTGTCGCCAATGATTGACTCGAGCGTCAAAAATAGAACCTCCGTCACTCGACTGTCGCCCTGCCTTAGGTCGAGCGATAGCCTGTCGCTGAGTCCTCGCTCAAGCGACAGTGTTGTCCGATAAATTTTTATTTCACGATTTAAAGGTTTTTTCCCCGGTCCATTACTTTCCTAACCTACCTATAAATACTAAAACACATCTGAACGTGATGGAGAGAAGGTTGATCATTGAGAGAGCTTCATCAGAGAGAATTTCTACATATTTCTTCTTTCAACCTTCGTCATGTGAGATTGTTTTGGTGAGAAAAACATCACTTTCATAATCCAAATACCAAACCGTTCTTTCCTCCGCATCTGTCAGGGTTGCTGAATATCGTGGAAAGTTGACTGGAGTTCCAGTCGGTGAAGAACTGGGTGTTCTTCGTGATCCACAGGAGATAGACGATTCGGCAAGGCTAAGAGTGGTGCAAGGTAGCAGATTCCGGGAGAGATTTGAAAATTGCAGCTAAGGATTGGTGCAGGGGAGCACAGTTTCCAGAGAGCTGTAAGAACTTCAGTCAGGAGATTAGATAATATGTGTCATCGTCTAGTTTGGTAGAATGTAAGTGTCCGAATCGTTTATAGTGGATTGACTGGCAAAGTGCTTAGAGTTTTTCTCAGTTGGATTTCTCTATGATCATACCATGTGTTTTTACTGCTTTCTTTATTGATTATATTAACGGCGGTATTTAAACATAGGTTAAATTGACTTGCATACTTAATCATCTAGAGATAATTAATTGGCGACATATTGCTAATTAATTAATAATTTTAATTCCGCATAATATACTTATTCACCTCCTCTAGGTATTGTTAAGGTCGAACTATGTAAATTTCAAATTTAATTTGCAACCTCATATTTTGGGATATGTTGTTAAAAGTTGATAAATATTGGTGGATCCATGAATGACCAGTGGGAAATGGATATAAGTTGTAGATCCAATAAAATTTGTGATTAAAAAAAGAAGGTGGATCAAAGTTTTAAAAAACAAAAGTATTACCAAACAAGAGAAACACTTCATACGAAGAACCATATAACCAAATGGAGAAAAGACGCAATCATGAATGAATACAACTAGAATCATATAACACTATATTGACCATAGTTAACCTTAACCGAGCTTGAAAATGATAGTGTTAAAGTCCAAATTTGTAATTGATAATTTCTTTAATCAAAATCAAGTTTTAAATGAATTGTATTGAGTTATAGTCAAAGTCAAAATAAGATTTATTTGAGTCTTAGTCATAGTAAAAATAATTTGGAGTTGATAGATTCCAAAAAGAAATCAAAGAAATCCAATAAAAAGATCAAGACTCGGACTTCAAGAAATTGATTCAAAGACAGACTCACAGGCGCTCGCTTCCCGCACGTGTGGCACTCGAGCTCTCAAAACAGGAACTCTGCCACTTGCTTGGTGTGAGCATGACGCTCGAGCAGCAGGACGATCGCTCGCTTACCACGAGGATTTCGCTTAAGCACTGGTGCGATACACAACAATCCCAGTTTGCTTAAACCATTTATTTTTTATCTCCTTTTCATCCCAAACACCTCCACTATAAATATACAACTCCATGAACATCCCAAGGTGTGTTGAATCATTATATTACATTAGAGATTACATTATTGAAGATCCAAACACATAGTGATTAGATTCAACATAAGATCAAAATATTATCCATCTTTGGTGGAGCCTTGTCATAAGTCAATAGAGTATCCTTCGAAAACCATATTCATATTCCAATATCTCTTGTTTTAGCCTACAAATCAACGTAAAGAAAGATCATTGATCAAACACAAAAGCAAAACCCTACATTCACCAATTAGCTTTCACAGTTCTAGAGTTATGTGAAAAGGCACTTGAAGTTCCAGTGCTGAAGGACTAGGCTTTTCCATGTTGATCCACATGGAGATAAAAGTAGCTCAGAGTTCTAAGAACTGCGAGCGTGCAGAATCGAAGGAGTTTCTCGATGATTTACAAGTTTAGTGGTTAGAGTCAACTACAGTTTAGCAATGTTTAGAGTAACTATAAGTTAATTATCTAGTGGATTTTGTTGGCAAGTTTGCCTCGAAGCTTTTTATCCAGTTGTAGATTTTCCTCCATGATCATATTTGGCGTTATTTACTTTTTATTGTTTTTGGTCTGAATATTTGTGATTACTTAACCATAGGAATTAATTGAATTAATTACCTTAATCATCTAGAAACAATTAATAAGGGACTTGTTGCTTTTAATTGGTTCAATTCGGCATTTGGATCTAAAATATTCGGCTAATTTAAACTTTTACATAGCGCTCCATTTGACCAAGTCAAAACAAACATAGCCTTAATAATCCCAAAAAATAAGACATCCCAAAACTACTGTTGTTGAACCAAAACACAAGGCATGTGAGGTAACAAAACCTCAGCTGCGTGTATAAGCTTAGGCACAATATGCGCTAAACAACATTTTGTTTGTTGCTAACTGTCAAGCGAGCAAGATGGATAGCTGTATTATTTTGAATCATGGGTGGTTGGTTAATAACATTGGTCCCCTGACATTATACATATATGACGTCTCTTTACATATTCATTTTTTTTACTATTGTGATAGTCACTGATAGATAAGAACACCAAAATTGACGGTGTGGACTATCAACATTTTTAACCATCTACTACATATTCAATGATTCAAAAGTAATTAACATCCTAGAGAATTTGAGAATTCAAATTACAAATCTGATTCTCTGTGATCAATTATTAGGAGAGTGTAAAACACGGTACTTATATTAAAAAAGCTATCAATAGTTACTTCAAATAATTATTTTTTCTGTCGTCTCCTGTGGGGAAGTTGACCTGTAAAAATAATTAGTTGATAAAAATATAAACGTTTTAGATAAGGAGAACCCAATAGAGCAAGGAAAAATTAATCTATTCAATATAACAAAAACTTTGTTAGTGCTGTAAATAGTAAGTTTATTTGTGAATGACAATTGTACCCCTTCAATCCTATAAATTATTTCCATATGTATCCATAATCCTTCCTATAAATATAGTGTTTTCGTTCTCATTATTATACACACAAGTCTATTAACTTTTATTCTCTTCTTTTTTTTCTTTTTTCTTTTTTCACAACACGTTACAAGCACGATGGCTTAGTTTTTTTAAAGCCTATTGAATGTAGTAATTTTTTGAAACATCATCATCATCTATCAAATGTACCAAAATTAATTTGGTAACGCATAATTTATGTGTATCTAGATTTTCTGTCACAATTTACCTGTACAATCATACATGTATTCAATTTTCTTGTATTTGCCACCGCTGTAATGTATATGTTTGTTTTTATCAGTTTGTGTACTGCATATGTATCAATTCATATGCTTTAATTTGTGCCAATACTCACGTTTATAATCATTACATTTGCCACCTTCAATTTGTCACGTATACATTTTACTATACCATTAGGGAAATGATGTTTGTACACCAGCCCCCTCACATGTAAGGGGGCTGTAATCATCATCACATGTCATGATGTACATGTAGCATTTCCCATGCCATTATCTTTTCTTTTGACCACACCAAAGAGATATATATAACATTTTAAAATTATATGCCGCCTGTATAGTGGTACTTTTGTTCCAACATTTGGTTTATTGTGTTTGATGGATATTATTAAAAAAAGAATGTATTTTAAATAGTGATATGATGTGAAATATGTGGTTAAAAAGTAAGGAAAAGTTATTGATGTGATGAAAAATATTATTTTATTAAAAAATGTGTGATTGAAAATGAGTTTTGAAAGAATGTATTTTTAGAGAATGTGTGTCAAACAGGGGATTAATTTGAATTTCATAACCACCTTTCCAATTTCAATCAAAAATTGTTTACCGCATGTGGTGCCGTTACTGTTTCAGATCTTCTTTTATTATTAAAATTTTCAATTCCATTATAAATTGTTTACTGCATGTTAGATGTATTACACAAGTCTTATTTATTTATTGTCTTGTTTATCGTTTGAATAATTATCACGTTCTCATTATATTAGAGTCCCAATCTTTCATATAATACATATATGTATTGGTTCTGTAATTTTTTATTATTATTTTTAATCATGCCAATAATGACATGTTACGAATTCATTTTTCTCATTTACTATTCGCAGAAGAATACACCTTTAGGTGTTCGAGCTGCATGTCTAGAACTTCAGATTTCTTTAATAAGTTTAATTTTGTTAGGATTGCGTCCTTTTATTTGACATATCATTTCTTCGATCAATATGCTTTGACAAATTTATTTTGATTCTTTGAATGAGATCTCCACTTTCAATATTTCAGGTAGTTGAACCTCTTCTTGAGTTTTATATAGTTATGCCTATATATTTTGCCTCGTAGATGGGACCATCTTTCTTATTTGCTCCATTTTTTTTGAATTTTTTTATTTTTAGAATTGAATGTCCCAATGCTTCAGGTGTGTTACTTATATAATGCCAACTTTTAGCTGCCCATTGATGCTACCCAAATACATGTAACGATTCAATAACAAAGACCGAACTAAGTTTTGATGTCTCCTGCCACATCAAATTTTCAAGGCGGCTAAACTGACATCATTGAAACAAAAACCAAATTTTTAAGTGCATAAATTATAATGAAATCTTGGTTAAAAGGTAAGTGACTAGCCTACTTTTACTACCGTTGAAAACGCTTTGCTTTATTCTGTGTCGTGCCCCTGTAGATTTGGGGGGATTTTTTTAATTAAATATAAAAAAAAAAATGTTCGACCTTTTTGACCCCCGTTTTTTTGTTGCAAAACTCATTCTCAGTAGAGGAAGACAAAAATGTTGAGTCAAACTTTGTGTCAGATTCCAAATTAATGTCCATTTTCCCGTTGAGAATTATTTCCCATTTTGCCCTGACAAAGTAATTACAATTTTCCACAAATACCCTCACCTTTTTTCAACCTAACACACTATGAAAGGGCATTATTGGAACATATATTTTAATTGTTGGAAAGTACCAATTTAATGCAAGTGGGAAGGGACAATTTATGACGGAATATGATAGATTTGGGTAATGGGTCCCACTTGTTTGAAAAAGACACGGTAGAAAAATAAATTTTTTTGTAGGAAAATGGGTTTCAAACCCCCTGAGTTGCCTCTCTTCTCTGTTATCTCCCGTCTCCAAAATCCATCCCATAATCCCGTTTCTCCTCTTCTCCCTCCCAAAAAAAAAAATCTGAAATTAAATCCTGGACCCTGGTGTTTTTGCTTTGCTTTGCCAACGATAACGAGGATCTTTGCTTTGCCAACGATAACGAGGATCTTTGCTTTGCCAATAAGATATCTCTTACTTTCATTTTTTCGTCACTTTATGAAAGTTAGATCGTGCCCCCCCTAGTGTCGAAAGTCTGCGTCCGCCAGTGTCATATTTGTCTGATGGGCAGTATCTGAATTATTAAGAGAGTGAAAACACTGTGCAGCTTGCATCAACTGTGATAAAGCAATCATACAGCGATTGGAATTTTGGATTCTTGAATGTAATGGGAGACCAAAAGCCTTCAGCAAATAACACCAGCGATATTGAATGTACAAGAAATCCAATTACAGAAGTTGAAGATGAAGCTGAAGACGGAGTTAGAGTCATAGATGATCGCAGAATACGTAAAGTGCCCAAAGTTATGCAATTCAAGAAACACGACCAAGAGGAATACTATACTCCTAGGGTAGTTTCCTTTGGACCTTATTACCATGGTTTGAAAGAACTTCGCCCGGGAGAGGAATTGAAGCATGAAGTCTTTACAACTATTTTTTCAAAGCGCGGCAAAGACAAAGAATTCTTCCTCTGCGAGATCCTTAAAGTGATCGACTCAATCAGAGATTATTGTTACGTTGGAGTTTCTAAACTTGAGTATGATGATCCAGCACTAGCAGAAATGATGCTTCTAGATGCATGTTTCGCAATATATGTTATGATGTTTTCCTTGGGAAATCAAGAAAGCATTATCCACTTCTATCAAAATATAGGACTACCTGTATTCCCATTGGTATTACGGGATATGTATTTACTCGAGAATCAAATTCCACTCTGGTTTATTAACTTTTTGTATGAAAAACTACAATACGGAAACATAGAAGAAGGATGGACGCTTATTTGTGAATTCACAATTCACGTATCTACTAAGGATAGCAGGCTAACAAGAAATCTTAGAAGAGGTAAAAATCAACCACTTCACCTTCTGGATGCTATTTATCGAGTTTTTGTCCTAGAACTGGATAATGCAAAAAAGCCTGTTAAAAAACGTCAATGGTGGCCGTGGAGGAAAGAAAATCCAAATAACTTTGTGGCTGCTGCTCATCGTGACCAAGAATTGGATAGTGCAGGAAAAAATCCTGCTAAAAAAAATCAATGGTGGTGTTGGAGGAAACAAAATGCAAATGAATTTGAGATCCCCAAAGCCAATCGTCAATCTCGTTCAGTCACCGATCTCAAGGCAAAAGGCATCCACTTCAAACCTAGTTCATACTGTTTGAAGGATATTAAGTTCGAATCCTACACATTTTATGGGCAACTTCAACTCCCGGTTTGTGTATTTACTATTCATTCCAAGATACTCTTTACACACATGATTGCATTTGAAATGAATCCAGAAAGCGGTGGTAAATATACTGTAACATTTTATGTTAATTTCTTGAAATCGCTCATTGTTAAATCTGAAGATGTGAAGGAACTGCGAGAAAAGAAGATACTCTTCAGTACCCTCGACAATGATGAACAAGTTGTGGAAGCAATCAAAGAGATTAATACTGGCGGATTTTGGACTGACAACATGTTTGCCGAAGTGAAGATGGCAATTGAGAAGCACTGCTGCAGCAAATCAAAAACATGGATTGCTGAACTAATTCACACTTATTTTCGCAATCCATGGAATTTGATTGCCTTACTTGCTGCCACTTTACTTCTTCGCTTAACTTTTCTCCAGACCTATTACACAATGAATCCCTAGTAAAGGTGTGTGCCAAATTCTGTTCTTCAAGTTTTAGTTGAGATGTGTTTCTACTCTTCAAAATAAGAGAGGTTTGATGCTTCTGAATTCATTGTATTAATCTATGTTTGTATTATTGAAATTCAAATCAATAAAATTAGTGTTATAACAAATGGTTATCTAAGGCAGAGATTGAAAACAATGGTTGTAAGTTCTTGAATTCGTATTTTGAATGATAAGAATCTGCAGACAAAATAGCCTTTAAAATGTTGTCTTAATTGTCTTGTCAGAAGATTTCATTTACAACACCATAGTTTTCAGAAAGAAGGGTAAGAGAAGGATGGGCAAATTATTGTTTTGATCAATTAACTATTCACAATACATAACATCGCTTGATCGACATGAGTTGATAGAAACATCAACATCTTATGAAAGGAAAAACCAATAGTGCAAGGACTAAGGGAAATAAAATTGAGAAAGAGTTTTGTTCATGGGTACTCGCCACAATTCTAATTAACTGAATACAACTAGCTATGTCAACGAGCCGAAAAAAGAAGCTCAGGCTCGATTCAAGCTTTTTTCGGGCCCGAGCCGAGCTCGGCCAAAAAAATAAGGCTCGGCCCGAGCCGGCTCGATTTTTATTTATTTTTCTTCCTACAGGTATCTTTTTAATTTTTTTAATTAATTTTAATTTTTTTATTAATTACTGGCCGACCCGTGTGGACAAGGACCGGCCCTCCAAAATGGGGCTCTGCCCGAGCTTGAGCTCGAGCTGAGCCCGACTCGAGCTTTTTCCGAGCCGAGCCCGAGCCGACGACCTTTTTTGCCATTCCTAAATACGACAAAACTAGTTGTTAGAAAGTTCTCGACTGTGGTTGCTGGCAGCAACGACCTCATTCATTATTTCATATTATGGTTACGTGAAATAAGTTAAATCTAGTTAAAATATTTTAGTGGGTTTTACACGTGATAAAAATTTCGAGGATTAAAATAGTAGGTTTTAAAAGTTGACAGAGGAAACTATGCTCATATTTGACAATCATTATTTGAGAAGAACAGAGTTTTGAATAATGATTTTTAGGAGAATGTGTGATTAAAATATAGGAAAAATTCTGGATTTAATATTTTATTGAGTGAATGTGTGGTTGAAAATGAATATACAGAAAAAAGAATTTGAAAATAATGGTTGTCAAACAGACGCTATAATTTATTACTAATAATGGAATGTGAGCCTTGTGATAAAAATTTAAGGTTTTAAAATTTGACAGACGAAACTATAATTTGTTATTTATAGTGGAAGTTGAGATTTGTTTTTCATCAATTTAGAGGCTTTCTGACAAATTAGAATAAATGAGCCCTTTTTATAACCATCAAAGTCGGTGATCAATTCCATCGACATTTAGATTTTGTGACCCAAATTAAATGCCCTAGAGAATTTTGATTATTATTTTTATTTTTAAAAAAAATTACATAGCGTTTCTTGCTCTCTAAAGTAATTTATTTAATTTTAGATGTGGAGAATTCTAGAAATATACAACAGTGTTAATACCGGATCCATTATCGCTGATAGAAGTGTAGAAAATGTCACCTAAAGAAGTTGAAGTGAAGACATATTTTTTTTTCTTTTCAATTTTTAGGGACAGAGACCACTAATCAGATTTCAATTTGAGAAAAATAACGAATAATTGTAGTCATGGTCCCCAACATTTCAAATTGTTACAATGTTTATCCTAATCTATCATTTGTAGTAGCCTTGCTTCCAAACTTTTCAATCTCAAGCGAATAAATGATATCATGACTGTTAATTGACCAGAATAAATGAGTTTGACCACATTTTGATCAATTTATTTTAGAAAATAAAAAGATAAATAGTAACTTCATATTTTTCCACATAAAATAATTAAAACAATAAAAGAAAACAAAAGAAATTAATAATAATAATAAAAAAATACTTCATCTTCTCCCCCAACCCCACCCCACCCCACCCCCAACTTTATACTTCATCTAATTGTTAATTCCAAAAAACATTATCATCTTTTAACCTTTTTTCCCGCCTGATTTGGTGTTTGGTATACAAAAAGAAGGGATGTAGGTGTTTGTTACTTAATGGTGAAGTATCGTTGTTTTATTATATTATAATAATAATAATAATAATAATAATAATAATAATAATAATAATAATTCCTATTTATTATTTACTAAGCCTAGTTTGATCTCATTATTTAAAAACTCATTTTTGCTAATCTCATTTTCAACTACACATTCTTTCAATAAAATATTTTTACACGTAATTTCAAAACTTTTCCTACTTTTAACCACACATTTTTCAAAAAAATAAATATTACAAAATATATTTCTTCAGAAAATGGTGCTCAAACTGAAAATTACGTAATTCGGCCCTAACAATACCTAGAGGGAGGGGGGGGGGAGGGTAAATAGGTATATTATCTCTAGATGATTAAACATGCAAGTCAATTTAACATATGTTTAAATACTGTAGTTAATATAATCAATAAAGAAAGCAGTAAAGACACACGATATGATCACAGAGAAATCTCAACTAGATAAAAACTCCGACACTTTGCCAGTCAACAATCCACTATAAACGATTTGTAACTTACAGTCACCAGATTAGACGACGACACGTATTATCTGATCTCCTGACTGCAACTCCAACAGTTCTCTTGGATTTTGTGCTTCCGCACCACTCCCAGCTGTTCAAAGCTCTCTTGACCGTGCTGTCATGTAGCAACTCCTAGTTTTGTAAAACCGTTTATCTCCTTTAGATCCACAGAGAACACCGCGTTCTTCAACGACTGGAACTCCAGTCAACTTCCCTCAATCTTCAGCAACTCTTACATAAGAGGATGAAAGAACAGTTTGGTATTTGGATTGCAAAAGTGATATTTTTCTCGCCAAAGCAAACTCACATGACGAAGGTTGAAAGTAGGAATATGTAGGAATTCTCTCTGACGAAGCTCTCACAATGATCAACCTTATTTTTTACGTTTAGATGTGCTTTGATATTTATAGGTAGGTTAGAAAAGTAATGGGGCAAGGAAAAAGCCTTTAGATCGCGAAATAAAAATTTTCCGGACAACACTATCGCTCGAGCGAGGGCGGACTCTTGAACTCTTTCAAAATTTATTCTGCTCCCACTGTCTCTCCTAGAATAAATATTTTCTCTAGGAGTATGGCACGTATTGAGACGAACATTTTCTTCTCAACAGGATTATAGAATTGATATACGATTCAGTGTGCTTCACATAAGCGCCACAGCCCAAACTTTCATATGAGATAAGTTGGGTCATTCCATAACTCGTATGGACTTTTTGTCAACCGATTTAGATGGGACACGATTTAGTGCGCAACATGTGGCAATTAGTGCATGACATCAAAACGATTTTTGAATGCTTGCATGGCTTGTTCTCAATCGCACTATATCTAATAGTGTACGATTCCTCATTTCAGATGCACCATTATGTTGCAATGTATGTGGAGGAATCCACTGCGTGAGAATCTAATTCTCTTTTCGATAATCTAAAATTCTCCATTTTAAATATTTTTTACCTCGAACAAGTTTTAGTGGAAGAATATATTTACCTATTTGTTTCTCTATTTCTAGCTTGAATCCCCTGAACATTTCAAGAGTTTCATGCTTGAATTTCATCAAATATACTTGATCATTTATGAAATGGTCATTAGTAAATGGATGAGATAAGATAAACTTCACCTGACATTAATTGATATGGATCTACATACATCACTATGTATTAGATCTAATAATTGTGTAGATCATTTTCCTTTTCAAGTAAAAGGAGATTTGGTTACTGTGTCTTACAGACATGATTCACATTTGTCAAATGATTTAAAATCATTTGACCCAAATATACATATCTCCATGTAAGTTTGGAATTGCATTCTTATTTATGTGACCAAATCCACAATGCCAGATATATGTGTTATTTAGATTATCATTTTTATGCCTTTCAATTTCTATACTCATTATAGAATACTCAATGTTTAGAATATAAATGTCATTTTGTAATTTACCATAACCATTAAGATCTTATCAAGATAAAAAGGAACAACAATTGTCCTTAACATTAAAATAATTCTTGTCAAAACATGAAATTTATTTAATGCTCTTAGTAATGGTGAGAACAAAATTAACATTTCTCTAATTCTAACATCAAGCTTAAAAGCAATGGCAAGAAATATGCTTCTACAGGCAATGCAACAACTTTTTCTCATTTTCAACGTGTAGGTCAACTTCTCCCTTCTACAGCGATCTACTTTTATTTAATTTCTCTATATTTATACAAATATGAGATCCATGTCTAGTATCTAATACCCATGAAACTAATGAAGTAGATATAAGTCTTACAATTTCATTTCCAATGATCTACCATTCCAAAATGATAATAAGGATCATCAGATTTGGTATTGTCCTTATTCGCTTCAACTGTCTTAATCATCTTGGTCGCTTTCCTAAAGCATCATTTAGACTTCCATATAGGAATTTATGACTAAGATTTGTCCACTACAAACACAGATGTTGGGCTTAATAGTTTTAAGTATGTTCAGCAACTCAATGAGCATGCTTCGAGTTTATTCATGTTAAATTCATAATTAGTTATGAATAACTCTCTGACAGAGATTGCAGAACCAAGTCTATACTTAGTTCATTGTTCATGACTGAATGCAATCAAGACAACTTCTCAAAGTAGTCAGCATCTTCAGCACACGAGCACCGACTGAAGATTCTTTTGCAATTATGCACAGGTATAGTTGATAGGAAATATCATATATTTCCTCGTATGATTGTTCATCATTCAACACATTGAGATGAAAAATCATGTGTTAACATCTATACTTTTATGTTGCTTTGTAACTCAAGTGACATAGTCACAAACATCACATATGTTATAGTACTATAGTCATCACTGTGTTTATTATAGTAGCCACCTCTTCCTTTATCGAGTCATCAGCAAGTGTCTCTGGAAAGGGTTACTCAAGGACACAACCAATTTTTTCATGTTTGAGAACAATTCTCATATTGCGGGGCCAATCAAAAAAATTTCGTTTGGTTATTGGCATTCAGTATGCCTCTTAAATACATATGATTACTCATGATTCAATAAATGTAAACGACGAAAAGTAAAGAAATAATATATATAGTGCATGAATTAGTTTAACATGGTCTTTTATTAAATTAATTTCGCTCCCACTGTTTAACTCAAATTTATGACCCTCTCACATAAATTTATAGAATCCGTACTTGATTCCCAGTGGGCTGGGACCCATTTGTTATATTAAAACCTTGAGTGTACTCAACAAGCCCTAATAAAACATTTGGGTAGATACTATTATCAATTGTATCTCCATACAACTCCAGATCATTAAGCTGACAACTCTTTATCTTCACACATTTTATGTGTTAGCCTAACATGCCTTTAACATTTATCTCATTGAGTGTACTCAACAAGAGATAAATATTAGTTAAGTCAAACCCATCATTCAGAAATATCTAATATTTCATAGTGTCAAACATATCCCTAATAGACCAGCCTTGAGTGTACTCAACAAGTTAAGATCGATTTAGAACTCTCGTTTTTCACTATAACGGTGGAAGACGAATATAAATATGACTTAATATTTTAACATGCCTCTACAATTTATCTTCTTGAATATGCTCAACAAAAGATAAATTTTAGTTAAATCAAACCCATCATTCAGAAATATCTAATATTTTATTGTATCAAACATATCCCTAATAGACCAGCCTTGAGTGTACTCAATAAGTTAAGATCGATTTAGGACTCTCGTTTTTCACTATAATGATGGAAGGCGAATAACAAATTGACTTAATATTTTTAACGAGGGGTTTTGCATGCAAAAGGTCTCATCGTAATAATTATATATATTTTATTATACATCTAACATGCAAATAAACATACATATAATAGTGTAGACGATTATGGACTTATACTATCTAGTCTTCCCGAGTCATAAGAAAGACTAGTCGGTCAGTTCCTAGAGGGAATAGCATTTATTCATACAATACTCTATCTCTATAGTCTCCTCCTCTTCTTATATCTTCAATTAGTCCAACTGCAACTTGTATCATATACTAGTTGGCAAGCAGACCTAAATAATATTGGACGCACAGGCCCATAATAATAACGATAGTAACGGACAGGCAGGTCCAAAATAAATTAGAGCTCGCAGGCCCCATAAAACAGCAAGAATAAAACTAATCATTCAACACATCCACATGGTCGAGTCCATAATCATCCACTAATAAAACATTCATCGTATAAATGCATTCCTATATAATATCTAATATTATATGCAAACATGTTTCAAGTTTCTAGCAATTAAAGTCGCCTAAACAAATTTAAACAAATGGATCGGAGCAATTAAATAATTAATTAATTTAATTAAAATCAAATTTCAATTAAATATCAAATTAGAGTCCAACTCTAATTCTACAATTATAGGGCAGAACTATTTAATTAAAATCAAATTTTAATTAAATACCAAATTAGAGTCCAACTCTAATTCCAATAAAATTTTAGGGCAAGACAATTTAATTAAAATCAAATTTTAATTAAATGTCAAATTAAAGTCCAACTCTAATTATAATCAAATTAATACGATTGAATTTAATTAAAATCAAATTTTAATTAAATACAAAATAAGAGTCAAACTCTAATTTCAAGATATTAGGGTGAACTTATTTAATTAAAATCAAATTTTAATTAAATACCAAGTTAGAGTCAAACTCTAATTTCAAGAAAAATTTAGGGCAAGACAATTTAATTAAAATCAAATTTCAATTAAATGTCAAATTAGAGTCAAACTCTAATTTTAAGAATATATATTAGGGTGGATAATTTAATTAAAATCAAATTTTAATTAAATATTATATTAGAGTCCAATTCTAATTTAATTGAATTAAAATTTTAATTTAGGATAAAACTCCTAAATAAAATAAAATTCAATTTAGGATCAAAGTTTAATATTTAAGTTAAAATCCAATTTTAACGAAAATGTATAAAGTCGTCAATTTTAAATAAAATTTTAAACGGGTCAAAAATGAAATTTTATGTCAAACCAATTTGAAAATCAAATTTAAAACAATTTTAATATTTAAGGCCCTGTTTGGGAGGGATTAAATTTTTCTACAGTAAATCAATTCTCATTTTTAACCACACATTCTTCAATAAAATAATATTTTCCATCACATCAATAATTTTTTCTTCTTTTTCAACCACATATTTCCCATCATATCACTATTCAAAATCAATTCTTCCCCAAAAAATCTCTCCCAAACAAGCTCTAAATTCAAAAACTCCTTTTTGAAAATTGCAATTTGACCCAGATTCAAATTAAAAGAAAACCCTTCAATTAATTTAATTGCATGACAGGTCCTTTATTTAAAATTGCAAAACTGACCCCGGAATCATTATTGTATGCGGGGGCCTGCAATTTCAGAAATTGCATTAGAGGCCCTCGCCTCCAACACGCCTCACCCGTTTAGCAGAAACCCTAAAAATTAACCCTTTTTTTTAAGTAATATGCGGCGCCGACGGAAATAATGGTGGTGCGGCGCACCACCGCATCGCGCAGCTAGCCGCACGACGGCTGCTGCAAGAATCAAGAATCGCTGTCGCGCAGCCTGGCCGCTTATGGGGTCGCCACCGCAGTAGCGATAGTCGCTGCTGCGTCCGGGTCGCCATCGCAGCAGCGACATTCGCTGCTGCGTGGCAGTGCCTAGCCTGTGCCGCCATGCCCCGGTGGCGCCACCGCCATGGCTGGTGGTGCCATGCTTTTCAGATCCAAAATTTTGACCCAAAATTATTTTCTTTTTCCAAAAACAGATTTTTGAAGATGAAAAATAATTTTCTGAATTGCTAGATTTAAGAAAACACATGACTAATCAACTTTTGATTATTCAAGATATGAAACAGTTTCTAACAAACACAAAGTTGGCTCTGATACCACTGTTGAGAATTTACTTAACATGCACAGCGGAAAATTAATAATTTTTCAATTCCCACCACGGATCTGCAATGTGTTTAGATAGAAACTGTGTTGAGAATTGTACCTTTGATGAATTCTGCAAACTCTTTTGCTGATTCTCGAACTCCAATGATCACGATCTACAATCCAAGCTGTCCAATTGTCCAGCCTCCAATGGTGATCCACACAGAGAACAAGAATGACGGCTAGGGTTTTCTTTTCTTGTGCTAGCAAGAATAATGAAAAATCTCTACAGTTTACAAATCCCAGCAGCCTATTAATATAAGCCCAAGTGGGCTGGCCCATCTCTAAACTTAACCCGATCCGATATTTAATTAATCAAATTAATTAAATACGGTCCATGAATTAATTAATCCAATTAATTAATTCGGGCCGATTAATAAGCAATCCAATTAATTATTTATTCAACACTTGTCAATTAATTAATTGGAAAATCTCATTCTTCTGGTTCTTTTTTGTGTGTGACCCATTAGGTTCCCGAACACGATGTCTAACGACGTGAATTCTTATTTTGATCTCATCAAAATCGATAAATTAAAACACCCCTTTTAATTTATCACTAATTCACATTCGTCGTCCCAGATTGACATCTAGCAATGTATCAAGGCAATATATGTGATGGGAAATGTCATGCGATGTGACAAACCAAACTTGTTCGTTTACTGTGAAATTATAATCCTTTTCGTCAATATGATCCAATCAATAATGAGATATGGATATGTGTCAATCTCAATTATCGATCATATCTTTTATCTCAGTCTTAAGTCAATGTAAGTCGAAAACTCTTTTCCGACTGATGAGTTCAACTTGGCCAAGGATTTCATTATTAACTTAACTGGATAAAATGTAGATCATATTCTCTTACTATCTAAGAGCGACGAATCCTCTATTGATCATTCACAACCTTCATATGATTCTTGACATACCCGAACGATACTGTATTAGCGACCCTTGACAGAGTAACATCCAACACCATCAAAGTATGGCTGTCCTCATATAAGGAACTATGATGACCTCAAGTCAAAGGACCAATTCCACTACCGAACGTTAGAGATTAACCACTAACACTCAGATAGTTATCCATGTGGAATCTCCCAGCGGGTCTCCAATGTTTTGTTCTATAACAAAACATCCACGTGTTCATTCAAGTGTCACTACACTTTAACTTGTGAGATCAGCTACTTACTTCACAAGTAAGAATGCCACACGCGATGATCTATCCGTAATAACGATATCCGTATCTCGTTATTACTTCGACTATGGACGATTTAAGATTCGATCATTTGTAATTTGTATCTCACAATCACGACTCCTTGTGATTAACAAATCACCAAGACTTGAATCTACGGATTCTATTATTTAAATTGTTAGAATATTAATTCAATTAAATTTTTAGACGTTCGAGCCAATCCATAACTACAGTCTAGTGAAAATTCGTGTTGTATTTTCCTTCCTTTGCTATACGTGAATCATAGACTTAAAAACCTATTTTTATATAATAGAACATTACTCCTTGACTTTTTACAATATTTACAATTAAGTCCATTTTGTTTACAGAATTGCCAATTACATAATTAAAAACCTAACAAGCTTCTTCCTTTGGCATTCTATGACAAAACTACTAACTAAAGTCAATGAAGAAATCAAATATGAAATACAGACCCAAATGAAATTTTAGAACCTGAAAACGAGCTCAAGTACATGGCTAATTTTATTTTCTCTCCCTGAATATGAGCATTTAATTTTTTTATATCACTTTTCTCGTAAATTACATCTTATGTGCAGACTCTTGTCCATTAAGTGACGAAATTGACCCATGTAACGAGTTTTAGACTGGTTAATCCAATTCAGATGACCATAGGCACAGGATATGAGAAACCCCTTGGGCGTAATTGCTCGAGTCAAATAAACTTTGGACTAAAGTATAAGATGAACCAAATAGGTATACACATTTTTTTTTTGTTTTTCAAATAGTGCATGGAGACTCATCACGAGCAAGGTCATTTAGATGTAGGTCAATTCACGTTCGAGGTCACCCTACTAACATGTGACTGCCATCTCAAATCTCACACATGCGATCAAGACTCACTCACAAGATCATAGTGTGTGCTGTAATAATGGTACATGAAGAAACATATGCTCAATTCTCCATAGTAAACCGAACCAAGTAATGGAAATAACGTTATAGATCAGATAGCAATGTTTAAGAGCATCATAAAATGTCTAGAGACTAATTTTTTTAATTAAATAATAATAAAAAATATCCAAATGGAAACGAATAAAAACCGAAACAAAATGCAAATAAATGAGATAAATGTATGAATGAACTAACTGAATGAACTGCATATGCATGCACCTCAGGAACTAATTAAAGAGAACCATGGATGCTCTTACCTTTAAGAGAATGATTAAACGAACGACCTTCCAAGTCACTTTTCTTAACCCAAGCTTGTTTAGAAGTAGAAGTGATTTTAGTTAACCGAGTCATCATCTCAGTTAAGTGGCTAACTTAATTTGCGAGGAAGTTAAACATGCTCTAGACATCTTGACTTTTACTTCTAGTCACGAGTTTACGACACCTAGGTCTTGTGTGTCCTAGTGCGCTACAGATGGCATGTGGGAATAAACCTAGATTCAACCATAATAAACGGTTGCTGCAAATAAGTAGGACAATTTACCCTACATGTCTAGTAGGACATGATCCTAAGTCATTTTTGCCCTTTGGTTTAGGGTAAACAATTTTTCGCGCTTTGTTAGTGGCCGAAATGAACGTGGTTTTAGATGTATTGGCATTAGTATTACCGTTATGAATATAACCCAGACCATGTCTATCTCCAGTAGGCTTGTTCATCCCCAACAGATGATTAAGTTTCTGCAGCCACTCATGAATGATTGGAGTTGAGTATTTGATTTTTCAAGATCACTAGTTAATGATTTAACTCCCAAATTTTCGATAACAAGCTTCAACTCACTTAGTCTTTTGGTAGAGTCCTGAATGTCACATATGAGTTTCTCTCTTTCTCTTTCAAGTTCATTAACCTTTTTTAGAACAGCTTTATTGACCTTTTAAATTTTAATACTCTCCTCGAATAGTTCACGATAAGATTCGTGAATATCAGATTCATCCTCAGATTCTTTCTCAGAATTTTCACTATGTTCATTAGTTTCAATCTTCTCAATTTCCTTATCAGATTCTATAGTGGCTATAGATGTGAAGGCCATGAATTTTTTATTATCTTCACCACCAGAGATATCAGTCTGAGCACTAGAATTTGATTCATCATCACTTAGGTCACTGCTAAAGCCTTACGTCCACCATTATTAGAACTTTTTTCAAGTTAAGACATTCATTCCTATAGTGACCGTAACCCTGACACTCACGGAATCTAACAGATTGGATTTCTTATTAGCATTCCTAGAGTCACTCTCTTCACGATTATCTTTCACGAATTTAATAGGGAATCCACTTTTCCGTTCTTGGGGCTTTCTCATATTCCTCATCACTTTCTTAAATTTTTTAACGAAATAAGCCATTTCGTTGTCCCAAAGTGACTCAGCATCAGTAGACTCGCTCTCATCTTTTCTAATGGTGTTCATGGCGATGGATTTAATCTTTTTAGATTGAAAGACGATGAGTTCATGAGTTTGAAGAGATCCTACGAGTTCTTCTATTTTAACAGCATCTAAGTCCTTACTTTCTTCTATTGCAGTAACCTTAGGTCTAAATCTCTCGGACAGGGATCTAAGCACTTTCCTAAAGATTTTAGGCTCGGGAATCCTTTCACCTAGGTTAAAGCTCGAATTAACTATGTCATTTAGTTTCACATAGAATTCATCGAACGATTCATTGTCCTTCATCCTAATCTCTTCAACCTAGTGGTTAATATCTGTAGTTTAGAATTTTTAACCATTTTAGTTCCTTCATGCGTGGTTCCTAAAATATCACAAACTTCCTTGACAGATTCACACATCGAGACTCTCTTAAATTCTTCAACAGACACAGCCATGAACAGGGCATGTAAAGCTTTACTGTTTCAGTTACATTCATGTAAGTTCATTTTAGTTCATAGTGAGATATTAGTGGGTGTGACTACACCTGCAATGGTTGTTGAAGGTAGAGCCCACCCATTTTGAACACTAATCCAAATACGTTCATCCAAAGATTTAAGGAAGGCTCTCATTCGAACTTTTCAGTAAGCATAATTGCTTTCGTCGAAAAAAGGAGGCACAGACAATGACTGACTCATATAGATGTTATAAAGGGTCATGAATCGAATTAAGGCTCTAATACCAATTGAAAATTACGTAGTTCGACCTTAACAATATCTAGAGGGAGGTGAATATGTATATTATGTGGAATTAAAATTATCAATTAATTAACAACATGTCATCAATTAATTATCTCTAGATGACAATTTAACATATGTTTATATACCGCAATTAATATAATCAATAAAGAAAGAAGTAAAGACACGTGATATGATCACGGAGAAACCTCATCTGAGTAAAAACTCTGGGCACTTTGCTAGTCAACAATCCACTATAAACGATTTTTAACTTACAGTCTACCAAATTAGACGACGACACGTACTATCTGATCTCCTTATTGACAATTCCAACAGCTCTCTTGGATTTCGTGCTCCCACACCACTCACAGTTGCAGTTTTCAAAGTTCACCTGGATGGTGCTCTCATGTAACAACTCCTAGCTTTGTGAAATTGTTTATCTCCTGTGGATCCACGGAGAACACCGCGTTCTTCAACGACTGGAACTCCAGTCAACTTCCCTCGATCTTCAGCAACTCTAACATAAGCGGAGGAAAGAATAGTTTGGTATTTGGATTGCAAAAGTGATGTTTTTTTCACCAAAACAAACTTACATGATGAAGGTTGAAAGTAGGAATATGCAGGAATTCTCTCTGATGAAGCTCTCTCAATGATCAGTCTTATTTTTTACGTTCAGATGTGTTTTGGTATTTATAGGTAGGTTAGAAAAATAATGGGCAAGGAAAAAAGCCTTTAAATTGAGCAAGGGCTTAGCGACAGGTTGTCGCTTGAGCTAAAGCAGGGTGGCAGTCGAGCAACGAAGGTTCTATTTTTGACACTCGAGCCAATCCTTAGCGATAGTCTAGCAAAAATCTGCGCCATATTTTCCTTCTTTTTCTCATTTGTAACTTAAGCTTTTCAATTTTTTTTTATTATTATTTATTTATTTGATTGGTGTCTTTGTTCTATTAGTTCTCTTTTTCAAAGAAAATGTTAAAAAGGCTAGAAGATAGGAATAAGAAGGGATGAAATGAAAGTAATTGAAAAAATAACTAACGTAAAGATTACACTGATAGAATAAAAATACAAGAAAAGGTTAGAGTATATCAACGAGCTTGAAGAAAAATGAGAAAAAATTGATGATCTTGCATCAAGAAGATATGAATAAGAAAGGATGAAATGAAAGTAAAAGACAGAACAACTAATGCCCGGTTCTATGAGAATGTTTCAAAGACTTAAATTCTCTAAAGCACTTATAAAATCCAAGAGTTGTCCAGGGTCAAAATGAACACAACAGTGAGAACTCGAAAATGTTAGGGAGGTTATTGTGTTGATACTATTGTCTTGGTTTACACCAACGGCTGATAGTTCAAGACATCGCGTTCACTGATTAGCCAAGTAAATCCGATAGTATTCTATAACAGAAGGTTCAAACCCATAAGGTACCTATCCGGATGCGATCACATTCTACCTGATCTCTTTATAGGGTTTGCATAGTCTATTGCATTACTTTCCATTCATGTGGGGAGATTGTTGGGAAATTTTGATTTTTATTAGTTGGTTTGACCAACTTTTGACAACTTATTTTAGTGGGTCCCGTTAGTTGGACAAAAAATTTCTTTGGCTGAGTGTGTTCTACTCCATGAGTAGATTAATTAGGGTGAATGATAAATTAAGGGTAAAAGATGACCACTTGAAGTTGAAATAAATTAGATAAAAATTGGTAGGAAATTGGAAAAATATCAATCATATATAGGAAAGTTGGAAGAGTATAAACCACTTTATATCACTCAAGTTTGGGAATTGGTAAAATAATATTTCAATTATATTATTTTATTATTATTTAAAATAATAATATATTTAATTTATATTATTTTTCCCCAATTTTTCTTTGCACGACACATGTTTTCTTATAGAAGATGGCGGTTGGCGGTTTACAGTTAAACTATCTGTCCAAACGGTTTGTGTGTGTTGTAGAGACAACTTTTCAACTATTGTGTCTTTTGGACACAACTTTTCAACTACTATATAAAGGTCCATATACCCTGATTTTCATTCATTCCAAAATTAGAATTGATTTTATTTTTCTTCCAAAATTATTCATTCGTCCATACATTATTCATATTTTACAATTTAGCCTCGAAAGTTATTTTCGTACATTTTAGTCCTCCAATTTTTAGAGAGATAAAAATGTGAGTAGGTTCGTCGAATCTTGTAATTCGGAGTGCTACTATTACAAGTCGAGGTTGTTGTATCTTAGGAGAGGAGTGTCGGAATACCGTCACCACCAATGCGTGACATTATCATCTTAAGAAAAAGAGTCAATCTCTTACCTCAACCATTAACATTTTATAGCATTCATTTTTGCACGATGTTATTCTGCACAAATTAATTCACGGTAATATCATTATTTTATTCTGCACAAATTAATTCACGGTAATATCATTATTTTCTAAAAGTCTTAAGACGATAATGATAAGTAATACTAAATCTGTTGTACCCCCTAACAATGCTCAGCGAGAGAAATCCAAAAAAATTCACGGGGGTGGATTTTAAGAGATGGCAACAGAAAATGTTGTTTTATCTCACGGCTCTAAATTTGACAAAATTCTTGAGTCAAGATGCTCTAACTGTTGAGGAGAAGGAAATGATTCTAAAAAACGACCAGCATTCGATTCATGGAGTCATAGTGACTTCTTGTACAATAACTACATCCTCAATTGCCTTGACAACACACTATACATCATATACAGTTCAGTCAAGACAACTAAATTATTGTGGGAGTCATTGGAAAATTACAAAACGAAAGATGTCGGATTGAAGAAATTCATTGTAGGCAAAATTTTGGAGTGAAATTGGCTAGTACAGACAAATTGACTTCCAACCATTTTATGAGGCTTGGGAGAAGATGCCCTCAGCATGGTTATCAGAATTGGATGCAAATGGAAATCTTCTACAACGGGTTGAATGGTCAAAAAATGACACTTGTTGATACTTTTATGCATGAAAATATTATTTTACAAAAATACTTGCATAAAAAAATTATTTTTGAAAGGTTTTCAACTTGATATTTTAATTCTTTTTTTACAATGTTACTTACTCCTTCAAAAGTCTAACAAAAAAGTCAAAGTCAAAGTCAACTGACCTTCCAGTTCGTCAACAATCATTTTTTTAGTCATCTGGTTAAGTGGCGAACGTCAGGTTAGGTTGTCGGATTAGTCAGAATTTTGGACGTTTTGACTATCATAAATACCACTTCACTTTGCATTCATTAAACAACGAGAAGAGGGCTTTTTGTGAAATATATATGTGAAAAATCTTTTTTGAGCTTATATCTTTACATTCGTTTCATTTATTTCTTCATAACAAAAACTTTGATTGTTGATTCAAACTTCTTGAATCATTTCTCTCATCAAAGTTTTTCATTTCTTTTTATGCTTAAATTTATTTATATCAATCTTAAAAAAATTGATATATGTTTTGAAAAAGATCTTTGCACTTACATTGCATAAACTTTTCTACTTCTCCATATTGAAAACTTTGATTGATTGAATCAAACTTGTAAAATCATCATATTCATCAAAGTTTTGCATTTCTCTCTTAGAACTTAATCTATTACAATTATTCATTAAAAAGGAGATATATTTTGAGAAGATTTTTGAACCTACATTGCAATTTATTTCTTTTTCATCTTCTCGTTGAAACACTTTGAGTGATTGAAACTAATTTTTTATTATAATATTCATCAAACTTTTTCATCTAACACTTGGGCTATGAAAACTCAATAGTGGGTCGTTTTGAGGTCCCATGAAACTCAACATTGTATAAGGATCTGTGCTCCTTATTTGTAATTCACCGAAAGCGTTGTAAAGGGTTGGATTGCACCATAAGTTAATTAACATAGTACAAAGGCCTTGCTCGTATCGGAAAGCTTGGTAACATAGGACGTAGATCATTATTTTGGATCGAACCTCCACAATTATATCGTTTGCATCATCTTTCCCTTTTACTTATCGTTTTTATATTTATGCTTATTATTTGAATTAATCTATTTACTCTTTACTTGCTTGAATTTAAATTACTTCTTCTAAATATTTTATAAACCAATTTACCATCCTCTTGGTTAGTTATTATTGGGTTATCATGAGTGGCCTTGGAGCTAGCAGCAATTTTATGCCACTATCTGTATTCAAGAAGTTGGACCTTGGAGAAGTGAAACCAACCACCATCACATTGAAACTAACTGATAGATATATCACATACCTCAGGGGGATCATTGAAAATGTATTGGTAAAGGTAAATGAGTTCATCCTTCTGGTAGACTTTGTGGTTTTGGATATTGAAGAAGATCAGAAATCACTATTAGTTCTTGGTCAGCCTTTCTTAGCAACTAGAAGAGCTTTGATTAATATCCAAGGAGGAAAATTGACACTATGGGTTAATGATAAGAAAGTCATGTTCAACATTTATCAAGCGACGAAATCCTCATAAAAAGTCAACTTTGCCATATGGTCCAAACAATTGATGCAATGATGTGAAGAAAATGCAAAAGAGAATTGTCATACAACCCTTTAAAGCAATAAATGGCTAAGATACTTTGATGTCTAAGATTGTAGATGGTGCCTATTCACAGCTAGATGAAATAGCCATCAACTGCTATCAATGGCCAAATGAGCGTTCAAATACAAAGAAAACTGCTGATCTTTATGAAATGGATCCCATTACAGCTCTCGTAGCTCAAATGTCATCACTTACAACCCGAATAGCTACATTAACTTCACAGGGGACTCAACAGAAAGAAGATTATATTATGGCTACTTCTACTTTATACTAGGAGACTGAGATGGAGAATGAGCAAGTTCAGCTTGTGAAAGGCTGAAATTTCAACTAAAGAGGAAACTATTCAGTACATAACTACAATCTAAGGTTGGGAAACCATGAGAATTTGCCTTATGGTAATGCTAGAAATATGCAACAACTTTCACGTAGGTTCGATAATCCGAATTTTGAAGGAAAACCATCATTGGATGTCATCTTGTATGCCTTTTATTTTAGAGACAAGGGCGATGTTCAACAAAGACGAGTCCAACTAGACAATCGAGGCTCATATGACCAATATGAAAGCTATAGTAAAAAAATTGAGGTACAAATTGGTCAGCTCGTAATTGCAATAAACTCCTAATAAAAGGAAAATTTCTCAGTGACACAGAGATAAACCTACGGAAACACTGCACTGCCATCACATTGAGAAGTGGTAAGGAGATTAAGAATGCAAGCCCAAAAAGGCTTTGATCCCTACTCCTAATTCAAATCATGTTGAAAAAAAGCTTGTTGAAAATTAAAAGAATTGAGGCAAGGTAACAAAGAAGGCTCCTAAGCCTAACTTAATCTCATTCCCAGACAATCCGCCAATCTTAAAGCCATCACTATCATGTCTACAGAGGTTCTTGAAGAAGAAGTTTGATGAATAGTTTGCAAAATTTCTAGAAGTATTCAAAAAAATCCACATCAACATTCCTTTTACAGATACCTTCGCACAAATGCCGAATTATGCCAATTTCATGAAAGAAGTGATATCAAAGAAAATGAAGCTGGAGGAGTTTGAGACAGTGAAATTAACATAAGAACGCAGTGCCAATCTCCAGGAGTAGCTCCCTCAGAAACTCAAAGATCTAGGTAGCTTCATTATTCTTTAGACAATTGGCACTTCCACTTTTGATAAAGTATTGGGTGACCATAGAGATAACAATATGCCACTATCTGTATTCAAGAAGTTGGGCCTTGAAGAATTGAAACCAACCACCATCACTTTACAACTAACCGATAGATCCATCACATATCTCAGGGAAATCATTGAAGATGTATTGGTATTCTTGGTCGGCCTCTTGGCAACCAGAAGAGCTTTGATTAATATCCATGGAGGAAAATTGACACTGCAGGTTAATGAAAAGAAAGTCATGTTCAACATTTATCAAGCGAAGAAATCCTCATAAAAAGTCAACATTTGCCATATGGTCCAAAAAATTGATGCAATGATGGGAATAAAATGCAAAAGAGATTTGTTCTATGACCCTTTAGAGAAATACATGGCAACTTGTGCTTCAAGAAGTGAAAAATTTGCTAAAGGAAGCTACATATGGAGCAAGGAAGTGGTTGACTTTCTCTTAGCTCATGAAACTTACCCACAAGAAGGAAAGAAAAGCTACATAGAAGAGCCTTTGAAACCTTCCAACATTGTTATATCAAAAGAGGTTTTGAGGACTATATCAGAGTTGAAGTAGCCTCCTAATCCTCGTTGCCATGTTCTATTAAAGAAAAATCCAGAGCCAAGGAAAAAGTTTCAAAACATGAAGGAAGGGCCTCTTGAAGTTCCAACCTAAGGCATTTCGATAACTTCAAGCTAATGACATTAAAGAAATGCTTTTTGAGAGGTAATCCAAACTTTCTGTCTCTCTAACTCCTCTATTTAGATTTTAGTATATATTTTTATTATTAGTCTCTTAATGAGTTTTCATTTCCCATAGGTTAAGCCCCATGTTTGGGGGATAAGCTATAAGCAAAATTCAACATCCATCAATCCACCATCACATCATCATGACCCCCATAGCAATGAAGACGACCAATAATTTCACTCAGAGAAGTCCTCTTCATTTTTTTTAATTTCACAATGGGGACAATGTTAGTTTAATTTTGGGGTAAAATATTAATTGTCTAATTTCTTAGTCGTTTTTGTGTGAATTTTTTATTTCGTTTGATTTGTGTAATTGTTAAAAATAAATAAAAAAGTTGCATGCTTACGTGAGTTAGATAGCCTTGCCGGAATTATGTACTTGAGAAAATGTGTTGTTCTATGAATTACAATGGAGTTATGTGTTTTGGCTAAATTTTTGTTTATTCATATGAAACGTGAAATTATATATGCATGTGAGTTGATTGTAGTGTTGTATATGAATATGTTGATTCATACCGATAGGTTGAAATAGAGAACTTCGATGCTCAATCCTAAAACCTATTATTCACTATGCTCTTAACTTTATATAGTATAATTTGGGTTGTTCGAGCTGGTGAAATATATGATTTAGGCTTGTAGTGATTCTATGTCTTTAACATTCAAGGAAGAACTAAGAGTACGTTTGATTGCAAGGGTGGAAAATGGGTGGAAAGAAAATGTTTTAAAATGAAAAGTTTTGCCTAGAAAAAGTTTTGCAGAGAAAATGATTTCAAGTGTGTTTGATTGGTATAATTTTCCACCCGAAAAATTTTTAAATTTTCTATTCGTTTGGCTTTGTTTTACATGGAAATTGTCCATGAAAGTGATTTTTTTTTCCACAATTGGTTATAAAATTTGTTTCCATTACCAAAAAGTCAAAAAAAAAAAAAAAAAGGAAAAAAAAATTATTTTCTAAAAAATTATTTTTTTCATCAAAGTTTAGTGTTCGTTTGACTTTGTTTTACATGGAAATTGTCCATCAAAGTGAATTTTTTTTTTACAATTGGTTATGATATTTGTTTCCATTGCCCAAAAAAAAAAAAAAAAAAAAAATTTTTAGCAGTCGGCTGGAAAAAATTTTCTCACCAAAAAGGTGAAAAATTTTTTTCCTCAAAAACATGGAAAATGCTAACATGGCGGGTTGGGGAGGAAAATATTTTCCGTGGAAAATTTAGGCTATCAAACAGCGCAAAAGATGGAAAACGGAAAAAATTTTCCTAGTTCCATGGAAAAAGAAGCCAATCAAACAGGGCCAAAGTGATGACTTTATGTTAGGCTTGTGGTGATTCTGTGAACCCCTTGTTATTGCTTTTTCTTGTAAAGAAAAAGAACATTCCACTTGTGATTCTATGTCTTATGCCGGCACATTTTTTACTCAAGTTAAAAAGTCCGCTAGAGTTTCTTAAAACTTGGTACCCTTTGGTATTAAAAAAAAGGGAGTTATCGACTAAAAGCTCGTTACAAGATTCAAGAAGAGAAAAAAAAAAAGGAGAGGATAGTATTAAGCTAAAAAGGAAATATAAAAATAAGCAGAGAATTGTGAGATTGTGAAATTATTATGGGTATTTAGGTAACTAGTGGGTTTGAATTTCTTAATAAAAGTTTGATGGTTGAAGTACTCATAATTTGGGATAATCATCACATGCATAAATTGTTGACATTGTCGTTTAGACTAAACCAAATTTGAGTAATGTAAGAAATTGTCAATTGGGAAAAAAAAATTTAGAATACACCCTTGGGAAGGGAATAAAAAGAAAACAAGTTTGGGGATGTGTGAATCCCACGAGAGAAGAAGGGAAATATTTGACTTTTAAGGTTGAGAATTGAACCAACTTGTGAGTATACAACGTGACACTTGATTCTTCATACACACATACATACCAATTTTGCATTGAAGATGTGAGAATTTAACTTTTTTATTATAATTTGAAGTAGTTCATAAATTTGATATCATGTTTTCAATTTCGAGTCATGAAGGTAAGCTATCTAGCTGAACTTGTTTTAGGTGAGTTCATTTGTTAGTTTTGGTTGTGTTTTCGTTAATTTTTTTTTACTTATGTTTTGGGATATTTGATTAGTGTGGTTCACTCATCATATTAATGATACGTAATCTTGATATTTCGTTTGATTCTCAGAGTTTTAAAACATTTTGATTTATGTTTTCGTATTGCTTTATAGGTTAGGTGAATTGGTGTGAACGGTGTAAAACTTGGAGAAAATAGTAATGCTGGCATGAATAAAGGAGAAGTTGATGTTGATTAGTTCAATCTCAATGATTGGAGGTTCAACTGAAAGAAATAAGAAAATAACGAAGAAAATGGTGAAATCCAAAGTTTGAGGACTCAATTGCAATTTTCAATAGTTGATTCGGAACACAAAATGACATTTTAAAATTTCTAGGAGTCAATAAAATGTAATTATAAGTCAAAAAAGAGTGAATTATGATTAAAATATTTTCACAAATCAATTTTCAACCGCACAAGTATGAACTAAAGTTTTAGTCTGAGATTAAGGCCCATTTTTTGACATAGTAAATGTTCAAATTTGAAAAATGATATTTCCAACAAAGTTGGAGCCCTTCGATTTATCTTTCCAATGTACTTTAAATCGCCTCAATTGAATATCGGGGGATAAAGTTATGATTAAAATACTAATTTTTTCCTGAAAGTAGGGGCAAATGCGCCTCATAATCTAGAGAAAGACCAGAAGCTAATCAATGTTACAAAGGAATTTTTTATGAGTTTTGATCCATTTAAAAAGCCTAATTCAACTAAAATTCGTCCATATCCAAGAAGGCATAAATACAATCCTTCAGGTCACTTTTCAAGGAGAATTCAACGAGGCAAGAGCAAGAAATGAATTAAGAGATCAAGAAGAAGATCGAATCAACTCCAAAAAAAAAAAGGTTTCTCTTTTCTTCTTTATTATGTTCTTGAATATGAAGTTTATAATTTCTTTTCTATAGCCATGAACTAAAGTCCATATCTAGGGTTTTGTTGGAATTGGTGACCCAAATTAGGGTTACCATATGTGAAAAACCCAAATTATGTTGGAATATTTGGAAATATATTTTTCCTTCTTTGCACGTATTTGGAAAAATATTATTTCCATTATTTCACGTGTTTTATTGGAAAAATATTGAGAAAATATTTTTCCTTTATTTCACGTGATTTTCTTTTATTTTGTTTCCATCTTGGGTTTGGACATCTTCCCTATAAATAGTAGACTCTTCATTCAGTTTTAGAGAAGAGAAGCCAATATTGCTAAGTCTTGTAATTTCTCTCCATATTGTTGAATAAAACATCGGTTCCTCTGCCAATTTCTCCTCTATTTTCTTTACTTTAATCTTGTTATTTTTCTTGTGATCTTTATTATTTCAATTCGTCATTAATCTCAATTCCTGCGTTCGAGGCGATTTTCCCCAACAAGTGGTATCAGAGCCAAGGTTGCAGGTTCTTTGTGATTTGATTGAGATTTTTCAGAAATGACTTCATTGAAATATGATATTCCGCTGCTGGATCGCAATACAAGGTTTTCGCTATGGCAAGTAAAGATGAGGGCTGTGTTGGCGCAGATGGATTTGGACGATGCTCTACTGGGTTTTGATAAAATGCCAGCAAACTGGACAACGGAGGAGAAACAACGGAAAGACAGGAAGGCTTTATCGCAGATTCATCTTCATCTCTCCAATAATATTCTGCAGGATGTCTTGAAAGAGAAAACGGCGGCTGCTTTGTGGTTGAAACTGGAGCAGTTATGCATGACCAAAAGTCTCACGAGCAAACTGCATCTAAAGCAAAGGCTATATTCTCATCGCATGGCAGAAGGAGGATCACTGGAAGACCACCTGGCTGTGTTCAAGGAAATTGTTGCAGATCTGGAAACGTTGGAGGTAAAATATGATGTGGAGGATCTGGCCTTGATCCTGTTGTGTTCTCTACCCACTTCTTATTCGTCGTTTCGGGACACGATCTTGTACAGTCGTGACACGTTGACCATTGAAGACGCTTACGATGCTTTATTCTCAAAGGAGAAGATGAAGCATTTGGTTGGAGCTACTACATCAAGTGATGGGGATGCTCTGGTTTCTCATGGTGATCGACGGAGGGGTAGACCGAAAGTGAACTTCAGCAATGTGTATTGCTTCTACTGCAAGAAGAAAGGGCATGTCAAGAGGGATTGCGACAAGTTGCAGGCTAAAGGTAATTTAGTTGCAAATAATAGGGGGCAATCTTCTAATTCGGATGATGCTAATATTACCGAGTATTTATCTGATGGCGGTGATGTGATGGTGACCGTGGTATCTGACGTGGAGTCCAAGCCTGACGAGGAGTGGATTCTTGATTCGGCATGTTCGCACCATATGTGTCCCAATCGGGACTTGTTTCAAACATATGAGGCGGTGAAGCAAGGTGGAGTTGTCATGGGAAACAACCAGTCTTGCCGGGTTGCTGGAATTGGTCGGGTCAGATTGAGGTTGCAGGATGGGACAATCAGAACACTTGATCAGGTTCGTCATGTTCCAGACTTGAAAAGGAATCTCATCTCGCTAAGTACCCTGGATGCAAAGGGGTATAAATTCTCTGGTGGGGGTGGAGCATTGAAGGTCCGATAGGGTGCTCAGGTTGTACTGGAGGGACGGATGAAGTCTCATTTGTACATCTTACAGGGGAGCGTAGAACCAGCTAAGAGACATTTGGACAAGTTCGGTACCGTGGTGGAAATTCAATTTGATACAGTACCTTTTGTGACGGACTCTGGGTCAATTCAGAACATTGTTCAAGGGAGCGTTGGTGATTTTGCTTTGCCACCAATTACAGCGGATTCACTGTGTTCACATACTAGTGTTGGACTCATGGAGCGTAGGTACAGTGTTGGAGATGTCTGCAATGCATTTGGGATCGTTGAAGGTGACAGTTCTAGTAAAGGGCCTTCTGATCATGCATCTGGAGTAGATTCTGCTACAGGAAGTGCTTCGACCCTGTTTGGTCAATAATCAATTCTTTGTTGGAATTTTGGGAATCCGGGTTTAGGGTTCAGGTGTCGCTTATGGATGCCGGGCAGAGGAAGATGTTTTTTGTGTGATGGAGAGTTTTTTTGATTACTGCTTGAGGAGGTTGGTCATTTCGATGCAGACGGAGTCATTTCTCAGGTGGAGAAATTTTGAAGTTTTGTTTATTGCACCGGAATTTGGGTCAAGGTGGAGATTGTTGGAATTGGTGACCCAAATTAGGGTTACCATATGTGAAAAACCCAAATTATGTTGGAATATTTGGAAATATATTTTTCCTTCTTTGCACGTATTTGGAAAAATATTATTTCCATTATTTCACGTGTTTTATTGGAAAAATATTGAGAAAATATTTTTCCTTTATTTCACGTGATTTTCTTTTATTTTGTTTCCATCTTGGGTTTGGACATCTTCCCTATAAATAGTAGACTCTTCATTCAGTTTTAGAGAAGAGAAGCCAATATTGCTAAGTCTTGTAATTTCTCTCCATATTGTTGAATAAAACATCGGTTCCTCTGCCAATTTCTCCTCTATTTTCTTTACTTTAATCTTGTTATTTTTCTTGTGATCTTTATTATTTCAATTCGTCATTAATCTCAATTCCTGCGTTCGAGGCGATTTTCCCCAACAGGTTTGATGTAACCAACTTGAGATTAATTATGTTTTGATAATTAAATAGTTATTTCTTTGATATTTTCCTATTCCATTTATTTGTGTTATTGATTTTAATGCTTTCAATTAATTCACTAATTGAATGAATTGATTGTTTAAGTTTTGGCACTTGAGAGAGCGAAACTTAGGCGTGATCATAAAATAACGCAACCTAGATTTTATAAGTTTTGAAAGAAAGTATAGAATCTTCGAAGCATGTTGCATTTAAGAACCATGAACTCGATAATTTTTTGATTTTAATTTGGAATAGAGATATTGGAATTGAATTCTAGAAATTGTTTTTACTCAACACTCGATAGAGGAGTATAATTACATTAGAGTTTTTGCTTATAAACTTGAAATTTTTGATTAGAGATAACTAAGTAATTGAGAAATATAGTTGATAGTTAGGTAATATTACAAGCCTAGGCTTTCTCATCTTGACTAACTCTTCTAAATTGCATTGACATCATTGAATTCATCACAATAATCACGTTAGAATTAGGTAAAACATTAATCCTAAATTTTAATTGTCTAGACAAAATAGAAGCTACACAATTATGGTACTTAGTAATAAATTGATTGAAAATCCATGTGGGTTCAACATCCTACTTGATCTTATATTACAAAACTTGACACCGTACACTTGTAGTATATTTACGTTGTAGAAACTGTGTAACAGACATCAAGTAATTTCCATTCGATAAGCATTAACCAAAATGTTTGAATATCAAATATGTTAAACATTCTGCCTCACAAGCAACAACAATATCACCAAATCAATGGATCCCTAAGCATGTTTGACAGACTAGAGGAAGGCGTAAATTCTCTTTGAATGATGTATAATCATAGCTATTGTAATGAAGAAAGAAATATGGGAAGCTTGCATAAATCCTCTTATTCTGCCCCTCTTTATGAGGAATGTGAAGTCAAGCTAGCGGAATCTTATGAATCGGATGATGAAGATGAAAGCTTGCCATTCTCAAAAAGATCAAATAGATCCCCATTTTGAACAACATTGTCCACCCGAAAATAGAGAAATATAGTGGAAAAATTTATCCAATGTATCATATGTTTTAAGTATATGATGCAAATGAAGTTAAAAAGGACGAGTCCCACACTCAAATGCCAATCCTTCCAATTAACGTTAGATTAAGTGTTAAAAATGTGTACGATAACCTGCATCTTGGATCAATGAGGAGCTAACCACAGTTGAAGTAGGCCTTCCTTGGAGTCTTACCCGAAAGTCAGCCTCAATAAAGCATCCACTACTAGACTCGACAATATGATGAGGGAGAAAGGGAAAACTCTAAAGAACAATTTCACTTGTTTCACCATCGAGCTCAATGAATGTAAAATCATATTTGATGAAAAGGCGACGAATGCCTTATGGAATGGAATGCAAAACCAGATTTATCTCATCCCACACATACCTACGCTCCAATTAAAATTAGATTTTACTCTCGTATGATCATATTGATGATTAATCTTCCTTTTACTTTCTATATATAATGTATAGAATTTTCAAAAAAAGCAAAGAAAAGGAGAGGCAACAAATCAAGTGCTAAAGAAGAGCATCTATATTAGATGATGAATATTGCTCACGTCTTAAGCCTATATTATGCACAGATTGAGGATAATGCGTATATTAAGTTTATGATATAGCATAAATGTTATCATACTATATTTTTCTGTTTGTTTGATATAATAATAATAATAATAATAATAATAATAATAATAATAATAATAATAATAATAATAATAATAATAAGAAGAAGAAGAAGAAGAAGAAGAAGAAGAAGAAGAAGAAGAACAACAACAACAACAACAACAACAATTCGAAACTTTGAAAAATTCAAAATAACTTTTGTTTTTTTTGTAAGTTTTTGTGAGTTGGATAGCCTTGCTGGCTGAAAATATGAATGATTTTTTGGATTGGTTTATGTCTTGTGATTGGGTAATGCATTTTTATCTTCTAATTTGATACTTATTTATGTGAGATCATATTTTATTGAGCAAAATAGTCATCATTATTGTTATGTATTTTTGGATTGATTATATTGAGTATAAGTTTAATGGACTTGGGTTTTAAAACAAAGATCATATTATGTAACACAACCACTAAACATATTAAACGATTAATTGGGGTGTTTGATCAGGTATTGGGAGTTATTTAGATAGGTATTGATACCATACTTGTTGGAAACTAAATCTTGGACATTTTTACGAAGGTTGGAGTCCTTTCATGAATTGAAGAGCCGATCCTGTTTCGTCATATTACATATTTAGTATGGTGGCGTTTTCCGTAATCTAAAAATTTTGCTATTGTTAACTACTAGTAAAGCTCTCTCCAGTATCTCCTTCTCCAATGCTCCTCATATATCAATTCAAAAAAGGGTTCCTCGTGACACGTGTTGATATACTATAATCTATGCATGCAACGAGTTTTCTGAGCTAGAATACCTCTATAGTGGAATCAAGAGCATTATGGGCTCATAAGGATGCTCGAGCAAATCTTAGGTGCTCCAGGCAGTAGACTTTAGTAATTTGCACTTTAGTACCTTCTTCTGACCTTGCTTGATGCCCTAAGGGATGGATTACAATAGTGCAGTACAGATTACAGATTACATACTTCACCTACTCTCACCAACACCGGACAACACAAGCCCTAAATCCAATTATACTTGACAATTACAACACAAACCCCAATGACGAGAAACAGATTTAAGTGAAAAATGAGAAGAAGAGTAAAGGAAAATGAGAGAAAATCAAATATAAATATTAAAAGCTATAATTTCAAACATAAAAACTCCATACCTAAATAAAGAATAGAGATTGAAACGGGAGATTGGATGAGGGTTTTTTTGTTTATTGAAGAATAGGGTAAACTACAGACTATAATAGTTCGCAGTCAGATGTAAAGGGAAACTACATAATTTTTGAAATAAAAAAAATTGTGAGGTCACTTAACTCCACATGGTCCCATGTGGGTCCATCCATGTATGTATGCATAAACGATATATATGCCTAACTATTTTCACCTTTTTTACTTTAGGGTCTTGAACTCTTGATTCATTCGTGTGGGTGTCTTTAGTTTCCCATATTTTATGCTCATTTTCTATTTCTTGATTTTTTCTTAAATTCTAATTTTCTCATTTATGGCTTCTTTATGACGAAAAATAAGAAAAACTTTATCACCATTTGATCTATCTGCATATATATGAGGATGTTGGTTCAATTCTTTTGATTGGCTATGAATAATAGTTCTCTTCTCTAGATTGACAAAACAAATCTATTATAGATGTCTTCTCTAGATTGATAAAAAAATATGACGATGTTGGTTCAATTCATTTGATTAATTTTTGTGGTTGCAATAAGCATTTTCAATGACACGAAAGAACAAAGAAATTTCTCATAGTTACGGACAGTCATGCTGCACCACTTGTTAGTGTGTCCAAAAAAAGCGACGGTGCACAATATTGTGGCAAGGGCATTACAAAATGGATGGAGGTGGAGAAGAGGATTGTGAACATAAAAAGGGTGATTGTGGATATTTCAAGTGGAGTGATTGATGAGAACCACATAACAACAAACACTACGCAATCCACAACGAGATTGAAGATCCCAAGAAAGCCCAAAGAATAATCCCTGTTTTGAGTTTGAACGAAGAATTAATGAACCAAGCAACCAAACAAAAACAAAGTTTGAATGAGCTCTTGATTACACAACACGTGATCCGCACTCGGTGTTGAACGCCAGAAGAATCCTCTTGATAAGTTCAGAATGTTCTAAGAAAAAAATGTTTGAAAAGCACAATAGCCTCTCGAATATATCTCAATAGTAAATTTGTCAAAAGGTTCATAAATTGAATAATGAAGTCCTCTTTATACTAATGACTAGAGAACCTAGTAAAAACATAATTAGGTTACAAAATATTGTAAAATTAAAAAGAAAATAGAATTCTAGTCTAACAAGGAAATTCGAGAAAAAATTAAAGTTCTCGCCAAATTGTTCTTGGCATGTTTCTGTACAATCGCAAGCCCAAAAGTACCATGTGCCATTGTGGTCTTGTGTAGAATTCTTGCCGTTTCCGGAATGTACTCATCGGCGAAAATCCGACAATCGAGCTGAAAGTTATGCCCGTTTTCATCCATGCTGCTTGTTTGCTACTTGAATCGAGTTGATCCATTTGATTTTTTTAATCCATTTGGTTTCTTCTTCCAAACCCAACGTGAAACTTGTTCCTTGACTTGTTAACTTTGAAACTTCATCCACTATAGCTTGAGCAAGCAATCTCATTGCCTCTTTCACCCGCTTTGCCATCGAACGTGTCATCGGGCCTCCTTCGATAATCAATGGATCATGTCCCGAACTTGTCCTCATCGGGCTCGATTCCTGGATCATATTATCCCCTCCCTCTTTAAAAGGATTCGTCCTTGAATCTATACCTGCATTGAAAAGAGAGAGATCAGACACATTAAAAGTTGTTGAACATTATACTCACCCGGAAGATCCAATTTGTAAGCACTGTCATTGACTTTCTCCAAGAGTTGAAATGGACCATCCCCTCGTGGTTGCAACTTTGATTTACTTTGTTCTGGAAAACGTTCCTTTTTGAGATGTACCTAAACCTGGCGAAAACGAAGTAGTAGAATGCGTGGCCCTATTGTTTGCAAACCCTATGAACGGCAAGCACTCTTCCCAACTCTTCAAGTTTTTATTGACTACAGTGCGTAATAATTTCGTCATGGTCTTATTCACCACTTCAGTCTGATCATCGGTTTGTGGATGACAAGTTGTTGAAAATATAAGTTTAGTGCCTAACTTACCCCACAAAACTCTCCAAAAATGACTCAAGAATTTCACAACCCGATCAGATACTATGCTCTTACGTACCCCATGTAAATGTACTATTTCCTTAAAGATAAATCAGCAATGTTAGTGAATCATCGGTCTTATGACATGTTATGAAATGTGCCATCTTACTGAATATATCTACCACCACAAATATTGAATCTCGTTTCTTCTTAGTCCTAGATAAACCCAAAACAAAATCCATTGAAATATCAACCCATGGTTCACTAGGCTTAGGTAACGATGTGTATAAACATTGAGGTAAAACCTTAGATTTAGCCCGCTTACAAGTTATACATCGACTACAAACTCTTTCAATATCACTTTTCATCTTAGGCCAATAAAAATGCTCCCCCAACATTTCTAAAGTCTTTTTAACCCTAAAGTGTCCCATCAATCCACCACTATATGCTTCCCTCACTAAAACCTCTAGCATTGAACAATTAGGAACACATAATCTATTTTCCTGAAAAAAATATCAATCTTGCTTAAAGAACTTATCTACAGCTCCCTTATTACACGATGCATAAATTTCAAAAAAATCCAAATCACTAACATACATGTCCTTAATATGCTCAAAATCAAGTAACTTAAAAATAAGAGAAGTTAGTAATACATACCTTCAAGACAATGCATCCGCCACCACATTTTCCTTACCTTATTTGTACCGGATGACATAAGGAAATGTCTCTACAAACTCCATCTATCTCGCATGCCTTTTGTTCAGATTGCCTTGACCTCGCAAGTGTTTCAATAATTCATGATCCATGTGTATTACAAGCTCCTTAGGCCACATGTAGTGCTGCCATGTCTCCAAGGATCGAACAAATAAATATAACTCCTTGTCATACGTGGGATAATTAAGTGTTGCTCCACTCAACTTTTCACTAAGTACGCAATTGGTCTTCTATCCTGCATCAAAACAGCACCAATACCTATTCCCGACGCATCACATTCAATCTCAAAAGTTTTAAATGCACGCTCTTGTTCATCGCCCCAATGAAATTCCACATTTTTTAATAATCTCTATGAGTGGTGTAGTAAATGTGCTAAAATCTTTTACAAAACGCCTATAAAAACTAACCAATTCGTGAAAACTCCTAACTTCAGTTATGCTTTTAGGTGTTAACCATTCTTTAATAGCTTTTATTTTCTCTTCATCAACTTCTACCCCTTTAGCACCCACCACAAATCCTAAGAAAACAACAATTTCTATGTAAAATGTATAATTTTTAAAATTAGCATAAATTTGTTCTTTCCTTAAAACCACAAGTTCACTTTTAAGATGTTCTACATGCTCATTAAGGTCTTTGCTATATACTAAAATATCATCAAAGCACACAACAACAAATTTACCTATAAAAGCACGTAAGAGATGATTCATTAAGTGCATAAAAGTGTTCGGTGCATTAGTGAGTCCAAATGGCATAACTAACCATTCATATAACCCATATTTAGGTTTAAAAGCAGTTTTCCATTTATCACCTTCCCGCATTCGAATTTGGTGGTATCCACTTTTAAGGTCTATTTTGCTAACATGCAAGCACCATGCAATTCATCCAATATATCATCTAACCTAAGAATAGGATGATGATAATTTACCATTATATTGTTGATGGCTCGCAATCCACGCACATTCTCCAAGTTCTATCCTTCTTCATAGTAGCACTGGAATGACACATGGACTCATGCTCTCCCTGACGTACCCCTTGCTCAACAATTCCTTTACTTGCCTCTGAAGCTCATTTGTCTCCTCTGGGTTACTTTTACAAGCTGGTCGGTTTGGAATGACAGCTCCAGGAATGAAGTCAATTTGATGTTCAATGCCTTGAATGGGTGGTAATTCACTAGGCATGTCCTCCGGAAACACATATTCAAATTCTTGCAATAAAGAGATAGCCAAACTAGGGAGGGGTGTGTTAGGTTCCTCAAAATTGAGGAATGATTCCTTATAAACCAACAATATCATTTGTTGTCTTTCATTTGTTACTTTTTTCAACTCACTCCCCTTCGAAAAGAAATTTACTTTCGGCTTGTCTCACCTCTCAGAAGACTCTCTTTCTTTTCCTTCATGTCGCTTCCCTCTCTTTTGCTCTCCACTAACTGTAACGCCCCAAAATTTCATACATTTTGAGGTGTTACCAAACATAATTTCATGTACTTAAAATGCGGAACTGTAAGATTCTATTTTCTAAATAAAAAAAAACATTTATAAATTTAAATTTGAATCATAAATCGTGTCTCAAATTAATTTAAACATTCTCAAACAAACTAATAAATTTAAAAAGTAGTAAAACTTAATATTCTCATAGGGTGAAATCTCTTGGCAGTTCGCTGTACCATCCCGCCACATCTCCAATCGACCCGAACTAGTATGTAAAAATTGTAAAAGTGAGTATTTTGAAAACACCGAGTAAAATACGTGTAGTTTCCATACACAATTATATGCAATAAAATAATACTTAATACCACTCTTCTCTTACGGAATATCTCGGTGACCAAACGAAACACCCATCTAGGTCATCTTAGATTCCCGAAAGATCTCTTATATCTTTCTAAAGAACCCGAAAGCTCATGGCAATTCATGCATAAATTACTAAACATAAAAGTATAAGGAAACAAACAACTTTACACAAAAGTATCTTACTTTGAAAGATCAAACGAGCTTTGATGTGGTGAATTGTGAGATATGGGCACACTATTTATAGGGGAAAAGCCGTAGTTGAGTCATAATATATTTGTGATAAAAATCTATTTTGATAAGCATTAAATTTTTAGTAAATCATTATAATATAACATGTGTACTAGAATTTGTATACGATTGCAAAATTATATTCCATAATACAAGTGCAACCAGTGGTCCTCAATTGGAAGAAATTGGATATGACTAAATCTCTTCTTCAAAGTTTAAGATAAACATGACTGGCAAATAAAATAATATATCATTACAATGCCCGTGCAAAAAAATGAAACTGAATAACAAAATGACTAATCCTCTTTTTAATTTAAAAAATAAACGTACTTATATAATATAATATTAATTTATTTTACTAATTAACTTCAAAGATATCTTTTTACAAAATAAAATAATATATATTAATCATGCTTTCTTTGAATTGAAATATCTTGGGCTTAACTCATCTGAACTTACATTTTCTCGAGCTCAATCTACGTTATTTAATGCCAGCTACGAAATGAGCTCAATGTTGATATACTTTTGGTCACTCTATAAAAAGTTAAATATTTGGCCCATTTAAAATATAAGAATTTAAAACTTTATTTTAGTCTCTCAACTTTCAAAATCATAAAATATAATATATAGAACAAATAATTTTATTCTAAAATTTTCGGGGTGTTACACTAGTCAACTCAACATTTTCTCTCGTGCTCATCATATCACTATTTCCTTTCTTTTTTTTCTAATTCTTTCACTCTCTTTTCTTCTTCATTTTTCAATTTGATTTGGCCTTCATACATTTGTGCTGGTGTCAATGGCGCAAGGGTAATGGACCTCCCATCCTTAACAAAACTCTAGCGATTTTTGTACCCATCATGAATGACTTTCCTATCATATTGCCATGGTCTACCCAACAAAATATGCCCTACATGCATAGATACCACATCACACATAATTTTATCCTTATATCTTCTAGTGGATAAACTAATCAACACCATATTATTCACCTTAACTTCTCCACTATCATTCAACCATTGTAACCTATATGGCCTATGGTGTCTCAATAAGGTTAATTCCAATTTTTCGACAAGATTTGTGCTAGCCACATTAGTACAACTTTTCCCCATCAATGATCATGCTACATACCGTGTTGTTAATGTGGCATCGTGTATGGAATATGTTTTTCCTTTGCTGCTCCAAGTCATCTGTCTTGATTTGAGTGTTGAGAGTTCGCCTCATAACCAGTAACTTGCCAACAGCAAATTCAATGTCATTTCCTCCAAAGCCAGCATGCCTTCATAATCATCCTCACTGTCACTCACCACCTCTCAATTGCGTACTATCATCATTCTTTTATTTGGACATTGAGAAGCGATGTGCTCATTTCCTAAGCACCTAAAACACTTGATATCTCGAGTTCTAGCTGGTTGTGGCTCTGTTTTGGAAGTTATTGTGCTAGCTCCATTATCTTTTCCCTTTGGTAGTTCAGTTTTTCATTTTGCAATAGCTCTATCACCTTTATTATCCCACTTCGGTTTCCAAGATGAATTAGACCCCGAAGCACCCAATGGTTGCCTAGCCATCCCCTTCCCCTTCCTCTTCAACTGTTTCTACACCTTCATGGCCACATGCAACATGTCTTCAATTTCCACATAATGCTGCAACTCCACAACATTAGCAATGTCTCCGTTCAACCCATTTGAGAAACGAGCCATGGTAGCTTCTTGATCCTCTTCCACATTCGCCCTAATCATCAAAATTTTCATCTCATTATAGTAGTCTTCCACATTCTTCGATCCCTGATATAAATCTTGCAATTTTTGGTGCAGCTCCCTATAATAGTGACTAGGTATGAACCATTTCCTCATGATAGTTTTCAACGCATCCCAAGTATTAACTGCTTGCTCCCGATTCCTCATCCTTGATGTAACCACTTGATCCCACCAAGTTATAGCGTAGTCAACAAACTCAAGAACTGCAATTTTCACCTTCTTCTCCTCCGAATAATTATGGCAATCAAATATTAACTTCACCTTCTTCTCCCACTCTAGATAAGTCTCCGGATCACTCCTTCCTTTAAACGACGTAATTGACATCTTAACATTGCCCATATTCCCATCCACTTCATCTCCAAAATGACTTCTACCCTTTCTTTCAAACCCACCCCCTCTACTTCTCATTCTACCCATATCACCCAACATCGATGCACCATCATCCATATCACTGCTAAATCCATAATCATCATGCACATCCATCCTAAGCTCCCACCTACCTGGTCTCCTTGAATTTGATTGTCCCCTATGAAGCTTTGCCACCGATGTATCTAATCTATCAAGCCTTTCACTCACATCTCCAAGCACTGCTCAAACCGTCTAATTATATCATCCGCCATATGGTTTTGATTCGGCTGCCTATTTGAATTGAAACCCTCTTTGTCTAACATCCTAATTCTATTGAAGATCACTCGTGTATCACCCAATTATTGGCTTTTTCCTCTATTAATCTCCCACTCTGCCTTTTATCACTCAGTCCTTTTGCCAAAGTACTTCCAAGAACAAGATGAACTCAATCAATATTGTATTCCTGTGGATCCAACCGAGTATTGATCACGAATTGTGATAGGAGAAAGAAAAGAAAAGATGAAAAATGACTCAAAAACACGAAAGAAGTGAAAGGATGAAGAATGAATTCAATGGACTATTCAAGAACGTAAAATATAATAAATTTTGAATGATCCATTTTTTTACTCAAAGCTGAAATCTAAACTGCTGAAAATTTCTCGGTAATAACAATACTTTTTTTCAAGTTTTTACCTTGGGAATTCAACTACAAATCCAGTAAAACAAACGAAATTTGATTTGGACAGTCCGAAAAAGAACTTTGACACTTTTTTTTTTGTAATTTTTGGATCAAAACTCAAGGAATAAGACGGACCAGAAGAACGAGAAGAACAATGAAAAAAAAAAGAAAAACAAAACTCAAACAAGAAATAAAAGATATAACCTGATTATTTTGATATCAACTTATGAGAACCACGTAGTAACGAACACTACGCAACCTACAACGAGATTGAAGATCCCAAGAAAGCCCAAAAAATAATCCCGATTTTGAGTTTGAACCAAGAATTAATGAATCAAACAACCAAACAAAAACGAAGTATAACCTCTTGATTACACAACACATGATCCGCACTCGATGTTGAATGCCACAAGAATCCTCTTGATAAGTTCAAAATGTTCTAAGAAGAACAATGTTTGAAAAACACAATAGCCTCTCGAATATATCTCAATAGTAAATTTGTCAAAATATTCATACATCGAATAATGAAGTCCTATTTATACTAATTGCCAGAAAACCTAGTAAAAATGTAATTAGGTTACAAAATATTGTAAAATTGGGAAGAAAATAGAATTCTAGTCTAATAAGGAAATTCGCCAAAAAATTAAAGTTCTCGCCAAATTGTTCTCGGCATGTTTTTGTGAAATCACAAGCCCAAAAGTATCATGCACCTACATAACCTTCTGTAGAATTTCGTGCCGTTTTCGAAATGTACTCATGGGCTAAAATACGACAACCAAGCTGAAAGTTATGCCCGTTTTCATCTATGCTGCTCGTTTGCTGCTTGAATCGAGTTGATCCATTTAGTTTCCTCTTCCGAACCCAACATGAAACTTGTTCCTTGAATTGTTAACTTTGAAACTTCGTCCACCATAGCTTGAGCAAGCAATCCCATTGCCTCTTTCACCCGCTTTGCCCTCGAACGTGTCATCGGGCCTCCTTCGATAATCAACGGATCCCGTCCCGGACTTGTTCTCATCGGGCTTGACTCCTAGATCATATCAGTGATGTTTTATCCTGTAAAAACCCTTGCAAGTAGAATGTCAATCCATTGGTGTTTATAAAGAAAGCGAATCAAGAGGAGTTTGTTTGATTATATCTTAGCCTAACAATTTGATGTTTGAATATTCAAAATATTTTCTCGAATATCTAAAGAAGAAGTGGAGATATCCCTCAATATAATTACCCGCAAGGAAAAATTAACTATGGAATAGACGGGAAAGGAAAGGAATGGAAAGAGAACCGTGGAAAACCATATATGTAGTTCTCACATGGAGTTTGTCTCGTATCATCAACAATATGCGAAAAACTATCTATGTTGTTTCTTAAAACATTGAAAGTATATTCGATTAAATGTAATTTAATTGCAATTATATCCTATTGATGTTTTGGCATTCTAAAACAAGTATTTAACAATCGGCTCTATCTATGTTCAAATTGAATTTATCATGAAATAGGACTTTCCATATTCATGACATTACTCTGACCAATATCACTATCTTCTCCTACCATTTTATCACCCGATATTTTAACATTATCCTTATCTCGTTTCCCGATATTTTAACATTATCCCTTACCATCTCATTATCGAATTCTTCCAACTTTCATCACCCACCACGTCAGCATTCATATTTACTATCTTATCATCAGAGGATTGAATCTACATTCCTAAACAGAGATGTGGTCGTAGAATAAAATGATTTAGACATTCAAAGAAGCAAAACAAAGAACTTCGCCGTGTCAAATGATGTCCAAAATCAAATTTTGCGGTATAATCTCAATGTAAAGTGTTAATTCCTTGTTGGATACAACTCAAAAAAGACCTTGTAACAAAAACAGATAAGGCATGTAAGTTGATCAGCCAGAATCAATTAGAGAAACAGGAACATTACTTGATTTCGATGATGCCCCAGATGAAACTTACTATCTACACCCAATCAGAAACCTCAATTTTTGGTTTTATGAACTAAAAGTAAATTAACAATACGAAAGAAATATATTTTTCAATGCATTTGAATTAATTTCTTGATTCCAGATTATAAATTCCAAATCTAGATTTAAAAATGAAAAATTCAAGATCCCCACCATTTCATTTGAGTTAATTTGTCAAGCAAATACACCAATTCTTATAAATAAAAAGAAAAAAGAAGTTTTCTTGAAGAAAAATGTGTACTTACACGTGTGGATCTTTGAATAAGGAGATGATGGAGAGCTCTTCAACATTAGCATGTAAAAAAAAGAAAAAAGATTTATTATTACTATTTTTTTCACAATTTCTCATAACGGTCACGCTATTCGTACTTGTTGCTTCAACATTTCGCCCACTACCCAACGTTCATCCCTCGATCTTATTCCCAATTCCCAAATCAGAAAACCCTTGGCACTTTCTCTCAACCGACACTTCTCCATATCTCGGTCGAACTCCGCATTCCTCCATCTCTCAACCGGAACCCGAAGTCGCTACTTAATGTAGCAATTGTCTCCGACACTCCTTCACATTTCACACTTGCACGATTGGTAATTTTGTTTAAGTTAGAAGAACGCAGCTCCACCGTGTGCAGCAGATACTTCGATCTCCGACACCTTCCATCGACTCCACCACGCAGAAATATAGTGGCAGGGCAACCAGTTGGGCATCCACTAATTCTATTAAATTGCTCATTTTCTACTTGCCTGTCTTCGAAAAGCTCGTTTTCTAGTGGCAGAATTTCGCTCATTTTAAATCGCTCATTGTCTAGTGGCAGAATTTCGCAACAAAAATCATGTAAGAATGGTGTATTTGGTATCCATTTTACTCGCTTTTGATTTATTCGAATAATACATTTTTTAAAAGAATTTACACTGTTGTGTGGATGTGTTGTAATGTAGCTTTCTCTGGTTCGTTCGTGTGCATTAGGCGTAAGAATTCTGGACTTTGTCATAGCTGTCGAGAGAAGAGTCACTTGTTTGCTGACTGCGACAAAAAACGGCCATGCCCTGTGTGTAAAATTGGTGTTGTGAAGTGCTTTGAGGCCGAGAAGGACACGAAGAACAAAGGTCGGATGTTCAATTGCTGCAGTGCTAATTGTAAGTATTGGGAATGGGTCGACAAAGGAGAATCCAGTGGCGGGTCGAGTAGCGTTACCGTTAACTCAAATGATCACGTGTTGGTCGAAGAAGTTCAACAGTTCTCTCGCTTGTTCGAATCATTTTGTCGGATAGCCGAAGAAAAAAGTATTGAGATTTCGTTGAACGTGACAATACGCAAGGCCAACGGAAGTGCCGAAGCGGATAAGAAGGGGAAGGGACCTGCTTGAGTAGTAGTAGTTATGTGTCACTTGTTGTGTAGTTGGCTGTGTGGTTCCCTACCACTGTGAATATTGTTGTGTAATATATGCTTGGGAAAGAGTCTGTAATGCGAATTCACTGCTTCCTTATCTGAAATATTAGTGTTCTTATTGTTTCCAGCCAACTCTTGTCATTGCATTTTCATTTAGCTTCACATATATGCTATGAGCTCAAGCAATAACAATCAGTTGGCAGGGATGCTATATGCCGGAAAATTCATCCATATCTTGCCGTGCGAATCTGTATCAATCAATTAACATAGATCCAAGTTTAAATGACACATCCGCCTGTGTAATAATCGCCAAATTCAATGTGAAATTTCCTATAAAAACTAAATAATCTTAATAGTAGCACTGATATTATTAATCAAATAGAACGGCACAATTTACCATTTATCTTAGTTGTTGAACATAGCTGCATCAGCTATAGTTAAATGTAAAAGCCATATTATAAATGTTTTAAACATCTACAATAACTGCAGTATTTATGGTTAAAAAAACACAATCTAAACACTTCTGGAAAAGTAACTAAAAGGGACTATCGAGAGGAACTCCATCAATCATTATATCACAATGCTCTTCAATTGCCATATAAATTGCATCAGAAATCAGGAGAATCATACTAAAAGACTGCAGCGTAATAATAAAGCGTAATAACTCCTTCACATTAAGAAGTCGCCAATAGACAAAGTACTAACAAAACTATAAAAGTCTTAATTATCCACCCAATAGACACGATAATAACAACACTAAAAGTCTTAAGATCATTGGATAATTGTCTCTTCACCAAAAAAGTAATTTTTTTGCAAATCATCTTCACTTCGTATAGCATCCCCTCCATCTTCACAAAGCCGCCATCATCGATGCCTCACCCATACAAATATGTAAATTCCCGGTATGTGCAGTTCAATACATAGGGGCCAAAAAGCCTTCATCACATGTTTCCGTCACGTTGGTGAGGTGCATTTGGATAATAGTACGACATTGAATTTCCTATTGTCAAATAAATAATGAATTCATTACGCAAACTAGAGTAGGACTTGAAATAAATTCAATAAGGTTAACCGCATACCTTGACCATTGAATAATGAAGCCGATGGGAAGAAATTTTGAGACTTTCCTTGTTGTGTAAATACATGACCATCGCTATCACCCTACATAAATTTCATGATATAACTAAAATGTGGAAATCAAATACATTGGTGAATCGAAGGAGACGAACCATTAGAAGTTGTGAATATGAGAGTTGTGCCTGGCATCTCTTCATTCAGTAGTTGATCATGTGCCCGTGTGACCTTTCCTAGTTTACTCGGGCCTGCTTTCCGTTTCCTTCCCTTAGTTGATGTCGAATGTGACTACATAATCAACAGATAATAACTATACATACAACTACACATACGCACCATATTAAAAAAAAAAAAATGGCCACATACCTTTGCGGTACTGGATGCTAATTCCAAAGGACTTTTGTTTCGAAGTTTCTTCGGCGCGCCTTTTCTTTTCGAGCATTTTGGATCTTGTATACCTGAATTGCTATTTTGTTGCGACTCTCCACCAACTTGGGACATGTCATTACTTCCACAACCCGATGTTGTGCTAAATGAGAGTTTTTTGGATTCTATCCACTCCAGTACCTCGTTGAATTGATGATCATCATTTGTAGCCATCTCCGCAAATGACGCAAATGACGGACACATCTTGTCATATTTCTGCTGGGCAGGGGTGCTACTCAAACCATCATAGTTGACTGCGACCTTGGTGTGGGCTCTACGAACATCGCGTCTCCATCTGCGTAATATATAGGTGTCCGGTAATCTTGTGACGTTATTACGGAGAAGTACAGAAATCGCGTGCCTACAAATTATACCTCGAAACTCGAATAAGTGGCAACTGCAGACAATGTCGCATTTCTGTCTTTCAAATGTCACGAAAAACTTCTGCTTCTTAACCCAATTTTCAAGTATGACGTCCTCCAGCACCTCATAGGCTGTGCCCGAAAAGCCCTCTGACGAAGATATGAGGTCGCAATAAACCTTCCCAATGAATTCATCCTGAGCTTCCCGAAATTTTGAAATGGTGTAAACTTGTTGAAATTGTTTCTCCAACTCATACTTCGTTGCACACGGCACCATTTGTGAGAATGATTTAAAATCGGCTTGAAATTCCTTCTCTACCTTATTCCTCAATGCTCTTTCGTATTGTTCGACAAATTGTTTCAGCGACGTTTTCGAGTGCACATAACCATCGAAGAATGCATTCATACTCTCACTACGCTGAGTTGTAGACATTCCCGCCCAGAACCTTCTTTTTAAAAAACAAGGTACCTACCGGCCTCTGTTCGCATACAGTCCCGACAACCACTCATTATCATGCAAGGAATACTTGTCCACCATCGTGCTCCAACCTTCTTGAAATGCGTAAATGGTTTGAGAATCATATACAAGTACGTGTATAGCAGAAAATATCTCACCCTTTTCGACGTGGTATCCAAATTTCTCTGGCAACTTTTTCATTATGTGCCATAAACACCATTTGTGTTTCGTGTTCGGGAACACGATCTGAATAGCATTCTGCATGGCCCTGTCTTGGTCAGTAATAATCCCAATAGGAGCTTGCCCATGCATACACTCAAGCCAACTCTTGAAAAGCCATACAAATGTTTCTGTATTTTCGTTCGACACCAGCCCACAACCAAAGAGTATTGATTGTCCATGATGATTAACTCCAACAAAAGGAGCAAATGGCATGTCGTACTTATTAGTTAGGTACGTTGTATCAAATGTCACAATATCACCGAACTCCTTATATGCTTGCCTACTCCTATTATCAGCCCAGAAAATATTCTTTAGCCTTAACTCTTCATCTAAATCTATACTGAAGTAAAAACCTGAGCACCTTGCTTGCATGCTAGAAAAATAAGCTTGTATTGCAGCGGCATCTCCTTCTCTGAGTCTTAACCGCCTCACGTGTTCAACGTAGTTTCGACAATCTTTTTCCACGCAAGTCATATTCTCATACCCCCTGCCTCTACAACTGCGGAGTTGTAACTTTTGTGCAACGGAATCCCTGCCATATCGTTCAATTGAAGCCGTCGTTTAACATGGGCACTCAATTCTCGGTTGCAACGATACAACCTAGACTTGGTCGGACTTGTTTTATGATTGTGAATGAGATTGACTGTGTTTATTCTCCATATTCCACATGCATCTGCAGATCCAGTTATCCTAGCTTTGCAGTCTATCTGAACGGTTGCCTGCGGCTTCAAAGAACCACTCGCAGTACTACTTCTTCGACCTTCACGGCTGCAAGTCAACACTACATATCTCACAACTCCGTCATCATCCTTTTGCGAATTTCTTTTTCTAACTGGAAATCCTACGCCGTACGCATATCTTTTGTAAAAATTAACCATTTCTTTTTCACCATTGAACTTCATTCCCACCTTGGGCTCAATGACATTGTCTACTCCTACAATTCCATCATCAATGAAGTTTTACCTTTATTGAAAATGTTGTCATTTTCGTCTTCTAATAGAACGACATCATCAAACTCTTCCAAATTTTTTTGCACGAAGTAAGAAAAAGAAAATAATGTTACAAGTAATTGACTTAACAAATATTGAATTCAAATCATCATTCTTCTCTACTTTGTAATTTCAGATGCTTTTTTTTTTCAAGACAGGAAAGTTGAAACAAATAGGTGTTGAGTTTAAACACAAAATAATTTTATTGATGAAATAAACTTAAAAATTTTGAAAACACCAAAAACACTAACTAATTGTATTTAGAAATGAAACACTCAATTTATTCTCTCTTTCCACTCTCTGTTTCTCACTTTACTTCCACATACACATGCAAAGCAAACTTACATACATATATATATAGGTGCTTGAAGTCGGTGGCTTTAGTTTCTAAATTTTTCAATTATGGTGGTAAACTCTAGTTCCAGCAGGTAATGGTAGCTCCCAGATTCATCTAGATTGGTGGTGAAAATTTATCAAAATGGTTTCTTCTAGACTTGGCTGCCATTCCCAATTTCTCTACAATTTTCTGTAAATGGCGGTGCTGTATTTTCAACAGGTTTCGTTGGCTTTGTTGCAAGGAAATAGCGCGGTTGTTGTGAAATAACACATTACATTACAAAAACGAAACTCAACATTAACAAAGACGAATTTGGTAATCAGATCTGATAATGAAATAACAAAGTTCATCTACCTTTGTCCTCCATCTATTTGAATAGATGAAGCCGGTGATTGCCTCAAAATGAACTATTTGTTACGCCGGCGACACCTTCTTCGACGGGCAGCAAGGTTCACTTGTTTGGGGCCAGAGAAACCGCGGCAATTTTCGCAATTTTCGGACCTTTTTTTGAATTTCGCAGAGCTCAGGTATTCATGTGTTTCAGAATAGCTCTTATTGAACCGGCCCAATAAGCAAAAAAAAAAAAAGCCCTTGACACGTCATCGTGTAAACCAACATGTTGAGGCCAGCGTACTAATAGCTTTTTCCTTCTCATAAACACGAGAAAATAACAACTTAGCTGTCACTGGCTTCGTTGTCAGAAGGAATGTGGATAATTTTTCCACAGGGGAGCTTGCCAGGGAGACGTGGAGGTTCAAGGGAGGATGATCGAGGGGACCAGATCTCTTCTCTATGGCAGGAGGTAGATAGGTATTTTTCATTTTTTATTTCTTGATTTGGCATAATGGTTCTTGTAGATCATTGTGTACACATTGATGTACAAATTAATGATATGAATTATATTAATTGAATTTATTTTCTTTCCTTCTATTTTTTCGGTTGTCGCATTTAGACATAATGATTTACATGTGGTAAGATAAAATAATCGAAGTTGTAGATAAGGAATCACATAATAGTTTACATAAAAATGATTACCCAAGGAATTCTCTTCTCGTTCGGGGTGGTGTCTCAAGGGAATCGAGGTTAACGAGTTTTTTTGCCACTATAAGTGTTACCTATATATTTTTGACATTTTATTCAATATGTTTTTGATAAGTTATACAATAATTTATATGAATTGTTACTTAAATGAATCTTAATATCTCTATTCTTTAAATTTAAAAATTCTTGTGACCTCTTGATAAATAACCTCCAAGAAAAATTACTTTTGTCAATAGACATCTCAGCAAATTCATGTAGTGGTAAAATCATTTTCGACCTATTATTAGTTATTATTGTAAGAAACAACCCTTCATAAGTTAACACAATTTTTTTTTTTTTTTTTTTTTTTTGTGGGAAGAATACAAATTTAAGATAGTTAGAAGGTACAATTTCAAAATTAACAAACATGTTCTAAAGTTTCCAAAATCAGTTCATACTTAATTTGATTAAATAAAAAAGATAACTAAAAATTAGTTTATGAATTTAATATATTAATATTAAGCAGTTTATGGTCACAATTACTAATTAGTCATAATTAGAAAATGCCACGGTCAAAAATCACAAATTTCGTAAGTCAAACTTATAATTTATTGTTTTCAAATTATCAATTCACATATTATTTATCGGTTACAAATATCAAATTTATTGATTATAATTTATTTATTGGTTACAAATTATCAAATTAATAATTCACGTATTATAGTCACAAATTATCAAATTAATTAGTCACAAGTTATTTATCCAATAAATAAGTATCGACTTAAAAATTGTTAGTCGCGACCACTAATATTTGTCGTAATCTCACATTTTTAGGTCACATATCATTTATTGGTCACAATTTAACCAATTTATTGCTTATAATCATTCAAAATCCTACCCCGTCCCACCCCCACCGCCCACTCCACCATCTGAACCAGTCGAATGCCACCTCACCACCATCGCCGGGCCATCACCACCTCACCACAATAACAATCACAATGATCACCACCACTATACTACCATTTCTAGTACCACCTGTACCACCACCACCATTTTTGAAACACCAATAACTACTCCCTAAACTTCCGCTGAGCAACAGATAGGATCTGAAAACCACCCACAAACAATCACTAGCAAACCACCCACAATAGATGAGATCAGAAAAACACCCACAAATAACCACCAACAAACCACCCAAAGCCTATCAGATCAGAAGACCACAAACAAACTCTAACAACCAACCTTAGGGCCGTGCGAGCCTCATTATTATGTAATTCAATGAATTGTGAGGCTATTGATAATGCGTTCGAACTAGTATCGTTTGAAGTATTCTATCAACTTTGTTGTGTAATGTTATTGCGTGTGTACTTCCATTTGAATTGAACTTTGAAAATTGGAGTTTCAATTGGTTTTGTATTTGTAGTATGTGTGTTTCTTTTTCTTATTTTCATTGTGAGTAAAGAATTAGATTTAAAAATTATCACATTACGACACTTTTTCAAATATTATACAACAAATATGTCTTCTTATTTTTTGAAATATTTAGTAGTCAAAACTTCATAGGTCATGAGCTATAGGTAATGTTATGTTGTACTTCAATAATAAAAAATAGAATTTTTTATTTAATTCTTATCGTACGAGTTGATCTAATGAGATTAGATGTTGACAACGAACATTTTGCATCGCATATAGCACTTTATTTTTGAGCTATATTGGATATTTGTAGCATATTACAATTTGCATGCTTTCCCTTATGTACTTGAGAAATCATATGCTGTTTTGGGCTTTCATAATACGTAGTTCAGTTCAACAAAATTAGGTACTTTATAATAATGCTGAGCAAGGGTGAAGCCAGAAGAAGAAAAAATAAATAAACAAATAAATAAATAAATGAACTCATGTTATAAGAGATGCTCTACGTCAAACGAGATCTAGTTTAGAAGACTAAGCTCTCATACTCATAACAAAATGGGTCACATACTCGAACAAATACAAATCTATATGTCAACCTAAAATGTCTTTTCTTGATCTTCGTAACTCTTCTTACCAAATAGGAAATCTACGCCCCACCTAGGAAATATGGCAATGCTCCCCTACAAAGTTTGACAATCAGTCTTTCAATGCAATTGAAAATTTGGCCAAAACACAATAAATAATACCGAATTATATGTTATGATTCTCAAAAACTATTTTATTTAGGCATGAATATTCTATACCATCACCCAACTCATTTTAATCCCACCCAAAATAGAAAAAAAAAAAAATCAAGCAAGAATATCGAAGGTCCAAAGAAATTAAATTTATTTCACGTCCATGCTTCTGCCCACTTCAATAATATACTTATGATCCGATTAGTTTACAGAAAAATAATTGTCTAACAAATATTATTTATATTGACTAAATTAATTAAGAACAAGTTAGGACATGAGCATAATTTTTTTTTTTTTTTTTTGGGGACCACTACACTCCAAAAACTAAAAAATATATAATAGAACTAATTAAAATCCTTACTCCCATAATTAATACTCTCTAAACCCCCAAAACTCCAGAACATTAGAAAGCCCCAAATCAGAACCCAGCAATCTAGCCTAAACTTCCACCACCATATCTCTGTTTTGCTTCCCCCACATTCTTTTTCTTTCCCTTGCTATCTCATTTATCTCTGTCTTCTAGTGACGTTGTATGTCACTTTTCATATGATGTTTCAAAAGACCCTTGATTTTAAGTATATTTCCGTAAGTATCCCATTTTTTCCCTATTCATTTTGCATTTGGAATTGGCAAGCCTGGGCTATCCCCATATTCGCCCTTGATGCCGAGTGTAAACTTTCATCTAGCCAAGCATGTTTTACCAGCAATATGTGTGTGTGTTTTGCTTATCATCATTATTAGTAATGTATTAAATTCACAAAATTATCATATTATGCTTTATATAAGAAAGTGATTATCATTTGATTAAATGGACTGATTATGCAGTATAAAGTAATGTTTTGAAGTATAAAGTATCATAAGTTGTAACCTGATTTATTTGTTTCAAGTAAATTGTTACTTAGCAGTGCACATCAATAATGACGACCAAACTCTTTATCTTATTCAAAAGTTTATACATGTTATTGTATATCATCAATATTTTTTAAATCTTGTTTCTCTCTCTTCTCGCTTTTTTTTTTTTTAATCAAGGGCATTGGATTGTTGCATGTTGTTTGCTTCAGTGCATATTATGTTAAGGGATACATATCTTACATCGATAAATGATATTGACACAGATTAATTAATAAAGATTTTGGGTTACTCCTCTTAATAAGATTGACATTTTCAGATGAAACTACAATTCTTAATATGGTATCAGAGTCCATTATATTCCAACGAGTAATTTGATTCCGTTAAGACTCTAAAATGAGCACGTGGATTTTAAGATTGGTCTGTTCAAATGAATCACCATCTTGCGGAGGCGTGTTAAAGGATATATAACCCACATCGAGAAATGATGTCGACACAAACCAATTAATAAAGATTTGAGCTACTTCTCTTAATAAAATTGACATTTTAAGATGAAACCCAATTCTTAATATATTCCCTTACAAACAGAAACATTTTCGAATCAGCTTAACAAATTCTTGTAAACAAGTTCAAACTTAACCATAACAAATGAGAAAATCACACAATGAATCATTTTTTTCATTTAAATGGCATCATAACGTGATACTTTCCAATAGAAAACAAATATAACAAGATATCAATGACGAGAACATATCACCAAATCTTGTCCACATATTTATGACTAACATATTAATTCATGCATACTAATTCATCACTAATGAAAACAAATATAATAAGTTGTCACTGACAAACATCTCACCAACTCTTGTTCATAAATACTAGGTGATGTAGTGAGAAAGCTATAAAAATATATATGAATGACACATTGTCGAAAAGGACATTACAAATGAATAGCGATCACCTTTTAGTTTCTATTGATTACTAATAATACAAGAATTTTTAGGCATTAAAAAAGTTTTTGATTCACACGCGAAAGCATAGAATTTGGACTTGTTGATTTTTAAATATCAAGAACAAGAATTTAAGAAATTGAGGAACATCTCAAAAATTAATATTTTATCTCAAAAATAAAAATAAAAATTCCATTGCCATTAAGGCTACAACCTTTATTTATAATAACTAAAAAAAATCTAATTAACGACAAATCCTAATAAATGACTACTTCTATTTCATGACTAATCCTAATTAACAACTACCATCTAGATAATAAACAAAATTAAAAATCGTAATCGTAATTGAATTTAGAATTTATCAGTGAAGAAAATACTAACTAAAAAATAACTATAAACTCAAATTTTATCATTCTCCTCCGATTGATAAAGATTCTTCCTCGAATCTTGCATTGTGTTTTTCATCCAATTCTTCAAAATAGCAAGTATTTTACTCGGTAATTCTTAGGGCACACAACAAAAAACTCTACGATTGAAGGTTGAACTATAGAGACATCTCAAGATCCATGGACTCTCCTATGTGGCACTTAAAACCAACATTGATTTCTTTAGACCTCCAATCAGAGACATTGACATCAAGTTCTTCATAGGAAATAGGTGAAACGTCACAAGTGACATCAGGTTCTTCATAGGAAATAGGTTCTTTATATGATTTTCAATTTCTTCATAAAAGATCGAGGATCTATCGTAATCTGTCATTACCCAAATGTAAAAAATCCTCAATTTTTTCATCAAATATTGGAGGACCTCCGTAACTAAAATCCAAAGATTCTTCAAGTTCTTTATTGAAAATTGGAGGAACGTCGTAAGCCTCATCCAAACTTGTGTCCATCAACGTCTTTGATAGAAGGGAACAAAAATGTTGTCATCATACATAATGACTTTCGTCATTGATTCCATGAATAATATTAGGAATGAAGAACCTCGCTCTAATACCAATTGATGTATCGTGAAAGCGATAAAAATATTTATGAAAGACACGTCGAAATTTCGTTGATTTCAAATGAATACCAGATCATGACCACCTTCTTGTTTTAATTGATTCTTAAGAATTCTAGAAATCTAGGCATAAAAGATGTCTTTCATTTGCACACGAATACAGAGAATTTGAACTCTTTTGACTTTTTAATATCAAATATGAGAATTTAGGAAAATGGAGAAGATCTTAATAAGTAATATTTTATTTCAATTTAAAAAACTCCCTTACCATTAAGCCTAAAACATTCATTTATAATAACTAAAGAATCTAATCAATTACTAATCCTAATAAATGACCACATCTTTTTTCATGACTAATCCTAATTATAAACTATCATCTAGATAATTACAAAAATTAAAAGTCCTAATCTGAATTGAATTCTGAATTTATTTAATGAAGAAAATAATGACTAAAAAATAATTAAAAACCCAATTCTCGTCACTAGAGGTAGCAAATAAGCTGATCCTCTTTGCTATTTTCATCAAGACTCATTCTGGTTCAGGCCATGGGTGGCTCGAGCTCGTTTTGAGACTCGCTATTGAGCGGAGTTGAGCTTAGTTTTTTTCACGAGTCGACTCATTTGGACTTGTGGACGGCTCGTTTTTCTTTATTTTTGGACTTGTTTCATTAATTTATTTTTAAAATAAAAATAAAAATGAGTCGGCTTGTGGACTGCTCGACTTGGTCCATGAGAAGAAGGTTGCGCCAAACCTAGAATTTGAATATGAGCCAAGCTCGAATGGTTAAAAGATGAACAATAAAGAATGAATTCGTCTAGAATCAATTAGCTCCCAAAATTATCTCATTAGAGTTAAACTTGAGTTGAGCTTGAAAACCATAGCACTCCATTTGACCATGTCAAAACTAAACATAGCCTACGTAATCCAAAAAATGACATCCAAAAACAATTATTGGTGAACCCAAACGCAAGGCATGTGAGGTCATGAAACCTCATTGCATGAATAGGCTTAGGTACAAGACCCGTTAAACACCATTTTGCAACAAACTAACAAGTGAGCAAGCACACTAGCTTTAGTATTATGGTATTATCTAGAAAGTGTTGACATACAAAAAGTGTAGCCAAAATTGAATAGTCCAAGTAATGAATCCCAATTAGGAAACCTCGGATGAAGGCCCAAATAGAACTGTTATGGAATGCAGTAGAGGCCCATGAACAAAGTAGCATCATCGCCCAAACTTGCAAGACGCCCAAGATCTGAGCGAATGGAGTACCTTACTGTTGCTCAGAGCGATGATCTCATTCTCATCCAAACCTTTGAGTCGCCCAGGATTAGAACGAATATAAGGTATTATCACTATCCAGTACAACAATTATTGAAGCGGTTATTGAGCAACCTTATCACGCCCCACGATCCAAGAATCCCGGATGCGAGCAGGTTAAATGACAAGAGTAATGACAACGATTAAAGGCTGAGTTCCATGATAAGTCAGCCATTATGAAGAAAGAGGGTAGTTATAGAGCACCAAGCAGTTTTTCATAAAGAAATTATCAAAGAAGTATAAAAGTTAAGGAAGACATAGAAGAAAAGGATCTCGAATCAAACACTCTCAACAGAGAATATGTAATTTAGTTTTTTAGTTAGCTTTAAAACATTTCTTCTTAGTACTCGTGTGTTTGAGCCTCTTGGAGGCATTCTGTTTATTTCCAATTGTAATCTTCATCAATAAAGCACCACATTTTGGGACTTTGTCTTAAGAGGTCTGTTCCTTACACAATCGTCTAAACCTTTGTTTTAATTGTTAATGACAAACCGCGTGAAACAATTTGGCTCGTCCAGTGGGACAATTGGTGTTTGGTGTTTGACGATACAAAAAAAGTAAAGCATTATACCTCATAAGAATTTTGATAAGGAACCAATAAGTCAATGAGTAGTCAAGTCTGTGATCGAGCGATATGAGGAGCAGCAAAGCTCTCCACGAACAGAGGGATGGAGTCAAAGCAGTCAAAGTTGTTACGAACCAATGACAGAGTTGAGTCCTCAAACCATGCGTCTATTGCTTGGGGAGCTCACACAGAATGTCGTTGAACAGGTAAATCTACAAAATGTTGATAATATGGAAAGATTTACCCAAAATGGGAATGCACATGATGACAACATGACCAAACAACTGAATACATTAAACGAAATGATGAATAAGTCAGCAGGCCAAATGTGTCAGCCAGTTGTGCCTATTGTAAATCACTTTCAAACCAGGACGATTGCAGGACATAATTTTTTTCATCAAAATCATCATTCGCCCTTGACATAATTTTTTTCATCAAGATAAATCATTCGCCCTAATCATCAAAATTTTCATCTCATTATAGTAGTCTTCCACATTCTTCGATCCCTGATATAAATCTTGCAATTTTTGGTGCAGCTCCCTATAATAGTGACTAGGTATGAACCATTTCCTCATGATAGTTTTCAACGCATCCCAAGTATTAACTGCTTGCTCCCGATTCCTCATCCTTGATGTAACCACTTGATCCCACCAAGTTATAGCGTAGTCAACAAACTCAAGAACTGCAATTTTCACCTTCTTCTCCTCCGAATAATTATGGCAATCAAATATTAACTTCACCTTCTTCTCCCACTCTAGATAAGTCTCCGGATCACTCCTTCCTTTAAACGACGTAATTGACATCTTAACATTGCCCATATTCCCATCCACTTCATCTCCAAAATGACTTCTACCCTTTCTTTCAAACCCACCCCCTCTACTTCTCATTCTACCCATATCACCCAACATCGATGCACCATCATCCATATCACTGCTAAATCCATAATCATCATGCACATCCATCCTAAGCTCCCACCTACCTGGTCTCCTTGAATTTGATTGTCCCCTATGAAGCTTTGCCACCGATGTCTCTAAACTATCAAGCCGTTCACTCACATCTCCATGCACTGCTCAAACCGTCTAATTATATCATCCGCCATATGGTTTTGATTAAATTTGCCTATTTGAATTGAAACCCTCTTTGTCTAACATCCTAATTCTATTGAAGATCACTCGTGTATCACCCAATTATTGGCTTTTTCCTCTATTAATCTCCCACTCGCTTGCCTTTTATCACTCGGTCCTTTTGCCAAAGTACTTCAAAGAAAAAGGTGAACTCAACCAATATTGTATTCTCGTGGATCCAACCGAATATTGATTACGAATTGTGATAGGAGAAATAAAAGAAAAAAAATAAAAAATGCCTCAAAAACACGAAAGAAGTGAAAGGATGAATAATGAATTCAATGGACTATTCAAGAACGTAAAATGGAATAAATTTTGAATGATCATTTTTTTTTTACTCAAAGTTGAAATCTAAACTGTTGGAAATTTTCTAGTAATAACAATACTTTTTTTTTCGGATTTTTTTACCTTGTGAATTCAACTACAAATCCAGCAAAACAAATGAAATTTGATTTGGACTTGTAATTAGTCTAAAAATAAATTTGACTTTTTTTTTTGTAATTTTCTGGATCAAAACTCAAGAAATAAGGCGGACCCGAAGAACGCGAAGAACAATGGAAAAAAAAAGAAAAACAAAACTCAAACAAGAAATAAAAGATATAACCTGATTATTTTGATATCAACTTATGAGAACCACGTAGTAACGAACACTACGCAACCTACAACGAGATTGAAGATCCCAAGAAAGCCCAAAAAATAATCCCGATTTTGAGTTTGAACCAAGAATTAATGAATCAAACAACCAAACAAAAACGAAGTATAACCTCTTGATTACACAACACATGATCCGCACTCGATGTTGAATGCCACAAGAATCCTCTTGATAAGTTCAAAATGTTCTAAGAAGAACAATGTTTGAAAAACACAATAGCCTCTCGAATATATCTCAATAGTAAATTTGTCAAAATATTCATACATCGAATAATGAAGTCCTATTTATACTAATTGCCAGAAAACCTAGTAAAAATGTAATTAGGTTACAAAATATTGTAAAATTGGGAAGAAAATAGAATTCTAGTCTAATAAGGAAATTCGCCAAAAAATTAAAGTTCTCGCCAAATTGTTCTCGGCATGTTTTTGTGAAATCACAAGCCCAAAAGTATCATGCACCTACATAACCTTCTGTAGAATTTCGTGCCGTTTTCGAAATGTACTCATGGGCTAAAATACGACAACCAAGCTGAAAGTTATGCCCGTTTTCATCTATGCTGTTCGTTTGCTGCTTGAATCGAGTTGATCCATTTGGTTTCCTCTTCCGAACCCAACATGAAACTTGTTCCTTGAATTGTTAACTTTGAAACTTCGTCCACCATAGCTTGAGCAAGCAATCCCATTGCCTCTTTCACCCGCTTTGCCCTCGAACGTGTCATCGGGCCTCCTTCGATAATCAACGGATCCCGTCCCGGACTTGTTCTCATCGGGCTTGACTCCTAGATCATATCAGTGATGTTTTATCCAGAAAAAACCCTTGCAACTAGAATGTCAATCCATTGGTGTTTATAAAGAAAGCGAATCAAGAGGAGTTTGTTTGATTATATCTTAGCCTAACAATTTGATGTTTGAATATTCAAAATATTTTCTCGAATATCTAAAGAAGAAGTGGAGATATCCCTCAATATAATTACCCGCAAGGAAAAATTAACTATGGAATAGACGGGAAAGGAAAGGAATGGAAAGAGAACCGTGGAAAACCATATATGTAGTTCTCACATGGAGTTTGTACTGTATCATCAACAATATGCGAAAAACTATCTATGTTGTTTCTTAAAACATTGAAAGTATATTCGATTAAATGTAATTTAATTGCAATTATATCCTATTGATGTTTTGGCATTCTAAAACAAGTATTTAACAATCGGCTCTATCTATGTTCAAATTGAATTTATCATGAAATAGGACTTTCCATATTCATGACATTACTCTGACCAATATCACTATCTTCTCCTACCATTTTATCACCCGATATTTTAACATTATCCTTATCTGTTTCCCGATATTTTAACATTATCCCTTACCATCTCATTATCGAATTCTTCCAACTTTCATCACCCACCACGTCAGCATTCATATTTACTATCTTATCATCAGAGGATTGAATCTACATTCCTAAACAGAGATGTGGTCGTAGAATAAAATGATTTAGACATTCAAAGAAGCAAAATAGGCAGAACTTCGCCGTGTCAAATGATGTCCAAAATCAAATTTTGCAGTATAATCTCAATGTAAAGTGTTAATTCCTTGTTGGATACAACTCAAAAAAGACCTTGTAACAAAAACAGATAAGGCATGTAAGTTGATCAGCCAGAATCAATTAGAGAAACAGGAACATTACTTGATTTCGATGATGCCCCAGATGAAACTTACTATCTACACCCAATCAGAAACCTCAATTTTTGGTTTTATGAACTAAAAGTAAATTAACAATACGAAAGAAATATATTTTTCAATGCATTTGAATTAATTTCTTGATTCCAGATTATAAATTCCAAATCTAGATTTAAAAATGAAAAATTCAAGATCCCCACCATTTCATTTGAGTTAATTTGTCAAGCAAATACACCAATTCTTATAAATAAAAAGAAAAAAGAAGTTTTCTTGAAGAAAAATGTGTACTTACACGTGTGGATCTTTGAATAAGGAGATGATGGAGAGCTCTTCAACATTAGCATGTAAAAAATAGAATAAAGATTTATTATTACTATTTTTTTCACAATTTCTCATAACGGTCACGCTATTCGTACTTGTTGCTTCAACATTTCGCCCACTACCCAACGTTCATCCCTCGATCTTATTCCCAATTCCCAAATCAGAAAACCCTTGGCACTTTCTCTCAACCGACACTTCTCCATATCTCAGTCGAACTCCGGCATTCCTCCATCTCTCAACCGGAACCCGAAGTCGCTACTTAATGTAGCAATTGTCTCCGACACTCCTTCACATTTCACACTTGCACGATTGGTAATTTTGTTTAAGTTAGAAGAACGCAGCTCCACCGTGTGCAGCAGATACTTCGATCTCCGACACCTTCCATCGACTCCACCACGCAGAAATATAGTGGCAGGGCAACCAGTTGGGCATCCACTAATTCTATTAAATTGCTCATTTTCTACTTGCCTGTCTTCGAAAAGCTCGTTTTCTAGTGGCAGAATTTCGCTCATTTTAAATCGCTCATTGTCTAGTGGCAGAATTTCGCAACAAAAATCATGTAAGAATGGTGTATTTGGTATCCATTTTACTCGCTTTTGATTTATTCGAATAATACATTTTTTAAAAGAATTTACACTGTTGTGTGGATGTGTTGTAATGTAGCTTTCTCTGGTTCGTTCGTGTGCATTAGGCCTGGTAAGAATTCTGGACTTTGTCATAGCTGTCGAGAGAAGAGTCACTTGTTTGCTGACTGCGACAAAAAACGGCCATGCCCTGTGTGTAAAATTGGTGTTGTGAAGTGCTTTGAGGCCGAGAAGGACACGAAGAACAAAGGTCGGATGTTCAATTGCTGCAGTGCTAATTGTAAGTATTGGGAATGGGTCGACAAAGGAGAATCCAGTGGCGGGTCGAGTAGCGTTACCGTTAACTCAAATGATCACGTGTTGGTCGAAGAAGTTCAACAGTTCTCTCGCTTGTTCGAATCATTTTGTCGGATAGCCGAAGAAAAAAGTATTGAGATTTCGTTGAACGTGACAATACGCAAGGCCAACGGAAGTGCCGAAGCGGATAAGAAGGGGAAGGGACCTGCTTGAGTAGTAGTAGTTATGTGTCACTTGTTGTGTAGTTGGCTGTGTGGTTCCCTACCACTGTGAATATTGTTGTGTAATATATGCTTGGGAAAGAGTCTGTAATGCGAATTCACTGCTTCCTTATCTGAAATATTAGTGTTCTTATTGTTTCCAGCCAACTCTTGTCATTGCATTTTCATTTAGCTTCACATATATGCTATGAGCTCAAGCAATAACAATCAGTTGGCAGGGATGCTATATCTTAGGAAAATTCATCCATATCTTGCCGTGCGAATCTGTATCAATCAATTAACATAGATCCAAGTTTAAATGACACATCCGCCTGTGTAATAATCGCCAAATTCAATGTGAAATTTCCTATAAAAACTAAATAATCTTAATAGTAGCACTGATATTATTAATCAAATAGAACGGCACAATTTACCATTTATCTTAGTTGTTGAACATAGCTGCATCAGCTATAGTTAAATGTAAAAGCCATATTATAAATGTTTTAAACATCTACAATAACTGCAGTATTTATGGTTAAAAAAACACAATCTAAACACTTCTGGAAAAGTAACTAAAAGGGACTATCGAGAGGAACTCCATCAATCATTATATCACAATGCTCTTCAATTGCCATATAAATTGCATCAGAAATCAGGAGAATCATACTAAAAGACTGCAGAAGCTGTAATAATAAAACTGTAATAACTCCTTCACATTAAGAAGCTGCCAATAGACAAAGTACTAACAAAACTATAAAAAGTCTTAATTATCCACCCAATAGACACAGTAATAACAACACTAAAAGTCTTAAGATCATTGGATAATTGTCTCTTCACCAAAAAAGTAATTTTTTTGCAAATCATCTTCACTTCAGATAGCATCCCCTCCATCTTCACAGGCTGCCATCACTGATGCCTCACCCATACAAATATGTAAATTCCCCAGTATGTGCAGGTTCAATACATAGGGGCCAAAAAGCCTTCATCACATGTTTCCGTCACGTTGGTGAGGTGCATTTGGATAATAGTACGACATTGAATTTCCTATTGTCAAATAAATAATGAATTCATTACGCAAACTAGAGTAGGACTTGAAATAAATTCAATAAGGTTAACCGCATACCTTGACCATTGAATAATGAAGCCGATGGGAAGAAATTTTGAGACTTTCCTTGTTGTGTAAATACATGACCATCGCTATCACCCTACATAAATTTCATGATATAACTAAAATGTGGAAATCAAATACATTGGTGAATCGAAGGAGACGAACCATTAGAAGTTGTGAATATGAGAGTTGTGCCGGCATCTCTTCATTCAGTAGTTGATCATGTGCCCGTGTGACCTTTCCTAGTTTACTCGGGCCTGCTTTCCGTTTCCTTCCCTTAGTTGATGTCGAATGTGACTACATAATCAACAGATAATAACTATACATACAACTACACATACGCACCATATTAAAAAAAAAAAAATGGCCACATACCTTTGCGGTACTGGATGCTAATTCCAAAGGACTTTTGTTTCGAAGTTTCTTCGGCGCGCCTTTTCTTTTCGAGCATTTTGGATCTTGTATACCTGAATTGCTATTTTGTTGCGACTCTCCACCAACTTGGGACATGTCATTACTTCCACAACCCGATGTTGTGCTAAATGAGAGTTTTTTGGATTCTATCCACTCCAGTACCTCGTTGAATTGATGATCATCATTTGTAGCCATCTCCGCAAATGACGCAAATGACGGACACATCTTGTCATATTTCTGCTGGGCAGGGGTGCTACTCAAACCATCATAGTTGACTGCGACCTTGGTGTGGGCTCTACGAACATCGCATCTCCATCTGCGTAATATATAGGTGTCCGGTAATCTTGTGACGTTATTACGGAGAAGTACAGAAATCGCGTGCCTACAAATTATACCTCGAAACTCGAATAAGTGGCAACTGCAGACAATGTCGTATTTCTGTCTTTCAAATGTCACGAAAAACTTCTGCTTCTTAACCCAATTTTCAAGTATGACGTCCTCCAGCACCTCATAAATTTGTGCCCGAAAAGCCCTCTGACGAAGATATGAGGTCGCAATAAACCTTCCCAATGAATTCATCCTGAGCTTCCCGAAATTTTGAAATGGTGTAAACTTGTTGAAATTGTTTCTCCAACTCATACTTCGTTGCACACGGCACCATTTGTGAGAATGATTTAAAATCGGCTTGAAATTCCTTCTCTACCTTATTCCTCAATGCTCTTTCGTATTGTTCGACAAATTGTTTCAGCGACGTTTTCGAGTGCACATAACCATCGAAGAATGCATTCATACTCTCACTACGCTGAGTTGTAGACATTCCCGCCCAGAACCTTCTTTTTAAAAAACAAGGTACCTACCGGCCTCTGTTCGCATACAGTCCCGACAACCACTCATTATCATGCAAGGAATACTTGTCCACCATCGTGCTCCAACCTTCTTGAAATGCGTAAATGGTTTGAGAATCATATACAAGTACGTGTATAGCAGAAAATATCTCACCCTTTTCGACGTGGTATCCAAATTTCTCTGGCAACTTTTTCATTATGTGCCATAAACACCATTTGTGTTTCGTGTTCGGGAACACGATCTGAATAGCATTCTGCATGGCCCTGTCTTGGTCAGTAATAATCCCAATAGGAGCTTGCCCATGCATACACTCAAGCCAACTCTTAAAAAGCCATACAAATGTTTCTGTATTTTCGTTCGACACCAGCCCACAACCAAAGAGTATTGATTGTCCATGATGATTAACTCCAACAAAAGGAGCAAATGGCATGTCGTACTTATTAGTTAGGTACGTTGTATCAAATGTCACAATATCACCGAACTCCTTATATGCTTGCCTACTCCTATTATCAGCCCAGAAAATATTCTTTAGCCTTAACTCTTCATCTAAATCTATACTGAAGTAAAAACCTGAGCACCTTGCTTGCATGCTAGAAAAATAAGCTTGTATTGCAGCGGCATCTCCTTCTCTGAGTCTTAACCGCCTCACGTGTTCAACGTAGTTTCGACAATCTTTTTCCACGCAAGTCATATTCTCATACCCCCTGCCTCTACAACTGCGGAGTTGTAACTTTTGTGCAACGGAATCCCTGCCATATCGTTCAATTGAAGCCGTCGTTTAACATGGGCACTCAATTCTCGGTTGCAACGATACAACCTAGACTTGGTCGGACTTGTTTTATGATTGTGAATGAGATTGACTGTGTTTATTCTCCATATTCCACATGCATCTGCAGATCCAGTTATCCTAGCTTTGCAGTCTATCTGAACGGTTGCCTGCGGCTTCAAAGAACCACTCGCAGTACTACTTCTTCGACCTTCACAGCTGCAAGTCAACACTACATATCTCACAACTCCGTCATCATCCTTTTGCGAATTTCTTTTTCTAATTGGAAATCCTACGCCGTACGCATATCTTTTGTAAAAATTAAACATTTCTTTTTCACCATTGAACTTCATTCCCACCTTGGGCTCAATGACATTGTCTACTCCTACAATTCCATCATCAACGAAGTTTGCACTGTTGAAAATGTTGTCATTTTCGTCTTCTAATAGAACGACATCATCAAACTCTTCCAAATTTTTTTTGCCTGAAGTAAGAAAAAGAAAATAATGTTACAAGTAATTGACGGAACAAATATTGAATTCAAATCATCATTCTTCTCTACTTTGTCATTTCAGATGCTTTTTTTTTTCAAGACAGGAAAGTTGAAACAAATAGGTGTTGAGTTTAAACACAAAATAATTTTATTGATGAAATAACCTTACAAATTTTGAACACACCAAAAACACTAAATAATTGTATTTAGCAATGAAACACTCAATTTGTTCTCTCTCTTTCCACTCCCTGTTTCTCACTTTACTTCCACATACACATGCAGCAAACTTACATACATATATATATAGGTGCTGAAGTCGGTGGCTTTAGTTTCTAGATTTTTCAATTATGGTGGTAAACTCTAGTTCCAGCAGGTAATGGTAGCTCCCAGATTCATCTAGATTGGTGGTGAAAATTTATCAAAATGGTTTCTTCTAGACTTGGCTGCCATTCCCAATTTCTCTACAATTTTCTGTAAATGGCGGTGCTGTATTTTCAACAGGTTTCGTTGGCTTTGTTGCAAGGAAATAGCGCGGTTGTTGTGAAATAACACATTACATTACAAAAACGAAACTCAACATTAACAAAGACGAATTTGGTAATCAGATCTGATAATGAAATAACAAAGTTCATCTACCTTTGTCCTCCATCTATTTGAATAGATGAAGCCGGTGATTGCCTCAAAATGAACTATTTGTTACGCCGGCGACACCTTCTTCGACGGGCAGCAAGGTTCACTTGTTTGGGGCCAGAGAAACCGCGGCAATTTTCGCAATTTTCGGACCTTTTTTTGAATTTCGCAGAGCTCAGGTATTCATGTGTTTCAGAATAGCTCTTATTGAACCGGCCCAATAAGCAAAAAAAAAAAAAAAGCCCTTGACACGTCATCGTGTAAACCAACATGTTGAGGCCAGCGTACTAATAGCTTTTTCCTTCTCATAAACACGAGAAAATAACAACTTAGTCACTTGGCTTCGTTGTCAGAAGGAATGTGGATAATTTTTCCACAGGGGAGCTTGCCAGGGAGACGTGGAGGTTCAAGGGAGGATGATCGAGGGGACCAGATCTCTTCTCTATGGCAGGAGGTAGATAGGTATTTTTCATTTTTTATTTCTTGATTTGGCATAATGGTTCTTGTAGATCATTGTGTACACATTGATGTACAAATTAATGATATGAATTATATTAATTGAATTTATTTTCTTTCCTTCTATTTTTTCGGTTGTCGCATTTAGACATAATGATTTACATGTGGTAAGATAAAATAATCGAAGTTGTAGATAAGGAATCACATAATAGTTTACATAAAAATGATTACCCAAGGAATTCTCTTCTCGTTCGGGGTGGTGTCTCAAGGGAATCGAGGTTAACGAGTTTTTTTGCCACTATAAGTGTTACCTATATATTTTTGACATTTTATTCAATATGTTTTTGATAAGTTATACAATAATTTATATGAATTGTTACTTAAATGAATCTTAATATCTCTATTCTTTAAATTTAAAAATTCTTGTGACCTCTTGATAAATAACCTCCAAGAAAAATTACTTTTGTCAATAGACATCTCAGCAAATTCATGTAGTGGTAAAATCATTTTCGACCTATTATTAGTTATTATTGTAAGAAACAACCCTTCATAAGTTAACACAATTTTTTTTTTTTTTTTTTTTTTTTGTGGGAAGAATACAAATTTAAGATAGTTAGAAGGTACAATTTCAAAATTAACAAACATGTTCTAAAGTTTCCAAAATCAGTTCATACTTAATTTGATTAAATAAAAAAGATAACTAAAAATTAGTTTATGAATTTAATATATTAATATTAAGCAGTTTATGGTCACAATTACTAATTAGTCATAATTAGAAAATGCCACGGTCAAAAATCACAAATTTCGTAAGTCAAACTTATAATTTATTGTTTTCAAATTATCAATTCACATATTATTTATCGGTTACAAATATCAAATTTATTGATTATAATTTATTTATTGGTTACAAATTATCAAATTAATAATTCACGTATTATAGTCACAAATTATCAAATTAATTAGTCACAAGTTATTTATCCAATAAATAAGTATCGACTTAAAAATTGTTAGTCGCGACCACTAATATTTGTCGTAATCTCACATTTTTAGGTCACATATCATTTATTGGTCACAATTTAACCAATTTATTGCTTATAATCATTCAAAATCCTACCCCGTCCCACCCCCACCGCCCACTCCACCATCTGAACAGATCGAATGCCACCTCACCACCATCGCCGGCCATCACCACCTCACCACAATAACAATCACAATGATCACCACCACTATACTACCATTTCTAGTACCACTGTACCACCACCACCATTTTTGAAACACCAATAACTACTCCCTAAACTTCCGCCGAGCAATGATAGGATCTCGAAAACCACCCACAAACAATCACTAGCAAACCACCCACAATAGATGAGATCGAGAAAAACACCCACAAATAACCACCAACAAACCACCCAAAGCCTATCGAGATCGTAAGACCACAAACAAACTCTAACAACCAACCTTAGGGCCGTGCGAGCCTCATTATTATGTAATTCAATGAATTGTGAGGCTATTGATAATGCGTTCGAACTAGTATCGTTTGAAGTATTCTATCAACTTTGTTGTGTAATGTTATTGCGTGTGTACTTCCATTTGAATTGAACTTTGAAAATTGGAGTTTCAATTGGTTTTGTATTTGTAGTATGTGTGTTTCTTTTTCTTATTTTCATTGTGAGTAAAGAATTAGATTTAAAAATTATCACATTACGACACTTTTTCAAATATTATACAACAAATATGTCTTCTTATTTTTTGAAATATTTAGTAGTCAAAACTTCATAGGTCATGAGCTATAGGTAATGTTATGTTGTACTTCAATAATAAAAAATAGAATTTTTTATTTAATTCTTATCGTACGAGTTGATCTAATGAGATTAGATGTTGACAACGAACATTTTGCATCGCATATAGCACTTTATTTTTGAGCTATATTGGATATTTGTAGCATATTACAATTTGCATGCTTTCCCTTATGTACTTGAGAAATCATATCTGTTTTGGGCTTTGATTATACGTAGTTCTGTTCTACATTATTTGGTACTTTATAATAATGCTGAGCAAGGGTGAAGCCAGAAGAAGAAAAAATAAATAAACAAATAAATAAATAAATGAACTCATGTTATAAGAGATGCTCTACGTCAAACGAGATCTAGTTTAGAAGACTAAGCTCTCATACTCATAACAAAATGGGTCACATACTCGAACAAATACAAATCTATATGTCAACCTAAAATGTCTTTTCTTGATCTTCGTAACTCTTCTTACCAAATAGGAAATCTACGCCCCACCTAGGAAATATGGCAATGCTCCCCTACAAAGTTTGACAATCAGTCTTTCAATGCAATTGAAAATTTGGCCAAAACACAATAAATAATACCGAATTATATGTTATGATTCTCAAAAACTATTTTATTTAGGCATGAATATTCTATACCATCACCCAACTCATTTTAATCCCACCCAAAATAGAAAAAAAAAAAAAATCAAGCAAGAATATCGAAGGTCCAAAGAAATTAAATTTATTTCACGTCCATGCTTCTGCCCACTTCAATAATATACTTATGATCCGATTAGTTTACGTAAAAAATAATTGTCTAACAAATATTATTTATATTGACTAAATTAATTAAGAACAAGTTAGGACATGAGCATAATTTTTTTTTTTTTTTTTTTGGGGACCACTACACTCCAAAAACTAAAAAATATATAATAGAACTAATTAAAATCCTTACTCCCATAATTAATACTCTCTAAACCCCCAAAACTCCAGAACATTAGAAAGCCCCAAAACAGAACCCGACAATCTAGCCTAAACTTCCACCACCATATCTCTGTTTTGCTTCCCCCACATTCTTTTTCTTTCCCTTGCTATCTCATTTATCTCTGTCTTCTAGTGACGTTGTATGTCACTTTTCATATGATGTTTCAAAAGACCCTTGATTTTAAGTATATTTCCGTAAGTATCCCATTTTTTCCCTATTCATTTTGCATTTGGAATTGGCAAGCCTGGGCTATCCCCATATTCGCCCTTGATGCCGAGTGTAAACTTTCATCTAGCCAAGCATGTTTTACCAGCAATATGTGTGTGTGTTTTGCTTATCATCATTATTAGTAATGTATTAAATTCACAAAATTATCATATTATGCTTTATATAAGAAAGTGATTATCATTTGATTAAATGGACTGATTATGCAGTATAAAGTAATGTTTTGAAGTATAAAGTATCATAAGTTGTAACCTGATTTATTTGTTTCAAGTAAATTGTTACTTAGCAGTGCACATCAATAATGACGACCAAACTCTTTATCTTATTCAAAAGTTTATACATGTTATTGTATATCATCAATATTTTTTAAATCTTGTTTCTCTCTCTTCTCGCTTTTTTTTTTTTTAATCAAGGGCATTGGATTGTTGCATGTTGTTTGCTTCAGTGCATATTATGTTAAGGGATACATATCTTACATCGATAAATGATATTGACACAGATTAATTAATAAAGATTTTGGGTTACTCCTCTTAATAAGATTGACATTTTCGAGATGAAACTACAATTCTTAATATGGTATCAGAGTCCATTATATTCCAACGAGTAATTTGATTCCGTTAAGACTCTAAAATGAGCACGTGGATTTTAAGATTGGTCTGTTCAAATGAATCACCATCTTGCGGAGGCGTGTTAAAGGATATATAACCCACATCGAGAAATGATGTCGACACAAACCAATTAATAAAGATTTGAGCTACTTCTCTTAATAAAATTGACATTTTAAGATGAAACCCAATTCTTAATATATTCCCTTACAAACAGAAACATTTTCGAATCAGCTTAACAAATTCTTGTAAACAAGTTCAAACTTAACCATAACAAATGAGAAAATCACACAATGAATCATTTTTTTCATTTAAATGGCATCATAACGTGATACTTTCCAATAGAAAACAAATATAACAAGATATCAATGACGAGAACATATCACCAAATCTTGTCCACATATTTATGACTAACATATTAATTCATGCATACTAATTCATCACTAATGAAAACAAATATAATAAGTTGTCACTGACAAACATCTCACCAACTCTTGTTCATAAATACTAGGTGATGTAGTGAGAAAGCTATAAAAATATATATGAATGACACATTGTCGAAAAGGACATTACAAATGAATAGCGATCACCTTTTAGTTTCTATTGATTACTAATAATACAAGAATTTTTAGGCATTAAAAAAGTTTTTGATTCACACACGAAAGCATAGAATTTGGACTTGTTGATTTTTAAATATCAAGAACAAGAATTTAAGAAATTGAGGAACATCTCAAAAATTAATATTTTATCTCAAAAATAAAAATAAAAATTCCATTGCCATTAAGGCTACAACCTTTATTTATAATAACTAAAAAAAATCTAATTAACGACAAATCCTAATAAATGACTACTTCTATTTCATGACTAATCCTAATTAACAACTACCATCTAGATAATAAACAAAATTAAAAATCGTAATCGTAATTGAATTTAGAATTTATCAGTGAAGAAAATACTAACTAAAAAATAACTATAAACTCAAATTTTATCATTCTCCTCCGATTGATAAAGATTCTTCCTCGAATCTTGCATTGTGTTTTTCATCCAATTCTTCAAAATAGCAAGTATTTTACTCGGTAATTCTTAGGGCACACAACAAAAAACTCTACGATTGAAGGTTGAACTATAGAGACATCTCAAGATCCATGGACTCTCCTATGTGGCACTTAAAACCAACATTGATTTCTTTAGACCTCCAATCAGAGACATTGACATCAAGTTCTTCATAGGAAATAGGTGAAACGTCACAAGTGACATCAGGTTCTTCATAGGAAATAGGTTCTTTATATGATTTTCAATTTCTTCATAAAAGATCGAGGATCTATCGTAACTGTCATTACCCAAATGTAAAAAATCCTCAATTTTTTCATCAAATATTGGAGGACCTCCGTAACTAAAATCCAAAGATTCTTCAAGTTCTTTATTGAAAATTGGAGGAACGTCGTAAGCCTCATCCAAACTTGTGTCCATCAACGTCTTTGATAGAAGGGAACAAAAATGTTGTCATCATACATAATGACTTTCGTCATTGATTCCATGAATAATATTAGGAATGAAGAACCTCGCTCTAATACCAATTGATGTATCGTGAAAGCGATAAAAATATTTATGAAAGACACGTCGAAATTTCGTTGATTTCAAATGAATACCAGATCATGACCACCTTCTTGTTTTAATTGATTCTTAAGAATTCTAGAAATCTAGGCATAAAAGATGTCTTTCATTTGCACACGAATACAGAGAATTTGAACTCTTTTGACTTTTTAATATCAAATATGAGAATTTAGGAAAATGGAGAAGATCTTAATAAGTAATATTTTATTTCAATTTAAAAAACTCCCTTACCATTAAGCCTAAAACATTCATTTATAATAACTAAAGAATCTAATCAATTACTAATCCTAATAAATGACCACATCTTTTTTCATGACTAATCCTAATTATAAACTATCATCTAGATAATTACAAAAATTAAAAGTCCTAATCTGAATTGAATTCTGAATTTATTTAATGAAGAAAATAATGACTAAAAAATAATTAAAAACCCAATTCTCGTCACTAGAGGTAGCAAATAAGCTGATCCTCTTTGCTATTTTCATCAAGACTCATTCTGGTTCAGGCCATGGGTGGCTCGAGCTCGTTTTGAGACTCGCTATTGAGCGGAGTTGAGCTTAGTTTTTTTCACGAGTCGACTCATTTGGACTTGTGGACGGCTCGTTTTTCTTTATTTTTGGACTTGTTTCATTAATTTATTTTTAAAATAAAAATAAAAATGAGTCGGCTTGTGGACTGCTCGACTTGGTCCATGAGAAGAAGGTTGCGCCAAACCTAGAATTTGAATATGAGCCAAGCTCGAATGGTTAAAAGATGAACAATAAAGAATGAATTCGTCTAGAATCAATTAGCTCCCAAAATTATCTCATTAGAGTTAAACTTGAGTTGAGCTTGAAAACCATAGCACTCCATTTGACCATGTCAAAACTAAACATAGCCTACGTAATCCAAAAAATGACATCCAAAAACAATTATTGGTGAACCCAAACGCAAGGCATGTGAGGTCATGAAACCTCATTGCATGAATAGGCTTAGGTACAAGACCCGTTAAACACCATTTTGCAACAAACTAACAAGTGAGCAAGCACACTAGCTTTAGTATTATGGTATTATCTAGAAAGTGTTGACATACAAAAAGTGTAGCCAAAATTGAATAGTCCAAGTAATGAATCCCAATTAGGAAACCTCGGATGAAGGCCCAAATAGAACTGTTATGGAATGCAGTAGAGGCCCATGAACAAAGTAGCATCATCGCCCAAACTTGCAAGACGCCCAAGATCTGAGCGAATGGAGTACCTTACTGTTGCTCAGAGCGATGATCTCATTCTCATCCAAACCTTTGAGTCGCCCAGGATTAGAACGAATATAAGGTATTATCACTATCCAGTACAACAATTATTGAAGCGGTTATTGAGCAACCTTATCACGCCCCACGATCCAAGAATCCCGGATGCAGACAGTTAAATGACAAGAGTAATGACAACAGTTAAAGACTGCAGTTCCATGATAAGTCAGCCATTATGAAGAAAGTGGGTAGTTATAGAGCACCAAGCAGTTTTTCATAAAGAAATTATCAAAGAAGTATAAAAGTTAAGGAAGACATAGAAGAAAAGGATCTCGAATCAAACACTCTCAACAGAGAATATGTAATTTAGTTTTTTAGTTAGCTTTAAAACATTTCTTCTTAGTACTCGTGTGTTTGAGCCTCTTGGAGGCATTCTGTTTATTTCCAATTGTAATCTTCATCAATAAAGCACCACATTTTGGGACTTTGTCTTAAGAGGTCTGTTCCTTACACAATCGTCTAAACATTTGTTTTAATTGTTAATGACAAACCGCGTGAAACAATTTGGCTCGTCCAGTGGGACAATTGGTGTTTGGTGTTTGACAATACAAAAAAAGTAAAGCATTATACCTCATAAGAATTTTGATAAGGAACCAATAAGTCAATGAGTAGTCAAGTCTGTGATCGAGCGATATGAGGAGCAAAGAAAGCTCTCCACGAACGTAGGATGGAGTCAAAGCAGTCAAAGTTGTTACGAACCAATGACAGAGTTGAGTCCTCAAACCATGCGTCTATTGCTTGGGGAGCTCACACAGAATGTCGTTGAACAGGTAAATCTACAAAATGTTGATAATATGGAAAGATTTACCCAAAATGGGAATGCACATGATGACAACATGACCAAACAACTGAATACATTAAACGAAATGATGAATAAGTCAGCAGGCCAAATGTGTCAGCCAGTTGTGCCTATTGTAAATCACTTTCAAACCAGGACGATTGCAGGACATAATTTTTTTCATCAAAATCATCATTCGCCCTTGACATAATTTTTTTCATCAAGATAAATCATTCGCCCTAATCATCAAAATTTTCATCTCATTATAGTAGTCTTCCACATTCTTCGATCCCTGATATAAATCTTGCAATTTTTGGTGCAGCTCCCTATAATAGTGACTAGGTATGAACCATTTCCTCATGATAGTTTTCAACGCATCCCAAGTATTAACTGCTTGCTCCCGATTCCTCATCCTTGATGTAACCACTTGATCCCACCAAGTTATAGCGTAGTCAACAAACTCAAGAACTGCAATTTTCACCTTCTTCTCCTCCGAATAATTATGGCAATCAAATATTAACTTCACCTTCTTCTCCCACTCTAGATAAGTCTCCAGGATCACTCCTTCCTTTAAACGACGTAATTGACATCTTAACATTGCCCATATTCCCATCCACTTCATCTCCAAAATGACTTCTACCCTTTCTTTCAAAACCACCCCTCTACTTCTCATTCTACCCATATCACCCAACATCGATGCACCATCATCCATATCACTGCTAAATCCATAATCATCATGCACATCCATCCTAAGCTCCCACCTACCTGGTCTCCTTGAATTTGATTGTCCCCTATGAAGCTTTGCCACCGATGTATCTAATCTATCAAGCCTTTCACTCACATCTCCAAGCACTGCTCAAACCGTCTAATTATATCATCCGCCATATGGTTTTGATTCGGCTGCCTATTTGAATTGAAACCCTCTTTGTCTAACATCCTAATTCTATTGAAGATCACTCGTGTATCACCCAATTATTGGCTTTTTCCTCTATTAATCTCCCACTCGCTTTTTATCACTCAGTCCTTTTGCCAAAGTACTTCCAAGAACAAGATGAACTCAATCAATATTGTATTCCTGTGGATCCAACCGAGTATTGATCACGAATTGTGATAGGAGAAAGAAAAGAAAAGATGAAAAATGACTCAAAAACACGAAAGAAGTGAAAGGATGAAGAATGAATTCAATGGACTATTCAAGAACGTAAAATATAATAAATTTTGAATGATCCATTTTTTTACTCAAAGTCGAAATCTAAAGCTCATTTGAAAATTTCTCGGTAATAACAATACTTTTTTTCAAGTTTTTACCTTGGGAATTCAACTACAAATCCAAAGAAAAACAAACGAAATTTGATTTGGACGATCAGAAAAGAACTTTGACACTTTTTTTTTTTGTAATTTTTGTATAAAAACTCAAGGAATAAGACGTACATTATGAACGATAATAAAAATGAAAAAAAAAAGAAAAACAAAACTCAAACAAGAAATAAAAGATATAACCTGATTATTTTGATATCAACTTATGAGAACCACGTAGTAACGAACACTACGCAACCTACAACGAGATTGAAGATCCCAAGAAAGCCCAAAAAATAATCCCGATTTTGAGTTTGAACCAAGAATTAATGAATCAAACAACCAAACAAAAACGAAGTATAACCTCTTGATTACACAACACATGATCCGCACTCGATGTTGAATGCCACAAGAATCCTCTTGATAAGTTCAAAATGTTCTAAGAAGAACAATGTTTGAAAAACACAATAGCCTCTCGAATATATCTCAATAGTAAATTTGTCAAAATATTCATACATCGAATAATGAAGTCCTATTTATACTAATTGCCAGAAAACCTAGTAAAAATGTAATTAGGTTACAAAATATTGTAAAATTGGGAAGAAAATAGAATTCTAGTCTAATAAGGAAATTCGCCAAAAAATTAAAGTTCTCGCCAAATTGTTCTCGGCATGTTTTTGTGAAATCACAAGCCCAAAAGTATCATGCACCTACATAACCTTCTGTAGAATTTCGTGCCGTTTTCGAAATGTACTCATGGGTTAAAATACGACAACCAAGCTGAAAGTTATGCCCGTTTTCATCTATGCTGCTCGTTTGCTGCTTGAATCGAGTTGATCCATTTGGTTTCCTCTTCCGAACCCAACATGAAACTTGTTCCTTGAATTGTTAACTTTGAAACTTCGTCCACCATAGCTTGAGCAAGCAATCCCATTGCCTCTTTCACCCGCTTTGCCCTCGAACGTGTCATCGGGCCTCCTTCGATAATCAACGGATCCCGTCCCGGACTTGTTCTCATCGGGCTTGACTCCTAGATCATATCAGTGATGTTTTATCCAGAAAAAACCCTTGCAACTAGAATGTCAATCCATTGGTGTTTATAAAGAAAGCGAATCAAGAGGAGTTTGTTTGATTATATCTTAGCCTAACAATTTGATGTTTGAATATTCAAAATATTTTCTCGAATATCTAAAGAAGAAGTGGAGATATCCCTCAATATAATTACCCGCAAGGAAAAATTAACTATTGAATAGACGGTAAAGGAAAAGAATGGAAAGAGAACCGTGGAAAACCATATATGTAGTTCTCACATGGAGTTTGTACTGTATCATCAACAATATGCGAAAAACTATCTATGTTGTTTCTTAAAACATTGAAAGTATATTCGATTAAATGTAATTTAATTGCAATTATATCCTATTGATGTTTTGGCATTCTAAAACAAGTATTTAACAATCGGCTCTATCTATGTTCAAATTGAATTTATCATGAAATAGGACTTTCCATATTCATGACATTACTCTGACCAATATCACTATCTTCTCCTACCATTTTATCACCCGATATTTTAACATTATCCTTATCTCGTTTCCCGATATTTTAACATTATCCCTTACCATCTCATTATCGAATTCTTCCAACTTTCATCACCCACCACGTCAGCATTCATATTTACTATCTTATCATCAGAGGATTGAATCTACATTCCTAAACAGAGATGTGGTCGTAGAATAAAATGATTTAGACATTCAAAGAAGCAAAATAGGCGTAACTTCGCCGTGTCAAATGATGTCCAAAATCAAATTTTGCAGTATAATCTCAATGTAAAGTGTTAATTCCTTGTTGGATACAACTCAAAAAAGACCTTGTAACAAAAACAGATAAGGCATGTAAGTTGATCAGCCAGAATCAATTAGAGAAACAGAACATTACTTGATTTCGATGATGCCCCAGATGAAACTTACTATCTACACCCAATCAGAAACCTCAATTTTTGGTTTTATGAACTAAAAGTAAATTAACAATACGAAAGAAATATATTTTTCAATGCATTTGAATTAATTTCTTGATTCCAGATTATAAATTCCAAATCTAGATTTAAAAATGAAAAATTCAAGATCCCCACCATTTCATTTGAGTTAATTTGTCAAGCAAATACACCAATTCTTATAAATAAAAAGAAAAAAGAAGTTTTCTTGAAGAAAAATGTGTACTTACACGTGTGGATCTTTGAATAAGGAGATGATGGAGAGCTCTTCAACATTAGCATGTAAAAAAAAGAAAAAAGATTTATTATTACTATTTTTTTCACAATTTCTCATAACGGTCACGCTATTCGTACTTGTTGCTTCAACATTTCGCCCACTACCCAACGTTCATCCCTCGATCTTATTCCCAATTCCCAAATCAGAAAACCCTTGGCACTTTCTCTCAACCGACACTTCTCCATATCTCAGTCGAACTCCGGCATTCCTCCATCTCTCAACCGGAACCCGAAGTCGCTACTTAATGTAGCAATTGTCTCCGACACTCCTTCACATTTCACACTTGCACGATTGGTAATTTTGTTTAAGTTAGAAGAACGCAGCTCCACCGTGTGCAGCAGATACTTCGATCTCCGACACCTTCCATCGACTCCACCACGCAGAAATATAGTGGCAGGGCAACCAGTTGGGCATCCACTAATTCTATTAAATTGCTCATTTTCTACTTGCCTGTCTTCGAAAAGCTCGTTTTCTAGTGGCAGAATTTCGCTCATTTTAAATCGCTCATTGTCTAGTGGCAGAATTTCGCAACAAAAATCATGTAAGAATGGTGTATTTGGTATCCATTTTACTCGCTTTTGATTTATTCGAATAATACATTTTTTAAAAGAATTTACACTGTTGTGTGGATGTGTTGTAATGTAGCTTTCTCTGGTTCGTTCGTGTGCATTAGGCCTGGTAAGAATTCTGGACTTTGTCATAGCTGTCGAGAGAAGAGTCACTTGTTTGCTGACTGCGACAAAAAACGGCCATGCCCTGTGTGTAAAATTGGTGTTGTGAAGTGCTTTGAGGCCGAGAAGGACACGAAGAACAAAGGTCGAATGTTCAATTGCTGCAGTGCTAATTGTAAGTATTGGGAATGGGTCGACAAAGGAGAATCCAGTGGCGGGTCGAGTAGCGTTACCGTTAACTCAAATGATCACGTGTTGGTCGAAGAAGTTCAACAGTTCTCTCGCTTGTTCGAATCATTTTGTCGGATAGCCGAAGAAAAAAGTATTGAGATTTCGTTGAACGTGACAATACGCAAGGCCAACGGAAGTGCCGAAGCGGATAAGAAGGGGAAGGGACCTGCTTGAGTAGTAGTAGTTATGTGTCACTTGTTGTGTAGTTGGCTGTGTGGTTCCCTACCACTGTGAATATTGTTGTGTAATATATGCTTGGGAAAGAGTCTGTAATGCGAATTCACTGCTTCCTTATCTGAAATATTAGTGTTCTTATTGTTTCCAGCCAACTCTTGTCATTGCATTTTCATTTAGCTTCACATATATGCTATGAGCTCAAGCAATAACAATCAGTTGGCAGGGATGCTATATGCCGGAAAATTCATCCATATCTTGAAAGTGCGAATCTGCGTATCAATCAATTAACATAGATCCAAGTTTAAATGACACATCCGCCTGTGTAATAATCGCCAAATTCAATGTGAAATTTCCTATAAAAACTAAATAATCTTAATAGTAGCACTGATATTATTAATCAAATAGAACGGCACAATTTACCATTTATCTTAGTTGTTGAACATAGCTGCATCAGCTATAGTTAAATGTAAAAGCCATATTATAAATGTTTTAAACATCTACAATAACTGCAGTATTTATGGTTAAAAAAACACAATCTAAACACTTCTGGAAAAGTAACTAAAAGGGACTATCGAGAGGAACTCCATCAATCATTATATCACAATGCTCTTCAATTGCCATATAAATTGCATCAGAAATCAGGAGAATCATACTAAAAGATCTAAGTGTCGTAATAATAAACTGTAATAACTCCTTCACATTAAGAAGCTGCCAATAGACAAAGTACTAACAAAACTATAAAAAGTCTTAATTACCCACCCAATAGACACAGTAATAACAACACTAAAAGTCTTAAGATCATTGGATAATTGTCTCTTCACCAAAAAAGTAATTTTTTTGCAAATCATCTTCACTTCAGATAGCATCCCCTCCATCTTCACAGGCTGCCATCACTGATGCCTCACCCATACAAATATGTAAATTCCCCAGTATGTGCAGGTTCAATACATAGGGGCCAAAAAGCCTTCATCACATGTTTCCGTCACGTTGGTGAGGTGCATTTGGATAATAGTACGACATTGAATTTCCTATTGTCAAATAAATAATGAATTCATTACGCAAACTAGAGTAGGACTTGAAATAAATTCAATAAGGTTAACCGCATACCTTGACCATTGAATAATGAAGCCGATGGGAAGAAATTTTGAGACTTTCCTTGTTGTGTAAATACATGACCATCGCTATCACCCTACATAAATTTCATGATATAACTAAAATGTGGAAATCAAATACATTGGTGAATCGAAGGAGACGAACCATTAGAAGTTGTGAATATGAGAGTTGTGCCGGCATCTCTTCATTCAGTAGTTGATCATGTGCCCGTGTGACCTTTCCTAGTTTACTCGGGCCTGCTTTCCGTTTCCTTCCCTTAGTTGATGTCGAATGTGACTACATAATCAACAGATAATAACTATACATACAACTACACATACGCACCATATTAAAAAAAAAAAAATGGCCACATACCTTTGCGGTACTGGATGCTAATTCCAAAGGACTTTTGTTTCGAAGTTTCTTCGGGGCGCCTTTTCTTTTCGAGCATTTTGGATCTTGTATACCTGAATTGCTATTTTGTTGCGACTCTCCACCAACTTGGGACATGTCATTACTTCCACAACCCGATGTTGTGCTAAATGAGAGTTTTTTGGATTCTATCCACTCCAGTACCTCGTTGAATTGATGATCATCATTTGTAGCCATCTCCGCAAATGACGCAAATGACGGACACATCTTGTCATATTTCTGCTGGGCAGGGGTGCTACTCAAACCATCATAGTTGACTGCGACCTTGGTGTGGGCTCTACGAACATCGCGTCTCCATCTGCGTAATATATAGGTGTCCGGTAATCTTGTGACGTTATTACGGAGAAGTACAGAAATCGCGTGCCTACAAATTATACCTCGAAACTCGAATAAGTGGCAACTGCAGACAATGTCGCATTTCTGTCTTTCAAATGTCACGAAAAACTTCTGCTTCTTAACCCAATTTTCAAGTATGACGTCCTCCAGCACCTCATAGGCTGTGCCCGAAAAGCCCTCTGACGAAGATATGAGGTCGCAATAAACCTTCCCAATGAATTCATCCTGAACTTCCCGAAATTTTGAAATGGTGTAAACTTGTTGAAATTGTTTCTCCAACTCATACTTCGTTGCACACGGCACCATTTGTGAGAATGATTTAAAATCGGCTTGAAATTCCTTCTCTACCTTATTCCTCAATGCTCTTTCGTATTGTTCGACAAATTGTTTCAGCGACGTTTTCGAGTGCACATAACCATCGAAGAATGCATTCATACTCTCACTACGCTGAGTTGTAGACATTCCCGCCCAGAACCTTCTTTTTAAAAAACAAGGTACCTACCGGCCTCTGTTCGCATACAGTCCCGACAACCACTCATTATCATGCAAGGAATACTTGTCCACCATCGTGCTCCAACCTTCTTGAAATGCGTAAATGGTTTGAGAATCATATACAAGTACGTGTATAGCAGAAAATATCTCACCCTTTTCGACGTGGTATCCAAATTTCTCTGGCAACTTTTTCATTATGTGCCATAAACACCATTTGTGTTTCGTGTTCGGGAACACGATCTGAATAGCATTCTGCATGGCCCTGTCTTGGTCAGTAATAATCCCAATAGGAGCTTGCCCATGCATACACTCAAGCCAACTCTTGAAAAGCCATACAAATGTTTCTGTATTTTCGTTCGACACCAGCCCACAACCAAAGAGTATTGACTGTTCATGATGATTAACTCCAACAAAAGGAGCAAAGGGCATGTCGTACTTATTAGTTAGGTATGTTGTATCAAATGTCACAACATCACCGAACTCCTTATATGCTTGCCTACTCCTATTATCAGCCCAGAAAATATTCTTTAGCCTCAACTCTTCATATAAATCCATACTGAAGTAAAAACCTGGGTACCTTGCTTGCATGCTCGAAAAATAAGCTTGTATTGCAGCGGCATCTCCTTCTCCGAGTCTTAACCGCCTCACATGTTCAACATAGTTTCGACAATCTTTTTCTATGCAAGTCATATTCTCATACCCCCCTGCCTCTACAACTGCGGAGTTGTAACTTTTGTGCAACGGAATCCCTGCCATATCGTTCAATTGAAGCCGTCGTTTAACATGGACACTCAATTCTCGGTTGCAACGATACAACCTAGACTTGGTCGGACTTGTTTTGTGATTGTGAATGAGATTGACAGTGTTTATTCTCCATATTCCACATGCATCTGAAGATCCAGTTATCCTAGCTTTGCAGTCTATCTGAACGGTTGCCTGCGGCTTCAAAGAACCACTCGCAGTACTACTTCTTCGACCTTCACAGCTGCAAGTCAACACTACATATCTCACAACTCCGTCATCATCCTTTTGCGAATTTCTTTTTCTAATTGGAAATCCTACGCCGTACGCATATCTTTTGTAAAAATTAAACATTTCTTTTTCACCATTGAACTTCATTCCCACCTTGGGCTCAATGACATTGTCTACTCCTACAATTCCATCATCAACGAAGTTTGCACTGTTGAAAATGTTGTCATTTTCGTCTTCTAATAGAACGACATCATCAAACTCTTCCAAATTTTTTTTGCCTGAAGTAAGAAAAAGAAAATAATGTTACAAGTAATTGACGGAACAAATATTGAATTCAAATCATCATTCTTCTCTACTTTGTCATTTCAGATGCTTTTTTTTTTCAAGACAGGAAAGTTGAAACAAATAGGTGTTGAGTTTAAACACAAAATAATTTTATTGATGAAATAACCTTACAAATTTTGAACACACCAAAAACACTAAATAATTGTATTTAGCAATGAAACACTCAATTTGTTCTCTCTCTTTCCACTCCCTGTTTCTCACTTTACTTCCACATACACATGCAGCAAACTTACATACATATATATATAGGTGCTGAAGTCGGTGGCTTTAGTTTCTAAATTTTTCAATTATGGTGGTAAACTCTAGTTCCAAAGCAGGTAATGGTAGCTCCCGATTCATCTAGATTGGTGGTGAAAATTTATCAAAATGGTTTCTTCTAGACTTGGCTGCCATTCCCAATTTCTCTACAATTTTCTGTAAATGGCGGTGCTGTATTTTCAACAGGTTTCGTTGGCTTTGTTGCAAGGAAATAGCGCGGTTGTTGTGAAATAACACATTACATTACAAAAACGAAACTCAACATTAACAAAGACGAATTTGGTAATCAGATCTGATAATGAAATAACAAAGTTCATCTACCTTTGTCCTCCATCTATTTGAATAGATGAAGCCGGTGATTGCCTCAAAATGAACTATTTGTTACGCCGGCGACACCTTCTTCGACGGGCAGCAAGGTTCACTTGTTTGGGGCCAGAGAAACCGCGGCAATTTTCGCAATTTTCGGACCTTTTTTTGAATTTCGCAGAGCTCAGGTATTCATGTGTTTCAGAATAGCTCTTATTGAACCGGCCCAATAAGCAAAAAAAAAAAAAAAGCCCTTGACACGTCATCGTGTAAACCAACATGTTGAGGCCAGCGTACTAATAGCTTTTTCCTTCTCATAAACACGAGAAAATAACAACTTAGGCTGTCGTCACCGGCTTCGTTGTCGAAGGAATGTGGATAATTTTTCCACAGGGGAGCTTGCCAGGGAGACGTGGAGGTTCAAGGGAGGATGATCGTGGGGACCAGATCTCTTCTCTATGGCAGGAGGTAGATAGGTATTTTTCATTTTTTATTTCTTGATTTGGCATAATGGTTCTTGTAGATCATTGTGTACACATTGATGTACAAATTAATGATATGAATTATATTAATTGAATTTATTTTCTTTCCTTCTATTTTTCGGTTGTCGCATTTAGACATAATGATTTACATGTGGTAAGATAAAATAATCGAAGTTGTAGATAAGGAATCACATAATAGTTTACATAAAAATGATTACCCAAGGAATTCTCTTCTCGTTCGGGTGGTGTCTCAAGGGAATCGAGGTTAACGAGTTTTTTTGCCACTATAAGTGTTACCTATATATTTTTGACATTTTATTCAATATGTTTTTGATAAGTTATACAATAATTTATATGAATTGTTACTTAAATGAATCTTAATATCTCTATTCTTTAAATTTAAAAATTCTTGTGACCTCTTGATAAATAACCTCCAAGAAAAATTACTTTTGTCAATAGACATCTCAGCAAATTCATGTAGTGGTAAAATCATTTTCGACCTATTATTAGTTATTATTGTAAGAAACAACCCTTCATAAGTTAACACAATTTTTTTTTTTTTTTTTTTTTGTGGGAAGAATACAAATTTAAGATAGTTAGAAGGTACAATTTCAAAATTAACAAACATGTTCTAAAGTTTCCAAAATCAGTTCATACTTAATTTGATTAAATAAAAAAGATAACTAAAAATTAGTTTATGAATTTAATATATTAATATTAAGCAAGCTTTATGGTCACAATTACTAATTAGTCATAATTAGAAAATGCCACGGTCAAAAATCACAAATTTCGTAAGTCAAACTTATAATTTATTGTTTTCAAATTATCAATTCACATATTATTTATCGGTTACAAATATCAAATTTATTGATTATAATTTATTTATTGGTTACAAATTATCAAATTAATAATTCACGTATTATAGTCACAAATTATCAAATTAATTAGTCACAAGTTATTTATCCAATAAATAAGTATCGACTTAAAAATTGTTAGTCGCGACCACTAATATTTGTCGTAATCTCACATTTTTAGGTCACATATCATTTATTGGTCACAATTTAACCAATTTATTGCTTATAATCATTCAAAATCCTACCCCGTCCCACCCCCACCGCCCACTCCACCATCTCGAACCGATCGAATGCCACCTCACCACCATCGCCGGGCCATCACCACCTCACCACAATAACAATCACAATGATCACCACCACTATACTACCATTTCTAGTACCACCTGTACCACCACCACCATTTTTGAAACACCAATAACTACTCCCTAAACTTCACGTGAGCAACGAGATAGGATCGAAAACCACCCACAAACAATCACTAGCAAACCACCCACAATAGATGAGATCAGAAAAACACCCACAAATAACCACCAACAAACCACCCAAAGCCTATCAGATCAGAAGACCACAAACAAACTCTAACAACCAACCTTAGGGCCGTGCGAGCCTCATTATTATGTAATTCAATGAATTGTGAGGCTATTGATAATGCGTTCGAACTAGTATCGTTTGAAGTATTCTATCAACTTTGTTGTGTAATGTTATTGCGTGTGTACTTCCATTTGAATTGAACTTTGAAAATTGGAGTTTCAATTGGTTTTGTATTTGTAGTATGTGTGTTTCTTTTTCTTATTTTCATTGTGAGTAAAGAATTAGATTTAAAAATTATCACATTACGACACTTTTTCAAATATTATACAACAAATATGTCTTCTTATTTTTTGAAATATTTAGTAGTCAAAACTTCATAGGTCATGAGCTATAGGTAATGTTATGTTGTACTTCAATAATAAAAAATAGAATTTTTATTTAATTCTTATCGTAGCGAGTTGATCTAATGAGATTAGATGTTGACAACGAACATTTTGCATCGCATATAGCACTTTATTTTTGAGCTATATTGGATATTTGTAGCATATTACAATTTGCATGCTTTCCCTTATGTACTTGAGAAATCATATGCTGTTTTGGGCTTTCATAATACGTAGTTCAGTTCAACAAAATTAGGTACTTTATAATAATGCTGAGCAAGGGTGAAGCCAGAAGAAGAAAAAATAAATAAACAAATAAATAAATAAATGAACTCATGTTATAAGAGATGCTCTACGTCAAACGAGATCTAGTTTAGAAGACTAAGCTCTCATACTCATAACAAAATGGGTCACATACTCGAACAAATACAAATCTATATGTCAACCTAAAATGTCTTTTCTTGATCTTCGTAACTCTTCTTACCAAATAGGAAATCTACGCCCCACCTAGGAAATATGGCAATGCTCCCCTACAAAGTTTGACAATCAGTCTTTCAATGCAATTGAAAATTTGGCCAAAACACAATAAATAATACCGAATTATATGTTATGATTCTCAAAAACTATTTTATTTAGGCATGAATATTCTATACCATCACCCAACTCATTTTAATCCCACCCAAAATAGAAAAAAAAAAAAAAATCAAGCAAGAATATCGAAGGTCCAAAGAAATTAAATTTATTTCACGTCCATGCTTCTGCCCACTTCAATAATATACTTATGATCCGATTAGTTTACAGAAAAATAATTGTCTAACAAATATTATTTATATTGACTAAATTAATTAAGAACAAGTTAGGACATGAGCATAATTTTTTTTTTTTTTTTTTGGGGACCACTACACTCCAAAAACTAAAAAATATATAATAGAACTAATTAAAATCCTTACTCCCATAATTAATACTCTCTAAACCCCCAAAACTCCAGAACATTAGAAAGCCCCAAATCAGAACCCAGCAATCTAGCCTAAACTTCCACCACCATATCTCTGTTTTGCTTCCCCCACATTCTTTTTCTTTCCCTTGCTATCTCATTTATCTCTGTCTTCTAGTGACGTTGTATGTCACTTTTCATATGATGTTTCAAAAGACCCTTGATTTTAAGTATATTTCCGTAAGTATCCCATTTTTTCCCTATTCATTTTGCATTTGGAATTGGCAAGCCTGGGCTATCCCCATATTCGCCCTTGATGCCGAGTGTAAACTTTCATCTAGCCAAGCATGTTTTACCAAAGCAATATGTGTGTGTGTTTTGCTTATCATCATTATTAGTAATGTATTAAATTCACAAAATTATCATATTATGCTTTATATAAGAAAGTGATTATCATTTGATTAAATGGACTGATTATGCAGTATAAAGTAATGTTTTGAAGTATAAAGTATCATAAGTTGTAACCTGATTTATTTGTTTCAAGTAAATTGTTACTTAGCAGTGCACATCAATAATGACGACCAAACTCTTTATCTTATTCAAAAGTTTATACATGTTATTGTATATCATCAATATTTTTTAAATCTTGTTTCTCTCTCTTCTCGCTTTTTTTTTTTTAATCAAGGGCATTGGATTGTTGCATGTTGTTTGCTTCAGTGCATATTATGTTAAGGGATACATATCTTACATCGATAAATGATATTGACACAGATTAATTAATAAAGATTTTGGGTTACTCCTCTTAATAAGATTGACATTTTCAGATGAAACTACAATTCTTAATATGGTATCAGAGTCCATTATATTCCAACGAGTAATTTGATTCCGTTAAGACTCTAAAATGAGCACGTGGATTTTAAGATTGGTCTGTTCAAATGAATCACCATCTTGCGGAGGCGTGTTAAAGGATATATAACCCACATCGAGAAATGATGTCGACACAAACCAATTAATAAAGATTTGAGCTACTTCTCTTAATAAAATTGACATTTTAAGATGAAACCCAATTCTTAATATATTCCCTTACAAACAGAAACATTTTCGAATCAGCTTAACAAATTCTTGTAAACAAGTTCAAACTTAACCATAACAAATGAGAAAATCACACAATGAATCATTTTTTTCATTTAAATGGCATCATAACGTGATACTTTCCAATAGAAAACAAATATAACAAGATATCAATGACGAGAACATATCACCAAATCTTGTCCACATATTTATGACTAACATATTAATTCATGCATACTAATTCATCACTAATGAAAACAAATATAATAAGTTGTCACTGACAAACATCTCACCAACTCTTGTTCATAAATACTAGGTGATGGAGTGAGAAAGCTATAAAAATATATATGAATGACACATTGTCGAAAAGGACATTACAAATGAATAGCGATCACCTTTTAGTTTCTATTGATTACTAATAATACAAGAATTTTTAGGCATTAAAAAAGTTTTTGATTCACACACGAAAGCATAGAATTTGGACTTGTTGATTTTTAAATATCAAGAACAAGAATTTAAGAAATTGAGGAACATCTCAAAAATTAATATTTTATCTCAAAAATAAAAATAAAAATTCCATTGCCATTAAGGCTACAACCTTTATTTATAATAACTAAAAAAAATCTAATTAACGACAAATCCTAATAAATGACTACTTCTATTTCATGACTAATCCTAATTAACAACTACCATCTAGATAATAAACAAAATTAAAAATCGTAATCGTAATTGAATTTAGAATTTATCAGTGAAGAAAATACTAACTAAAAAATAACTATAAACTCAAATTTTATCATTCTCCTCCGATTGATAAAGATTCTTCCTCGAATCTTGCATTGTGTTTTTCATCCAATTCTTCAAAATAGCAAGTATTTTACTCGGTAATTCTTAGGGCACACAACAAAAAACTCTACGATTGAAGGTTGAACTATAGAGACATCTCAAGATCCATGGACTCTCCTATGTGGCACTTAAAACCAACATTGATTTCTTTAGACCTCCAATCAGAGACATTGACATCAAGTTCTTCATAGGAAATAGGTGAAACGTCACGAGTGACATCAGGTTCTTCATAGGAAATAGGTTCTTTATATGATTTTCAATTTCTTCATCAAAGATCGAGGATCTATCGTAACTGTCATTACCCAAATCTAAAAAATCCTCAATTTTTTCATCAAATATTGGAGGACCTCCGTAACTAAAATCCAAAGATTCTTCAAGTTCTTTATTGAAAATTGGAGGAACGTCGTAAGCCTCATCCAAACTTGTGTCCATCAACGTCTTTGATAGAAGGGAACAAAAATGTTGTCATCATACATAATGACTTTCGTCATTGATTCCATGAATAATATTAGGAATGAAGAACCTCGCTCTAATACCAATTGATGTATCGTGAAAGCGATAAAAATATTTATGAAAGACACGTCGAAATTTCGTTGATTTCAAATGAATACCAGATCATGACCACCTTCTTGTTTTAATTGATTCTTAAGAATTCTAGAAATCTAGGCATAAAAGATGTCTTTCATTTGCACACGAATACAGAGAATTTGAACTCTTTTGACTTTTTAATATCAAATATGAGAATTTAGGAAAATGGAGAAGATCTTAATAAGTAATATTTTATTTCAATTAAAAAACTCCCTTACCATTAAGCCTAAAACATTCATTTATAATAACTAAAGAATCTAATCAATTACTAATCCTAATAAATGACCACATCTTTTTTCATGACTAATCCTAATTATAAACTATCATCTAGATAATTACAAAAATTAAAAGTCCTAATCTGAATTGAATTCTGAATTTATTTAATGAAGAAAATAATGACTAAAAAATAATTAAAAACCCAATTCTCGTCACTAGAGGTAGCAAATAAGCTGATCCTCTTTGCTATTTTCATCAAGACTCGTTCTGGTTCAGGCCATGGGTGGCTCGAGCTCGTTTTGAGACTCGCTATTGAGCGGAGTTGAGCTTAGTTTTTTTCACGAGTCGACTCATTTGGACTTGTGGACGGCTCGTTTTTCTTTATTTTTGGACTTGTTTCATTAATTTATTTTTAAAATAAAAATAAAAATGAGTCGGCTTGTGGACTGCTCGACTTGGTCCATGAGAAGAAGGTTGCGCCAAACCTAGAATTTGAATATGAGCCAAGCTCGAATGGTTAAAAGATGAACAATAAAGAATGAATTCGTCTAGAATCAATTAGCTCCCAAAATTATCTCATTAGAGTTAAACTTGAGTTGAGCTTGAAAACCATAGCACTCCATTTGACCATGTCAAAACTAAACATAGCCTACGTAATCCAAAAAATGACATCCAAAAACAATTATTGGTGAACCCAAACGCAAGGCATGTGAGGTCATGAAACCTCATTGCATGAATAGGCTTAGGTACAAGACCCGTTAAACACCATTTTGCAACAAACTAACAAGTGAGCAAGCACACTAGCTTTAGTATTATGGTATTATCTAGAAAGTGTTGACATACAAAAAGTGTAGCCAAAATTGAATAGTCCAAGTAATGAATCCCAATTAGGAAACCTCGGATGAAGGCCCAAATAGAACTGTTATGGAATGCAGTAGAGGCCCATGAACAAAGTAGCATCATCGCCCAAACTTGCAAGACGCCCAAGATCTGAGCGAATGGAGTACCTTACTGTTGCTCAGAGCGATGATCTCATTCTCATCCAAACCTTTGAGTCGCCCAGGATTAGAACGAATATAAGGTATTATCACTATCCAGTACAACAATTATTGAAGCGGTTATTGAGCAACCTTATCACGCCCCACGATCCAAGAATCCCGGATGCAGACAGTTAAATGACAAGAGTAATGACAACAGTTAAAGACTGCAGTTCCATGATAAGTCAGCCATTATGAAGAAAGTGGGTAGTTATAGAGCACCAAGCAGTTTTTCATAAAGAAATTATCAAAGAAGTATAAAAGTTAAGGAAGACATAGAAGAAAAGGATCTCGAATCAAACACTCTCAACAGAGAATATGTAATTTAGTTTTTTAGTTAGCTTTAAAACATTTCTTCTTAGTACTCGTGTGTTTGAGCCTCTTGGAGGCATTCTGTTTATTTCCAATTGTAATCTTCATCAATAAAGCACCACATTTTGGGACTTTGTCTTAAGAGGTCTGTTCCTTACACAATCGTCTAAACCTTTGTTTTAATTGTTAATGACAAACCGCGTGAAACAATTTGGCTCGTCCAGTGGGACAATTGGTGTTTGGTGTTTGACGATACAAAAAAAGTAAAGCATTATACCTCATAAGAATTTTGATAAGGAACCAATAAGTCAATGAGTAGTCAAGTCTGTGATCGAGCGATATGAGGAGCAGCAAAGCTCTCCACGAACAGAGGGATGGAGTCAAAGCAGTCAAAGTTGTTACGAACCAATGACAGAGTTGAGTCCTCAAACCATGCGTCTATTGCTTGGGGAGCTCACACAGAATGTCGTTGAACAGGTAAATCTACAAAATGTTGATAATATGGAAAGATTTACCCAAAATGGGAATGCACATGATGACAACATGACCAAACAACTGAATACATTAAACGAAATGATGAATAAGTCAGCAGGCCAAATGTGTCAGCCAGTTGTGCCTATTGTAAATCACTTTCAAACCAGGACGATTGCAGGACATAATTTCCCAGTCTTAAGTCCAAATCAAGGGATAGAACTACCTTTCAGTCCGATTACCTCAAACCAGATGGGGGTATATTTCCAAACTTGAATAGTGGTAATGGTGCGTCAAACCTGGGGGGTAACCCAAATATAAGAGACAATGTCCTAAACAATGGACAGAATACCCCATATGTTAATGATGGAATAAATACTCAGGCTAACGGTAATAATGACCCAAACAATGGCAACTTTGTCGCCAACCAAAGACCAAATATTAGGCCTCAAGCAACTCAACCAGTCAACCGACCTACAGGAATTCCATATGATCTCAACGTCATGTTGATGAATCAAATTATGGAAATAGTACATGATCAAATGGCTTTTGGGGTACGTCCTGTCATTAGACCAACTTATACAAAGCCATATCCTGATTGGGTAGATCAAGCATATCCATGGCCTAGAGTATACAAAGTACCAGAATTTTCATTATTCACTAGTTTAGGAGAATTGTCTACTCTGGAACATATAGGACGATTCACACTGCAAAGTGGTGAAGTAACATATTATCATAAAATGAGACTGTTCCCAAGTTCTTTAACAGGAGTAGCTTTCTCCTGGTTCATTAATTTGCCAGCAAATTCTGTTTAAACATGGCAACAACTAGAATAATTATTCCACGCTCAGTTTTATAAAACTGAATCTAAAGTGACTTTGGTCGATTTGGCGAATTTATGCCAAATGCTAAACGAATGGGCAGAAGATTTCCTTCAGAAGTTTAAAACAGCGAGAAGTAAATGTTTTGTACCTTCGCCCGAAAAGAGTTTGATAAAATCCCTCAAAGTTGTTTGAGCTTTGATTTGAAAAAGAAATTTCAAGACAGAAAATTTCCTGATCATTTCCAACTTAGCGCGAATGTGCTATGAACGATTGGTAAGAAAAGAAGAGAAAATGAAAAATTCTAGCAAGGGGACTTACTATAGAGACTCGAATTTCGATGTTCATACCGTTGATGATGAATATTACGATCAAATTGAAGTGTGTTTGGCCGAATTAATCAAAAGAGATGTGTATACTTGTCTTATAATGGCCAAATCTAGACAGTCGGGCAAGGACGAGCCTATAATAGATAAAAAAACAAAGTCTAAGACGTTCTTATTCGATGTAACCAAAGGTAACCTCATATTTGACAAACTGTATAAGGATAAGCAGATAAAATTGAGCAATAAGCATAAATCGCCAAGCCCTGAACAAATTAAGGGTAAAACATATTGTAAATGGCATAATGCATGGTCATATTTAACTAACAATTGCTTGGTCTTTCGTCATGTGTTATAGGATGCTATTGAATCGAGGCGAATCACGTTCGAATATAAGAAGAAAATAGCAATGGATGAAAATCATTTCCCACAGCCACTTGGGGTGAACATGGTGACGACTGGTTTTAAAAATAAGTTTTCAAGATTCAAATTGGTAACAGAAGACGGGAAGAAGATCCTGGGCCACATCCTAGTATTTTTGAACGTACCAAAGGAAAGGAGTCTAGAGAGGATGAAGATGTCTTGTGTGCTAGATGCAAAAGGGAAGTGAGTACAAACACAGAAAGACCCGAAATGCGGCAACATCACCATCGTCCTGATCTAATTCCAAATATCCAACCTGTTGGAGGGCGAGAAATATCATTCTATGGGGGACCGCCTTTTGAGAAGTAGTTCAGGCTAATAAATAATAGAAGAACATTCAGGCCGCAACCTCGCCAACCAAATGTATGGCATTCATTCCAATATAATGCAGGAAGGGTGATACCCTTCAATGAGATGACTAGAACCCAACAAAGGCACTTTCAACGAAATTATGGACGAACGATGAGGCAACAACAATGATTGCCGCATCCTAAAGCACCTAAAATACTCGAGGTGGCTAATAAAAATGTTCTCGAGGATAGTAAAGAGACTGGTACGGGTGAATCAATGGAAAAACTACCAGAAAGTTCTTCTAGGAAATCAAAGTTTTAGCGAGACAAAAAGGATGAAGAAGATCTAGAACAACCCCTCACTATTCAATTCGGTATGTTATCTCTTGTTATGGCTAATAACTATTTATTAGACAATGAGTTCAAAAACAAAGAGAAAGAAGAGGAAGAAATGGAGGATAACGATGATGAAACATGTATGCTGGAATGTGAAGAGGGCCAAACATTGCAATGGATGTATAATGAAGATGATGATAGTATGACAGATATTGAAGAAGAAATTGATCTGGAAGCAGAGAGAAGAAAAAGGGGAGTGTCGCGCAATACCCTGTTGAAGTAACTACATCGAAAAGGTGTTCGTGAAGTAGATCTGTTGGGAGAACCATCTGGATGTTCTTTCAATTATTATGTGTTTTACGTGACACCCAAGAGAAAAAGGAGAATACCTCGCTCTAGTATGGGTCACCTCCAAGAATATTGCTTCTCCCACAAGTTGGGTAACTGAAGAAGAAGCTGTGGAAGAAAGTAAGGAGAAAATCCAAGAAGAAGCAACTCAGTGCGAAATATTGCACGTTGGCTTATCACAAAAAGATAATTCAACAGAGAACAAACAGAAAGTGGAAATAAATGCTGTTGAAAATGTTATTTTTAAGAGACTGGCCATGAAATTGATTAAGAACTTGAGGCCACTGTATGTGAAGGCCTTAGTCAATGGTATACATGTGGCGAAAGTATTCATTGATAACGGAGTAGCTATAAATACTATCCCGTCCAGAATGGTGAGGAAGTTTACAAAGATAAAAAGTGATATGATTCCAACACAGGTCATTCTCACAAGTTTCAATGGAGGAGCAACTTCGGCTAAATGAATTATGCCACTGGATATAACTATAGGGACAACTACTAAGACCACATTTTTCTTTGTAATAGATGGTCCTACTAGTTACAGTGTGCTACTAGGAAGGGAATGGATCCATGGGAGTCGCTGCATACCTTCATCGCTCCACCAATGCCTAGTTTTCTGGAATGACAAGGGCAAAGCAAAAGTGGTGCGGCAGATCATAGACCTTCTGTTGTAGAAGCAAATTTAGAGGAAAGATTCATGTACGGAAGAAATTACAGACCTTTCAGGGTGGTCCAAGATGGAGAAAATACTCAAATTGTTGTGCATAGTGAAGAGTCATTCTCAGTGGATGCACTTACTGAAATGTTTAGTCAAATGAGGCCAAATATAGTGGCCTTGGAAGAGCCAGTGATTGGTAAAAAGTTACTCAAAGAACTTTAATGAGTTGTCAATAACAAAGGGCAAATGGCCAACATTCAGGCCTTCAAAGTCAAGTTAATGACTTTCAATAAAGAATGTAAAGACTAGACGAAAGAAGAAGCAGTATTAAAAGTATTGGGAAACAAATTAGCAGTATTCGAATTGGAGCAGAGTATTGGCCAAGAAGTCAACAAGGTGGATTGTTTAGAAGAGGAAATGCCTATAAGGAACATGGACTATGAAGTAATGAGGATTACAAAGCCTAGATATGCTCAAGTACAAGACCCTCTGATTAAAGTGAATATTGCCAACGAAGGGAAAGATCGCCTAACATTTGTCAGCCAGATGTTCGATCAAGAGACTAGTAATAAATTAATCGCTTTATTAAAAGAATATAATGATTGTTTTGCTCGGGAATATGAACATATACCTAGTTTAGATAGACATTTGGTAGAACATAGATTGACAACTAAGCCAAATTTTAAGCTATACAAGCAACCTCCTAGATATTTTGCCCCTAATGTACTTCCTGAAATTAAGAAAGAAATAGAGCGATTATTAAAAACAGGTTTTATTAGAATGGCTAGATGTGTCGAGTAGTTGTCTAATATCATACCAGTATTAAAAAAGAATGGTAAGTTAAAGGTGTGCATAGATTTTAGAAACTTAAATTTAGCTACGCCCAAAGATGAATATCCAATGCTTACAGTAGATTCTTTAATAGACTCGACTGCTGGACACGTAATATATTCCTTTATGGATGGGTATTGAGGATAGAATCAAATTTACATAATTGAAAAAGACATACACAAAACTGTCTTTAGATGCCCTGGAGTTTTAGGATGTTTTGAATGGGTAGTTATACCTTTCGGCCAGAAGAATGCGGGGGCAACTTATCAAAGAGCGATGAACTTGATTTTTCATGATATGATAAGCAAGTTTGTTGAAGTGTATATAGATGATATAGTGGTTAAACCAATTAGGAAGACCATTTTGAGCAACTAAGACATTCATTTGAGTGAATGAGGCAATATAAACTAAAATTGAATCCTTTGAAATGTACATTTGGTGTTAATGCGGGAAACTTTCTTAGTTTTCTAGTCTACAAAATGGGGATTGAACTCGATAAAAATAAAGCGAAAGCCATTTCAGAGGCCAAAACACCTAGCAACAAAAAAGGATCGCAAAGGTTTCGAGGCCAAATAAACTTTTTAAGACGTTTTATCTCTAATTGTGCAGGGCGAACGAAAGATTTTTCGCCTCTTTTAAATCTGAAAAATCAAGACGAATTCGTCTTGAAAGGAGAGTATCAAAAGGCTTTTGAAAGCCTAAAGAATTACCTATTGAGTCTACCAGAGTTGGTGTCACCAATCCTAGGACAACCAATGAAAATGTATGTATCAGCTGAACAAGAATCGATAGCTAGAATGGTCGCATAAGAAGACCAATTTAGTGAAGAAATGGAAATTTACTATTTGAGTAGACGGTTAACAAAATGTGAATGTTATTATTTCGCTATTGAAAAATTATGTCTTACTTTATATTTAACGTGTACAAAACTAATGGCTTATTTACGGCTTGTAACTGTTTATTTAATTTCTAAAGTAAATTTTGTTAAGTACATGTTTTCTTGCCCTATTTTACACCAAATGGTAGGCTTTTGAACTTTAGCATTATCAGAATTCAAAATACAATACATACCCCAAAAGGCAGTTAAATATCAGGTTTTGGCTAATTTTCTGACTGATCATCCATGCCTTGGCACGCCTGAAGAGATTGAATGAGAAATCAATTCATTCGAAATAAAACCTTGGATTTTATATTTTGATGGATCGAAAACCTCTAAAGGTGCAGGGGTATGGATGACATTGATAAATCCTTTAGGGATTTGTTACAAATTTGCTTTCACTTTGAATAGAATGTATACCAATAATCAAGCCAAAGATGAAGCATTAATTGTGAGCTTAGAGTTGATGATAGATATGGAAATAAAGAATGTGATTATTAGGGGCCGATTTTCAATTGGTAATTCACCTATTGATTGGTGATTTTAAGTGCAAAAGTGATTCCATTATAAGTCAATATGAAATTACCCAAGAATTGTTGGAAGAATTCGACCAAGTAGAGCTTCGATGTGTTAATAGGATATTTAATGACATGTCGAGCGAGTTGGGCCAAATGGCCTCGGGTTATTCAAAGGCATTAAATTAGGGACCTACTTGTGAATATGGAGTAATATTGCCCATATTCCAAAGGAGGGCTAGAAGAATTGGAGTTCATTGCATACAAGATGGAAATGTAATAGATTAGATGGTGGAGATTAAAAGGTTCCTCAAACAACCTAATGAGGAAAGTAGTAAGAAAATGAAATTGCATTCATTGAATTATGTGTTGATAGATGAAGATTTATTCAAGAAATGCTCAGATGGTATACTATTAAAATGTGCGCGTTTGCAAAAAGCCAGAGCGATCATGGCTGAAGTGCATGAAGAGATATATGGAGCTCATCATGCTGGTCAAATAATGAGATGGTTGATTATTAGGAGTGGATATTTCTGGCCTAAAATGGGAGAATCACGTGTTCAATATGCGAAGAGTTGTTTAGCATGCCAAAAGCATGGTCCGATATAAAGAGCTCTAGCAAGGGAAATGGTGTATCAAACCCTGGCCGTTCAAGGGTTAGTCGATAGACCTGATATGGAAGATTTATCCCCCATCGTCCAAGCAACATACATTTGTAATAATTGCAACAGATTTCTCCACAAAGTGGGTAGAAGAGGTACATTTGAAGGAGATTTCCCATAAAAGTGTCATTGATTTTATCCGTGACCATATCATTTATAGATTTGGGATTCCACAAACTTTGATGGTAGATCATGGAACTTCCCTGAATGGAGATCAAGTGAAGGAGTTCTTGAGCGAGTTTGGAGTTAAATTAGTAAACTTCACACTGTATTACACTCAATCTAATGGAGGCAGAATCTTCTAATAAGATTCTAAAAAATATCATAAGGAAAATGAAAATGAAAATGCCAAAAATTGGCACGAATGTATAAACAAAGCATTATGGGCATATAGGACGTCGCCTCGATCAAGCACTAAAGTTATTACTTTTCAACTTACTTACGGACAAGAGGCTGTTTTGCATATGAAAATTAATGTGCAATCAATCAAAGCGTGTTTGTAACATAAGTTAAGTGGTGGTGAGTAAGCCGAGTCATTAACCCAAAATCTATCGGAGTTGGACGAATTAAAGTTGGACGTCCTATACAGATTACAAATTCAAAAACAAAGGATGACTAAATTTTATAACAAAGAGGTTATAGCAAAATCTTTTAGCCTATGCCAATTGGTTTGGAAAACAATATTCCCTCTGGATAGCAAAGATCCAAAGTCCGGCAAGTGGTTGCCCAATTGGAAATAGTCATATAAAGTGAATAGTGTATTGCCTAACAGAGCCTATCATTTGGAGGATTTAGACGGTTCCAGGTACATGGGATTCATTAATGGTAAATATTTAAAAAAGTATATTCATTCCTTATGAGAATGTGAACTAATAAAGGCATAATTAAATAATTGTGCTGAGAGATCAAAAGTAAATAAAACAAGAACGAAGTACGTTCAAATAAATCATTTTAATATTATCAAATACTTGTTACACATCATGAGATACAAAACATAAGATCCTCTATAAGCTACAATTGGGAGCAGGTTGTCATCATTCTTCTATCAATCACAAAGAAAGGGGCGAGCTGGCCTTGATCACCTTCCTAAATGCATTGCTATATTGGCAGGAAAAAGGCTGAAAAGCACTAGCAAACCGCCTTCCTAATTGCATTCTTTGCAATAAGCGAGACAAGGAGGCTAAGAAACACTCTCGACAAGCTAAGTTGGCACGAAAGGCATTCATAAATCGCCTTCTATCATTGAACTCCCTCTAGAGAACATAAATGGCCAAAAAACATTTCCTATATCTCTCATACCAAAAGTGATATCAAGGCAAATAGCGAAGTAGATGACATATCAAATGATCCATTTCTATCGACGGGGGAAATAGTTGATCAGCTATATGAGATGCCATACAATGGCAAGCAAGTTGGTTTTTGGAAGAAAAGAATGAAGATGAAGATGATAAGTGCGGAATACATATGTATTTATAGAGGTGTGAAGGTATACGACCACATACATGCATAGTAACCGAAATTAAATGGAATAAAGTCTTGGAAAAGAAGATTGGAATACGAAAGATTTTGCTCCATGTAAATGTTCCATTAAGGAAAATGTACATGAGTTTTAGCATAAGATAATTAAATGCTTGGGGGGTTGACAATTGAAGAAAAACGTCAATTAATACGCAAATAAATACACTAGCCATTCATTAATGACAGTGACTGCTTTTACATTCAAAATTAGTAATAGCAGCTAGTACGAAATTACAAAAAGAATAATGAAGGCATCAAATATCTTAATTATAATTCACCCAAGCCGAACGCATTTGTTCCCTAAGCCTTCCCCAATCCTCGGCTTTTAGCTTAGAAGAAGTGGCGGATTAATTCGATTGCAACATCGTCATCAACCTTCAGCTTTGTGTAACGTTCAACCAGAGACTTGGCTCGTTCAATTCCTTAGGAAGCATTGCCCTTTTTGGTAGCCATTTGAGCCCTATGGTCATCTATCTTTGCTAGAAATTCCTTCATCTCTGCAACCAAGTTTATCATCAAAAAGTCTTCAATCATAACTTCGAAGGAGATTTCGTTCAATTCAACCTCGACTTCATCAATCTCCTGAAGCAAAGACTCTTTTTCAGATACAGCATGAAGATATTAAGAACTTCTGGCTTTCAATTCGATATTTTTGGCTAGCAAGGAGGTGATTTCAGAATGGATAATCTTCAACGTTGCCTTAAAATCAGAAGAAACGTTGAGCGACAGAAGTTTAAGTGTTTGTGCCAGTTTCACGCTTAAAAGCTCAAATTTATCCTTTTATCTAGCAGCACTAACCTTGCAAATATCCATGTCCATGAAAGAAACATAGTCAAACATTGATTGCATGAGAGTTTTCATGTTTTCCTCTGAGAAAGTAGAAGATGACTGGTTGAAGAATAGCGAGATGTCTTTACTTGTCCCCAAAAAGTGAACAAGTCTCAGATGGAGTGTACAATGGCATCATCATCCTATAAGGAAAAATGCAAGCATTTAATATTTTCGCTACAGTAAATGAAGTGAAAATAAAAATGAAGCAAAAGGTTACCTCATCAGCAGCCTTGGGAAGTTCAGGCACGTCACCAGTTGGCTCTACCACCTGGACTTCCCTTGGACGAGTAGACTCTGCCACAACGATCAAATCCATGGAAACCTCTGCAAAGTTCACAAAGCGATGAATCAAAAACCAATAGCACAAGTAAGGGAAAAAAACATCAAAATATATATTACCTTCTGGTTCGACACTTGGAGGGTCAACGCTCTGGGAAGATGCCAGCTTTCAACTGGCTGTGATGAAAACTCCAGGACTAAGGATTTCTCTTTAAGAAAAGTCCTTTAATCAGATAATTTGGATGAGTAGCTTCAACAGGAGGCGATGAAGCAGCAACTACTAAGACTAGAGCCTTCAACGGGGAAGCTGAACTCTTCTAGAAAATTCAGGTAAAGCATTAATACATGAAGGATGGTGTTTTATGGATAAACAAAGTCAATTACCTTTCTCCTAAGGAAGAGAGGAGTATCATCATCGTCATCACCCTGTAAAATTGGAGAAGCTAAAACTGGCCGTTTACGACTGGGGGCACCTTTGGTTATAGTAGCCTTGGTAGGTGAAGAAACAGGTGAAAGAATAGGATGTTTAGCACGAGTTAGTGGTGATTGAGGAGAAGAAGTGGGATTCCTAGTAGACACAGGAGTGGCTAGAATAGGAGAATTAGAAAAAGTGTTTCGTCTATCCAACAGGTGAAAGGTACGGTTGGCATCAGTTGTGAACAACCTACGTTTCACAAATGGCCAGAGTTGGTCAAAAAGGGAAGTGCGTGACAGCAGTGGAGTTGAAAGGGGCTAAAGAAAAACCTTTAGCCAAAAGATTATTGGGGGCATCAATGGCTTGTGCCTCGGTTTTATTGATAGTACAGAAATGCTCTGTTAAGTTTCTAGAAAAATAATGAAGAACATGCCACATTTGGCCAAAACCAAGTTCGCAAGCAAAAAATTGGGGAGCATATATCTCAACCTCTGCCTTGTCATTTGTTCTTGTGACAATGTCATGGAACAGTTCTCTTCCAACTAAAAATTGAACCCAAATGGGTAAAGAAGTGCTCATTTTAGCTAAAGCAGAAGGAGATCGTACATAAAGAAGGACTTGGTGATGAGAAAAAGGGAAAAAAGATGTTGAATTCAAATTATAAAAGAATGTAAAAACATCCCTACTGGACATATTCACAGGGCTCAATTGACGAATGATAGCCCATAGCAGCTAACTGTTCGAGGAGGAGATGGTGAAGCACCAAGTTGTGGAAAATAGGCTCTCAACCATACTTGAGCAAGCCAAAAAGGCTCATTGCCAGTGGGAGACACACCACTCTTCAATTGGAATTGGAGAAAAGCCATGCCTCTATAAAAGGCGGCTAAAAAGAATGAACACAAATTCAAAGACCTTCCACGTGCCAATTAATATGATAGAGGCAGATAACTCATAGAGGGTTTCAAGTTGGGGACACAAAGAACGTATTTACAAATCCAGACCTGAAGAAAAGCCACTGGCTCAGCATGAATAGGCTCAGTGTTTGAGGCAGTATAGAGGCCTTGCATGCCTGAGTAAGATTCAGTAAGCTTCTTGTCAAATTTAGGGGCGACACTGAATATCAAAATACCAGAAAGGTATCGCCCAAGGGTAGAAGATTTATTAGGGCTCCAACATCCTTTACAGTAATTTACATTGAGCCAAGAGGGAAAACAAAAGTGTTGCACTCAGAAGATAAAAAACTCAGGGCGATTGGAAATAGTACTAGGTCATAAGTTGGGGGATAAAGGGTAATTTCTAATAGGTCCAGAATCTTAGCACGATAAAAAATTGCTTTGGTGGGACCGTGATTCGGCAAACGTGCATGCCATCTACGAAAACTAGGATCAGTTTTTGGCCAAGTACGAATACCTTTCTCACGGATTGGCTTCAGTAGATGGGAGTTCAGAAATGGAGGGTCTTCAGTGCAAGGGAATAGTTGACCCATCGCCGTTCGTCCGACCGCTTCAACATCATTGAATGATGGACCTAGATAGAACTCATGAAGGTCTAGTAAAAAGGTTTCGGAAGTCCTCAAAACTGAAGGAATCATTAGAATGAGTATGTGAAGTCGCTATTTGATGCAAAGTACAGACATTGTGAATGTTTCTTGATAAGTGTGTAAGGAAGTAAGACAATGAACAGTGACCTTTACAAAACGCACGATGTAAAGATGTGAAGGTAATGGCACAACGAAGTAGCGTGTCTTTTGGGTTTATATGGGTGTGTAACGTTACATCTTTTAAGGTTATACAAGGATTACCGCCAAACGGAAATGATAATTGAAATTCTCTACCTTTTTAACATAGAAAAAGTCCCAAATTGAATAGTCCAAGTGATGAAGCCTAATTAGGAAACCCGGATGAAGGCCCAAATAGGACCGTTATGGAATGCAGTGGAGGCCCACGAACAAAGTACCATCATCGCCGAAGCTTGCAATACGCCCAAGATCTGAGCGAATAGAGTATCTTGCTGTCGTCCAGAGCGATGATCTCATTCTCACCCAAATCTTTGAGTCGCCCAGGAGTTGAGAGAATATAAGGTATTATGGCTATCGATACGGCCGATTATTAGACGGTTATTGAGTAACCTTATTACACCCCACGATCCAAGAATCTCAGTTGTAGGCAGTTAAACGACAAGAGTAATGGCAACAGTTAAAGATGATAGTTCCATGACAAGTCAGTCATCATAAAGAAAGTGGGTAGTTATAGAGCACCAAGCAGTTTTCAAGCAGTTTTTCACAAAAAAATTGTCAAAGGAGTATAAAAGGAAAGAAAGACATAGAAGAAAAAGATTCTGAATCAAACATTCTCAACAGAGAATATGTAATTTAATTTCTTAGTTAACTTTAAAACATTTCTTCGTAGTACTCGTGTGTTTACGCCCCTTGGAGGCATGCTATTTATTTCCAATTGTAATCTTCATCAATAAAGCACCTCTTTTTGGGATTTTGTCTCAAGAGGTCTGTTCCTTACACAATCGTCTGAACGTTTCTTTTAATTGTTAACGATAAACCGCGCGAATTGCTAAGCAGTGACCACCATGGTTGGTTGGTGATAAACCGCGCGAAACAGAAAGTGACCACCATGGTTGGTTGGTTGATATCTTTGGGCTTGAGTAACATTTCTTTGTAGACCTTTTTTATAGTGAAAGGTCCGTGATAGGTAAGAAATTCAAAATTGATGGCGAGGATTATCAATATTTTTAACCCCTCTACATATTTCATGGTTGTCGTCATCTTGGCCGATAAAAGAAATGAGTGATTAAATTAGGATTCAAAAATTCAAATTTTCCCTCGGATCGATACTTGATCAATTATTAGGAGTGTATAAAACATGGTACATACTTTGCCTCTTTTTGGTAGAGTTTTTGGGTGAATAGATGTGAAATCTGATTTTTTAAAGAATATGTGGTTAAAAAGTATAAAAACTTTATTGGTCAACGTGTAAAACTGTTTTCTTGAGATAATATATTATTTAAAATGAGTTAAAAAAAATAAGTTTTAAAAAATGAAAACCAAACATGAACTTCATATTGTATGAGAAAAGCTATGAATAGTTTTAAGATTGTCACAATTCAATACTTCAATTACCTAGTCTGTCCTATTGGTATTCTGTGATGCGGATCAGTTAGAAAATAAGATTCTAAACCAATTGGAAAAGAGAGAAACATGAAGGATGTATGAAAACATGTGTAACTTTCAACCCAAGCAAGTACACTCAGGAGTTTTTTGCTTCTGCACATTTTTGTCAGGTCCAACATCATCACTCTCTTGGGATCAAATTCTATCGTTTATGGGTCCATTTTAGTAGTTTTCTATTTTGAGTTAGTTTAATGGTATTTTCATTATTTTAGCTACCTTTTCATTTTTATTAAGATTTATCCACAGAAATAGGATTTCATTTTATTACGATTCATTTTAACTCTTTAAATATGTGTTGACGATTTGAAAACTCTATAGGCATTTTAATTGATGAATAATATTTCAATTTTTCGTTAATTGGTAGATTCAATATTTTTCACGTCCATTCAAGCAAATTTTGAGAAACGCTTGTCCGTGTGTTATGAACAAGACCTTTTTATTACATTTCAACGAGTGAGTTTTCCTCCGATTTAAAAGGAGTTTAGGAGAAATTTTGCTTTGATATCAAAAGCGGAAAAGTCATCGTGAAAGTTCTCGAATCTATTAGACAATTATAGGAGGAGTTTTAGAGTGTGATTGCAGAACCAGAAAAAATTACCTCCCATGCAAAACATTAAACGCCACATTGATTTTGTCCTTCGGCTCACATCAAGGACAGTATCAGTTCGTGTGCAGTACTAGCCTTACTAGTACCAAAAAAAGATGGTCCATGGTAGATGTGTGTTGACAGTTAGGCTATCAAAAATAACACTATGCAGTACGAGTTCTCTTTACCTAGACTGGATGATATGTTCTATTAGTTGTGCTTTTCAAAATTAATTTGAAGGAGAGTTATTATTAGGATCAAGCTAGGTAATTAGTGAAAAAACATCTTCAAAAATAAAAGAGGGCATGTATGAGAGGCTAGTTATGCCTTTCGACCTTTCTAATGCATCGAGTACTTTCATGCAACTAATGAACCGGGTTTTGAAACCTTTTCTGGATAGATTAGTTGTCATTTATTTCGACGATATTTTGATTTATAATCACAGTGAAGTTGATAATGAAGAGCACTTGAGAAAACAATTGGAAGTGTTGCACGATAATGAGTTATTCATCAATTTGAAGAAGTGTAGTTTTATGACGAATAGAGTTCTATTTTTGGAGTATGTTGTAAGTTCTAAAGTGACATATGTTGAAGAGCAAAAAATTCAGGCAATTAGAGGTTGGCTAACACTAAGTTCCCTTATTGAAGTATGAAGTTTCCATGGACTTGCTACTTTCTATAGTCTTATTCGCAATTTCCATGGTCTTAATCCTACAATGAAGCTAAGAAGAAGAACATGGAGAAGTTTGAATGGACTGAATCCATTGCTAAGAGTTTCGAGTGGAGGCAGAATATATTAACTTCTGCTCCCATTTGCCATGACTAGATTTTGAGAAAAAAATTGAGATTGAATGTAATGCTTATAGGACTGGAATTGGAGGCATCCTTTTTAAAAAAGGCAAACCAGTAGCATATTTTCGTGAAAAGTTCAATTAGGCCAGACAGAAGTGGTTAACCAGTGAAGAGTTGTGTTAAATAGGATATTAAGCCTAACTCATCCTAACAAAACCAGCTTGTTAGGGGATGATTGCCCTCATCTTATTAAGTGGATCGTGTAAATATCACCGGCCAATGTGGACCATGTCAAACAATTATGAACAAATCGATATTGGGTGTACCCAACATTACAAAATTAGGTCTGTTCTGATACCATATTAAAATAATGAAGGAAACCAAATTGAAAGCTTTTGTACTGCAGGGAAGAAAATGATAGATTCAACATGATGATTTCATGTTGAAGATTGGAATAGAATCCAATGAAATACAATGAATACAACTTACTCTATTTATAGACTAAAAAACTAACTAACTACATAGAAGTCTCTAGAATGAAGAAGTGAAATTTGGATATTCTAACATACACCCCTCAAGATGGACTATGGAGATCAACAATAGTCCATCTTAAAGATTAAATTGTGGATTGTAGAATAGAATCAGGCAGAATTCCATCTTCTAGCATGTGTTTGTACAATGACATCGCATCCACAAGCCTTCCAACTTTGCAGTAACTATTGAATAAGAATTGTATATGCTTCTATGTCGGGCATATGTCCCATGTGTAGAGCATTATGAAAAATAGAATATGCTTCCTCCATCAACCCTCTTTTGCAGAGACCATCAATCAGGATGTCGTACAGCTACATAATAGTGGAAGACGGTCTCCTATGAAGCATCTCATCATGGATCTCAAAAGCATTTTTAATATTACGGGTTTAGAAGTAGACATCAATCAAAGAAGCGTATGTGACCACATTTAGAAATAAACTCTTTTTGTTGAGAGGTGAGCCGAGCCACCAATTCAGAACAAGCGCGGATGCGAAACAAAAAGTTATCCTCTGTTTTGGCATGAATTAGAAACCATGAATTAACATCCATAAAGGAGAAGAACATAGAAAATGGAATCGGAATAAATTCCATGAAAACATCTATAGTAATTGATCTGCTCGGGAGGCAAGAAAATGAAATAGATCCATCGTCAATGGCGGAACAACTCATTGATGAGGAAGAATTGAACAAATCAACTTAAATAAATTGTAGCGAAATTAGGTGCCCGAAAATGGAGAAATCGAAGCTTGGCAACCATCTTGTGTCACTGAGTAGTGAAGATAGATATAGGAACAATTCAGTAACTAGTGTTGGTGGAATGTTTACATTTGGTAACTTGTTTCCAGGGAGTTTCTATCTTCGACCTTTATTGAAGGAATATGCTCTCTCTCCTTCCGCAACGAGCAATTAAACTTGGCTCTGATACCATATTAGAAAGAATATTGGACCTAACTCAACCTAATAAAATCGGCTTGTTAGGGGAGGATTGTCCTCAACTTATTAAGTGGATGGTATAAATATCACCAGCCAATGTCGGACTCTAATAGTTTTTTGTAGTATTTCGAGCATTTAATAATTGGGAAGATTATCTGTTGCCATGGGAATTCGTGATCTATTCGAACCATAGTCTTTAGTACGCTTTAAAAGTTAAAGAGATTTGAA